>CM040173.1:19867500-20190000 GCA_022606695.1 Vaccinium macrocarpon | reverse complement strand
AGACATAAGTCCATATCAATCATTTAAAAAATTCTACTCATAGCCTCCCTAAATGCATCAAACATACTTGGGTCATTTCCTGTAAATATCAAATCATCCACATATAAACATACAATGAGCATATTTCCATGTGAATCAGATTTGATAAATAGCATAGGTTTGTAAGGACACTTGAGAAAACCATTTTCTTGGAAATATGAGTTGATATAAGTGTACCACACCCTTGGCGCCTATTTTAACCCATATAAGGCTTTCTTCAACCTTAGAACCTTATCCTCTTGACCTTTCTTCACATAACGAACCGATTGGTTTATATTTGCTTTTATACCCATTTGACACCAATTGATTTCTTGCCCTTTGGAAGAGAAGTGATCTCCCAAGTATTGTTCTTCTCTATTGAATAAATTTCTTCATCCATAGCTTGAACCCATCCATCATCTTGCACTGCTTCTGCATAAGTGAGAGGATCACAATTTGCAAACAGTGCAAAATTTACCAAATCCTCGTCAGAAATAGCATTATCATTGGTTATAACATAATCATGTAAGCGTGCTGGCAAGACACGACTACGTGATGAACTGCGAGTTGCACCATCCTAACTAAAAGAAGGATTAGAGGGTATTGTATTGCTAGTATCCATGGATGGCATTTCAGGTTGTGTATCCCCAACAGATTCTTCATTCCATTCAATCTCCATTTGTTCTTTCTCAACAACTGTCCAATCCCAAGCTTTGCCTTCACTAAAATCGACATCCTGGCTCATATTAACTTCACCTGTTGCTGAATTAAACAACTTATAACCTTTAGTTCTATCACTATAACCAAGGAAAATGCATTTGACACCTTTACCATCAAATTTCTTTCTTTTTTCAGCTGGTACATGAGCATATGCAACACAACCAAATACTCGAAGGGTTCCAACATCTGGTTTGTAACTACTCCTGGGGGTGTACACGGTCCAGATCGGATTGGATTGGCATGAATCCAATCCTAATCTACGAGTCATGATTTTTAGAAAATCTAATTCGTGTCCAGACTAAAAGTCTCACGGTCCAATTCCAATCTGTTCCGGGAGTCACGGATCGGTTCTGGTTTTATCCATGAATTACATGTCATAAGTAAATAAGTAACCAACAATTTGATTAAAATAAAAATCATAAAAAATTCAAAGTAGAAAACAAAGAGACCTTAGATGGAGCACGTGATGGAGCCACAACTAGGGCCTAAACAAGCACTAGTATAAGCATATAGCTTAGTTCAGTTACACAGTTGAATAGAAACAAAGGCAGTTTAATACAAAAAAAAAATAGTGAACAACTACTAAATTCATCAAAGTCCAATACAAATGCAAGGTAGTGGAATACATGAAAGTCTAATACAAATTGACAATATTTATAGGTGATAACAATATTACTCTATATCAAATTGAAAATATTTATAAAAGTGATCAAATTATTTATATATACATACATATATATTTTTTGAAAAATTATACATAATAAAAATCTCACGGTCCGGATCAGTTAATCCACGGTTTCAAAATCAAAATCTATGTCCGGACCACGAGTCACGTTTTATTATTTTTTGAATCCATGTCCGACCATTAATCCACAATTAAAATCCAAAACGTACGGAATGGTTTGGTCCGGACCGGATTCATGATTCACCGGTTTTTTTATGCAGCCCTAACTGCTCCATACCTCCTTAGGTGTTCAAGAACACTTTTTGTAGGACACATGTTCAAAATATAAATAGCACAAGACACAGCTTTTGCCCAAAACACTTTGGGTAAGTTTTTCCCTTTTAACATGCTACGAGTCATTTCACCAATCATTCGGTTCTTTCTCTTAGTAACTCCATTCTATTGGGGTGAATAGCTAGCCGTGAGTTGATGCTTAATTCCATGATTTTTACAAAAATCAGACAACTCATTAGAGGTGTATTCTCCTCCTCTATCTGTACGAAGCATCTTCAAACTCTGACCACTTCGCTTTTCCACGTAGACTTTAAACTCTTTAAATTTCTCAAAAGTTTCAGATTTTTGCTTTAAAAAATAGACCCAAATTCTCCTATTGTAGTCATCAATGAAAGTAAGAAAATACCAATTACCTCCATGAGATACAATCTTCGTTGGTCCGCCAATCAAAGTGCACAAGCTCCAACGGCTCCTGTGCTCTACATGATTTTCCGACAGGAAAAGAGTTCCTGTGCAGCTTGCCAAGAATACAACCTTCACACAATTGATTAAAATCTCCCAATAAAGGCAACCTTGTAATCATTTCCTTCTTTTCCAACAACCTTAATCCATTGAAATTTAGATGACCAAAACGGAAATGCCACAGCCAATATGTATCAATAACAATAGCACTAAAAGACCATATCAAATTAGTTTGCAGAGGTAAAGGAAACGTGCGACTTTTAGTCATCTTAACCTTGGCAATCAGTTCATTTCTTCGATTCTCAATAATGCACACCCCATTATCAATGATGATTTTAAGTCCCTTTTAGAGGGTTGCCCCATACTCAATAAATTCCAGTGTAAACTAGGAACATAAAAAACATCAGAGATATGTACATGAGAGCCATCATTCATTCGTATGAGAATATTACCTTTGCCTAAAATTGGAACTTTAGCTTTGTTTCTGAAGTTTACTTCCCCATGTACCATTTCGTCTAGCAAGAAAATAGCTCCTTCTTGCCACACATGTGATTACTGTATCCAATATCCAAATACCACTTGTCAAAGTGTTCTTCTTCAGAAACACTGCAAGCTAACAACAAGGTTTCTTTCTCTTGTATGTCAGCTTCAACATAGTTAGCATGTTCACAATTAACTCTTGGCCTTTCGACTCTACACTTTGATCGATAATGCCCATATTTCTTGCAACGAAAACACTGAATTATGGACTTATCACACCTTCCATTTCCAAAAGTTGGCTGATCAGAATTAATTTTGTGAGAGGAGGCATTATTTTTTGGACTGGTACGCTTACCATCTTTGCCTTGTGTCGATCCTTTTCCACTGTTGGAACAACTTTTGTTAGAAAGAGTCACCTTGCTTTGAAAAGCTTGCTCAATAGGCTCGGCTAACCTCGATTCATTCTATATTTGTGAGCACATAATGACCCCATCGGACCTTCAATTGTCATGGTTGAAAGATCCCTCCCTTCTTCAATTGCAGCAACAACATAATCAAACTAACTTGTCAAGGATCTCATGATATTTTCAATAACACATAATTCTTCTTCTTCTTCTTTTTCACTGTTAACCCGTAATTGATTGACAACAAATTGAACACAGGAAAAATAGTCAGATATAGAATCAAAATCTTTCATTTTAAGAGATTCAAATTCACCTCGTAAGGTTTGCAACCTTACACTCTTCACCTTCTCATCGCCTTTGTAGGATCTCTACAACATCTCCCATGCCTCCTTAGCCATAGTTGCACTTGAGATCTTTTCAAAGACAATCTCATCTACAGCTTGGAAGAGAAAGAATAAGGCATTCTTGACCTTCCTCTTGTTGGTACTCAAACTATCCTTCTGGACTTAAGTGCTATTGCTGCTGCATCTTAATCCATTGGTTCTGCATGTCCAAGCTCAACAATCTCGAATAGCTCTTGAAAACCGAACAACGCCTTCATCTGGATACATCATTTGATCAAAGTGTTTTCCGCTAAACCTCGGAACCTGAGGTTGAATCCCGTTCATTGTTGGACAGTGCTTATAAGCAATCTAAGAAAGAGAACTTAAACCAACAAGAACACTGGATAATTCTAGCTCTGATACCACTTGAAGGAAATTAAAGTTGAAGTCTATAATTTCTCAAGACCAGAATCGAAACAACAAGAAAACAGTGGAAGAAGGAAAGAGATATTTTTGATTTTCTGAACTTGAAAAAATATAGCAACTACTACACCTATATATACGTGAATAAAGACATCAACAGACTCCAAGAATTTCTCCAACTAATCCCTTAACTTTAGCCAAAAGAAAATATCCACATAACCTATTTTAATGGCACTACTTGACTCAACAAACTAACTACCTAAAAATCTGCGAATGGTTATATCTTTATTCAAACTAAAATGACTCAACATTAAATAAATAAAACTAATAGTTTGAGTTTAAATTCCAACAAGGAGAATCGAACCTAATATTTGAAGTGAGAGCAAAAACATAAGTTCCAAAGTAAGACCACTTTCCCAACTCGTTAGGTTGATTTTCAAAGCCTTGGTCTTCGGCTTATGAGATTTGCTTTTTGATCTGCATTGTATTTGCTCTCGATTTATGCCTTTCAATTCGAAAGCCGTCTCTTTGGTTGGAAGTCCTGGGTACTGGGTTCTCTGTCAAGTCCCGGCCTTTCTTTCCTTCTAGCGAGTGTGCTACTGGCACACCTTTGTGCCTTTTTTTTTTTTCTCCTTTCAATTTGGCCGTTTGTTTGATTAGACTAGTGATGAAGTTATACAAAATTTCATACAATATTGTATAGCTTACAGTCTCTGCAATTTTATATCTCCAACGATGTTTAAACTGGGTCAAAATTATTTCTACTAAATACCGGATAAGTTTTTTTTTTTGAACTGTAAATACGGATAAGTGATCACGTCGTTCCGATACTCTTTATCCGTCAAACAAAATGGCCTTCTGTGTACATCTCCATTTAGTGGTGATAAATTAAGTCCAAACAAAAGGGCCCTCTGTTGGTCAATTGACAGCCTAAATATTCTGGAATTGCTCAATCACAATCTTAAGTCCAACCAACAACATTTTTCAGAGCCACGAGTAGTTTTAAGCCTTAAGTGAGAGATTGATGCACGTTGATAACCATGTTTAGCCAAACTTCTAGGCAATCTTCGTGTCCTTTCAAGAAGTGTTGGAAGCGAAGGGTTTAGGCCAGATTTCAAATGCTTTTTTTCTTTTCCAAACATGATTATAGTAATTTCGGGAAACAGATATGGCAAATATGCTCAAACTGTGTATCCACAGGCCTAGATTGCTTTCCATGACATCCACGGGCGTCGTTCCAGGTACAACCAAGGGAAAGACAAAATCTTCAAGGATAAGGAAAGGAGCACACACATGAAGACGAAAGAGAAAAGAAGGTTAACCTTTGTTCATATTCAGACTTTTCCAAGGCATGATCAACAAATGCTAGTCCACGATCAACAAATGCTAGTCTTTTGTTTTTTGGTAAAGAACAAATGCTAGTCTCATAAACAAAAGCTCATCTTCTACAATTGTATACTCAAAAAAAGGTAGATATCTCAAGTAGCCATTTGCTACAGTATTTGACGTTTGCTTAAGCCATGCCTCCGCTCGTAGCTGTCCTGATTATCTGGAACAGAGCTGAAATGAAGGGGAAGAATACCATCAGTAACTTAACTTATTGGCTACACACAGAGCTTACAAGGACTGCAGGAAAATATTGCAATTCTAAACAAGATCAATCATACAGTACGTCTTGGTCAAAGTTGAGCAACAGAATTAGAGGGAAACCCTAAGTGCTGGCGAAGGCTTCAAGCATATTTCTATAGTCCAAATTGAGTACACTTGAATTAGCCACAAGTAGGCAAAGCTAGATGGGGAGTTGAAAAATGCAAGTTGGTATGAATGATACTCGAACAAACACATGTACTTCCTTTTTAACTAAGAACTTGTTCAATTCACCAACATGGATTCGGGTACGGGTGTGATGTGTGAAGGTGTCTGTGCAAATTCATTTAAAGTCTGAAGTCTAATGACTACTGAGTAATGACATAAATTAATGTGTATGCATGTGTATCGTGTGAAAGGAGTCATCGTGTATTCGTATCTCATGTGTGAGTTTTATGCTTTGTTAGACTGCAAACTGAAATTACTAAATATGAAGCACGGAGACTCTATTTTGGCTTTTGTATCATGTTTCGTACGCGTATCAGATACAGATACGCTCCCGATACGTGTCCAATACGTTTTTTAAAGTATCCAGAATTTAAATTTATTTTTTGGTATTCGGATACATTTTGGATATGCTAGGATACGTTTTGGATACGCTAGGATATGTTTCGGATACGCATGGGGGTAAATGTGTTATTACTCAAAATATATGGGGTAAAATTGCAATTTGATCTGGTTCTGTGTTGTTTTGTACCTATGATAAGCTAAATTACACTAGTTCCTATCATTTTATATGTTGTAGTATTTGTTAGAATATCAATTTAAGAACCCAGCTTTTTTATATTTTTATTTTCTATATCTAATGAAGAATGTTCAAACTATAATATCTATACTATATTTTTTATTTACTTTTATATAACATATATTTCATTTTTTAGGAATTAAAAAATGTATATATAAAAAATATTCTTTATTTACTTTTATATTCAGCGTATCGTATCCTATTTATTGGAAAAATCACGTATCCGCGTATCCGTCTCGAATCGTATCCCTATTGCGTATCTGTATCCGTGCTTCATAGGAAGTCTTATTGCCACACCCCTTTAATGCCTTTGCCCCAGTTGTCTAATGTCCAACATGGGGCTTCAAACATTTGAAAGAGACCATGTAACATAACAATTTCCGTGTTGAATGAGTTGTGAAGAACGTGAACCATGATTATGAAAATGATGTGAGTTACATACACCTAAAATAAACAGGAATGAAAAGACGAAGGGAACTAAGCTACTAAGGAAGAATCTTACATGATCCAATGACTACAAATACGAAGAAACCAAGGAGAATAGGTCCCACAGGATAGTTGCTTCCCTTTTTTGCTGTTGTTTCAGGCACTGTTCCTCTCTTCGTGATATTCTTCTCAAACCTCACCACCTTCCTATCAGCAAGACGCCTTGATGTAGTCTGCGCAGGTTTTAGAAACAAAGTCAAGCAAAGGGAGTGTTCATATTCAATTAAATGAAGTGAAATCATATTTACAACTTACAAGTAGACAAAAGACTGTAAAACCAAACAATACGCAGATTTAAGGCAAGTGATTCTATTAAGTGGGCTAAAAATTTAATGCAGCACAGCTACTTCTAGACAAGTCAAAAATAACTCTTAGCAAAAAATCCTATTGTAAGGAGAGAAGGGTGTTGGGACACCCCATGGCGTTGCCCCAAGACCGCTAAGTAATTACTCCGTAGTGTGACTTCACCAAAAAGAACCTCAATTGATGTAGTATGACATCATCAGAAAGAACCTCAATCAACAGCTCAACTCTGAGCTTCAAATTTAGAAACCTTGAGTGTGTACACCTACGAAGCACAAATACATCTAAAGGACTCATGTATCCGTGTCCGACAAGTGTCGATGACGGACACGGCACGACTCGCTGGATGCTTAAATACTTGTCTTTTTTTTTTCCCTTGTTTTTCTTTTATTCAAATACATTGCAGATACTCTAGGACACGTTGGCAAAACTCTTAGAACATGCAAAGGACACATAAAAGGTCAAAATCTAATTTTTAGAACTCGCCATGATTGAAATTTTCCACCTATGTTTAATTGTATTGTTCATAAATTTGAGATTTTGTCATTTCTATGAATTCATCACATACCTCAACAATACCAATACATTTTGTATTCCACGTGTCCCTGACATGCCCGTATCCTAATTTATGAAGAAATAACATGTCCGTATCATGTCATTTATTATCCCGTATCCGTGTCCGTGCTTCTTAGGTGTACATAGTAAACCTAATTTGGTTTGCTTGTCAAATTATAAAATTTATGATTCTAAGTGAGTGAGTCATTGATACGAATAGGTTGCATGAATGAGGTATAGCTATGAATCATAAGTGAACCGCTGAATTAGTTATCCGAATCAGTGAAACAAATCTTTGAATTATTCAATTCAGTTTCAATTTGCTGAATTTAATTTTGACTCTTTGTTTGTTCAAAAACAGTTCAAAATATTCTTTCAAAGTTTTTAGGACTACTATATGCCATCTTTGGTCTATGTTTTCTCCTTATTTAGTCTCAAAAATAGATTTCTGTCTCATCAAGTACTATAGGTAATTAGAAAAGGGAGATTTATTTTCAAGAGTGATAGGCCCGGCCCTAAGATTTTTGGGGCCCTAAGTGTGATTTGACAATGGGGCCTCTTTAACAATTGCATATATATTTGTTGTTTGACAACGTGTTTACAAATGACCTGTGGTGAAGTTGATCTTTGTGGAAAATAGTGCTCATAACCTTGAGGTCTCGTGTTCCAGTCGCGGAGCCTTTAGTATGAGTGATTTTTCTGACACATTTTCATTGCATAGTGGTTCAAAAATACGTAGTCATGAAGGATCAAACACGCAACCTAACAGATAAAACCCACCAGCCTTGCTACTGAACCAAAGTAGCGCTATTTGTAATAGCATTGGCATAAATAATATATAACATTTTCTAGAATTTCAAGGCCCTATTTTTGGGCCAAAAACGGGGGGGCCCTAAGAGGCGGCATGGTGGGCTTATGCCCAGGGCCAGCCCTCAAGAGTGAATAAAAAATTACAGACAAAATGTAATACAATCACTCTAAATATTTAGTAATTCCTAGTCTAAATAGCTTCGAAGGGTCTGTTTTGTACTTGAAACTTTGTCATAAAAAGGACCATAAGTAAGATTTATAAATCCTCATCTCTTGCAAGTTGCAATAGAGCAGCTTACCTATTACTCATAAGTATCAATTAATTAAAACAAGCTCGGTCTTGAAATTTTATTTGTAGTATATGTTTTAGTCACCCAAATCCATAAATATAGTTTTCCATGTATTTGGTGGTTTCAGTCCAAAATCCCCTCAACTAGGGAATTGTCGTTCAAGAATGTTTGGGAACGAGACACATTCTCAATTAGTTTGAATGCTTTGTGCTACATTTTTTGTGCAACACCAATGCTCTGGATGCTGAATGAAAGAAGCATGATAATGTGCACATAAATCAAAATAATTCTTGGGTTTGCCCTCTCTGATGCCTTTTAGCTTTGATTTGAGGGCATGATTCCGCAACAAACGTGATGGTATAGGGGGACCACTGTTTCAGTGGTATTCTATGAGCAGCCACTTTGTGCATTTATTGTCAAAGTTAGGTCTGTCTCCAATCCATCTGCTTCAGTGGTATTCTGGGAGCAGCCAATTTGTGCATTTATTGCCAAAGGTTAGGTCTGTCTCCTATCCATTCCCCACCCATACCCCCAATTATTGGGGACTAAATGGGTTATGTTATTGTTGTTGTGTTGTTGCTTTGTGCTACATTTCTGTTGCTTTTCCTATTTAAGCTGATCTCTTTCTAAGCGTATGTACTCTAACTCTTTTCTCGTTTTCATTAGGTAATTTATGAAAATCCGAAGCACCAAAAACAAACAAAAAAAGAAAACATGACCAAAACCAAGCAATTCAAGATTTAATTCAAGTCACGATTCAAAAAAGGACCATTTCGATGCTCGATTCAATTCAGGATTTGACAATTGGTCTTATCTGAAAAGGAAAGTAAACAATATTCATCTGTCCCAAAAATCCATACTGCCCTGTCCCAAGTATACTAAGCTCACAATCATTCGCACAATCATGCTTCTAAATTCCAAACACATAGTTCGAGTCAGAGTGCATGGGGGCAGAGTCACAGAGGCACAAATTTTAGGAATCTCAGGTCTCAACACTCAAACTACCCAGTACCAATCTCATCCTAAATTTATTAAGGTCGAAAAAACGGATCAAAAATTTTCCTGCAACTGAATTCCCATCACACAATTAACAAGTTGAATGCTAATTTTCCCCTACAAGATTTTAACAAGGATGGAAGAAGATCATAACTATATATTATGGTGCTATATATACATATGAAAAGATACAACTACATTGTTATGTATTGTACTCAGACAGTACATATACATATACATATTATGAGAACAAGAAGAAGATCCAATGATTTATCCGCGTACTCATCCCAACAGACCCAAAAACTAAAGGTAAAAAATAAACTAGAGCTAAGGATTCCCAAATTCATGGCGCAGTATCGTTCATCAGCTTCTCAAGAAAAAATGCATTTCATACCCTCTACAAAAATCCCAAAAATATACAACCGAAACGCAAAGAAGAAAAAATTAATCTTGTGTAAAATTGGGGCAATTTACGGAAACGTGTAGATCATTGCCCTACGCCATCAAACGAAGACAACATTTCAGATGTTACAATTACAAATCTTGCAAATTCCATCAATGAAAAAGAAACGAGAGGAAATAAAACAGGGCAAGAAATTTACCATTTTTACGGAGGATAAATCAGTCGGCCGGAAAGTAATGGACAACCTTTTAGCGCCGGAGGTTGGATCGGAGGTTTGGTCGCGGGCTCTCTCGGCTCTCTCTCCATCTGCGTGGCTTCCGTCTACATGTATATATGGGGGCGATGGTATGCTTAGATGGAGGGGCCATACGTCACGGACTTGCTCGGTATTGGTGGGAGAACGTCGGTGGGACGCGTGCCATTTAGTGATTGGCAGCATTGTACACGTAAGACTACTACTTTATGTAGTAATAAAGTGGAATCCATATGCCGAGACGGAAAAGGTCTCCTTTAGGTAATAAAATCCGAATTATAGATTATAAAATTATTTATTTTGTTTTTATTTAATTTTTTTTTTGTTGTTTTAGTTTACATCAAGATTTTGTAGTTTCTGAATGTTTCTCCACGAGATGAATCTAACAAGTATAAAATTGTGGTTAGAACTTAATTTTTTTAATAAAGCCAAAATAGGTGAATTATTTGGCCAATAATCCAAGTATTTCGGCTTTATTCAAAAAAATATATGGTTTGACCATAATTTTGTACTTGTTAGATTCGTCTCGTCGAGAGGAATCTAGAAACTACAAAATCTTGACGTAAAACTAACAAATGCAAAAAAAAA
The DNA here is from genome assembly GCA_022606695.1 of Vaccinium macrocarpon. Lineage (NCBI taxonomy): Eukaryota > Viridiplantae > Streptophyta > Magnoliopsida > Ericales > Ericaceae > Vaccinium > Vaccinium macrocarpon. The sequence goes on along the minus strand of CM040173.1, from coordinate 20,179,136 downwards.
TTGAATAAAGACAAAATGAATAATCCAATAATCTATAATCCGGTTTGTGTAACAAACTATTCCATTTGTACCGACCACATACCGACGACGAGGGGACCTCATGTGAGTCCCACACGGTTGATCTGTTTTGAACGAAATATGGTGATTTTGGATCAAGAACTAAGGAGCGTCCGATTGAAATGATTTTCGCGTAGAGCTACTCGGAATTCGATTTTGGAATGAATGGATGACTCGAATCGACTGTGTAGGGCCCAAAAGTGGTTCTCCTACAATGGTCGATGCATGGTCAGTACCAAGGGTCGGTACCCCTGGATTTTTCGGTAACAAAGTGAAATGCACGCCAAGAGGGAAAAGGTCTCCTGGCACAGTGCTAGGTGGTTGTGCCCGAGAATGGGCATTGTCTCACATGTAAAAATATGATTCAAATCATTCACTTTTTAGGGTTTGATGTGTAAAAATGAATCTGTAAAAAAAAAAAATTGATCATATATCGTCAAGGTGCTGAAGAACCACACTTTTCTCCAATTACTCAGACATTTTTTACTTCAAAAAAATGTTGTTCTTTTACTGAATTACAAATATCCGATCGATTTAATTTCTTCCACATTTATTCTACTCATCATACTCTACATAGTGAACGGCTTAGATCATATTTTGAGTTCTAGGACAATGCCTGTTTTCTAGGCATACCCATCTTGCTACGATCAATAGGCCCGCACTCCTATACCAAGAGGAAAAATGTCTACTTGCCAAGGCTTTCAATTCTGTACCGGTCTAGGTACCTTTTTTTTATTGGTACGATACAGTATCGATACTGGCCATTACAATACCCTTTCAAATATAACAGTGCTATTTTATGTATTGGAATATATACATGCATACATACATATGATCATATGTCATTCACGCGATCCAACGGTTCACAACTATTTCCCGCACTTTTTTTTGTGAGATGTGGTCGGTAGCATCGGCAAAAGTTGGAGGGTGGTTCAGCGCAGGGAGGGAAATAGAGGAGTAGTCGACGTTCTTGGGGAGAGAGTGAGATTGGGTGAGGGTGAGAGTTAAGGGATTAAGGTTGTGTTTGGTTTGGGTTTTGGGTTTTGGTTTTTATAATGATTAGAGGTAGAAATATGGGTAATAATTAAAAAATAAGTATTAATGATTGGAGAGAGATAGAGAGAAAAATAAAAATAAAATTTAAAAATAGGGGTAATAATTGAATAATAATTGAAAGAATAGGTTCTTAAGAACCAAACCTGTAACAATCCCGATTTTTGGGTACGTTAAATTTATTAAAAGAAATAATAAAGTTTTACAACAATATTTCACCAAGTAAAAATACATTAATCTCCTTGCCAAGTACAATTATTCACTACTAGGTATGCTAGGGTTATCTCTACTCTGTGGTATGGTCGTCAACTTTGGCGGTGTCCTCCTTAGCTCCGTAGACCTCCAAACTGTAATGCTTCTCCTGTTCATCTCCAAAGTCTAGCATAATACGTCCGAAGTCATGCAAAGAACATCATAAGATATACCGTGGTCACACGGTGTAAATAATCGCGAGCAATAAATCACTCAATAGCTACTCTAACCCACTCAACCCTTGCTTAACATACACGTACAACATATATGATTGAAAAACAATAATTAAAGGAATTAAACAGGAGATAAATCGTAGAACGGAAATTAAACACATAGCTGATTTCGTTACTAGCCATTAACTTACATGTTCATCTAAGTTCTCAACCTAGAGAACTTTCCTCCCGGTTAACCACTAAGGAATATGACCAAACCGTGATATACTCCCCCCACTTGCCCCACCGGGAGCCCCGGCAGAAGGTATAAGTTACTTACTTAATCCAACCGTCAGCCGCCTCACAAGGATGAATTCCCGGTGGACCGATCAGTACATCTCTACGAAGTGACAACTGTGCACCCCCTGTAGGTATATAGCCGTGACTCGGTCTATAATACACCCATCCTTTTAACGCCTCAGAATTCAAATGAAGCAAATCACAGAGTGTCATACCCCAGGTTTGAAATCTGGCGAATCGCCAAATATTCCTCCAAAACAAAATCACTTGGCTGACTACCATTCAACAAATCTCGGGGTGACTCCCCATAATCAATTCATCACTTGGCTGACTGCCATTCAACAAATCTCAGGGTGACTCCCCATAATCAATTCATCACTTGGTTGACTGCCATTCAACAAATCTCGGGGTGACTCCCCATAATCGATTCATCACTTGGCTGACTGCCATCCAACAAATCTTGGGGTGACTCCCCATAATCAATTTCATTTCACTTTTTCATTAACCTTATCGTCTATGTGATATCCGTGTACGATCACCTAACCCGGGAACCTAGTTGTCCATTCTAACATTCAACACGTTTATGGAAAGTGCACTTAACAGAAGAAGCAAAGCTATAACAATATCTCAAGGGTCACAACCAAATATCTCAATTCACAAGTTCACGAAATTCAAGTAATCGAATACCAAGGGTCTAAACGTAATAAATTCAATCTACAGGGGTCAAAACGTAATTTACTAAACTATTGGGGTCAAAATATAATTTAAAGGAAGTAACGATCACCAACGTCATTTTAAGTAAGTACAAGGGTGCCCAACATAATTTCACGACTCTAGGGTCCTTAGTGTAATTTTACAAACTCCGGGGGCCTTTTTGTAAAATAACATAGTACAAGGGCAAAAATGTAATTTTTCCACCGTCAAGGGTAAATACGTAAAAATACTTTATTTTGGATAATAAAGTCCTAACTTGTCACAAAACACAATTTCTTGATTTTCTTACTAAGTATAAAACTACACATTATGTAATTTACACACACAAGGGCAAAATGGTCATTTTACACCTGAAGGGCATTTTGGTCATTTCGTTAGACTCCTAAATTTCCAGTAGTGACATTTAGTTGATAAAAGTATGTTTCGTAAATGAGACATAGTACGCACGCCAAATTTTTCAAAATTACGCTTTAAACTTCTAACTTTAACACAATGATCAAGAACAAGGTTAAGCACAATAAATTTATGGAGAAACTCATATAAACAACTATTAAACATAGTTGGAGTAATTAACAACATGAACCACGATGGATCTAGAGTTTACTAAGCACGAAAATAAAGTCTCAGGTCAAAATGGTGCATCACGTTTTGGCTCGGGTTTCGTAAAACCCTTGAATTGGGGCTTTAACCCATCCACTCTAAATTACTCCTAGACTATTATAACACATTCAAAAGCTTGGAATAGGGTGGGTACGAGTTTCTACCTTTGGTCTGGACGAAAAGCTCGAAGGTAAAGTCCGGCGGTATTTCGAGTGGCAAACATAATCTTTGGGCTGCGATATCGGGTTCAAACCTCATCCGTTTCCAGCGATTCTTGTGTGTAAAACGAAGCTCTCGAAGTTCTCTACAATGTTGATGAAGAAGTCTAAGCCTAAAACGCACTCTAACAATGAGAAAAATGAAGATTTGTAAAGGTCCAATGAGCTACTCGGTTTGAATAGACCAGAAACTTCGGGCCGCAATAACGTGGTCATTTCTCAACGGTTATGAGTGATTCTTGAACCTAAAACAAAGACCTTGAAGTGATCTACAATCTTCGTGAAGGAACCTAAACCCGAAATCCACTTTAACAAGAAGAAAAATGGAGATTTACCGAAGAACAGAAAGCTGTCTGGAAAAAGGTACCCGAAATTTTTACTGAAATTTGGAAGGCTATAACTCACTCAAAACTCAACCGATTTGGATGATTCTTGTGTCGAAAATGAAGTTCTAGACGCCCTCTACAACTTCTATGAAGAAGTCTAGTCCTAAAAACGACTGTAACTATGAGAAAAGTGGCTGTAAAAATGGGTACGTGATATGGACGAAAATTGGAGAAAGTAATGGTGACCTCTCTCCTCTTTTTCTTTTCTTCTCTTCCTTTCTTCCTCTTTTCCAGCATTTCTCAATCTCTCCTTCTCTTCTCTGCCGAAAATTTTGAGGAGGATGGGTGATGAGTTATGTAGGGGAAATGGTTGGTGGTAGGTGGGATAAGTGGTGGAGGTGAAGTATTGTAGGTGGAGTGTGGGAGTAGGTGAGATGAGTGGTGGAGGGAAATGTGGTTGGTGGAGTGTGGGAGTAGTTTGGAGGGGGCCCCGCGGCTCGCGATGTAGCACAATGCAGTACAATTTACTCCGAGCAGTGTTCGAACTGTCCGGGTTTCGGTCTCAGAAAATTACCAAAATATTCATGCGAACTTGAAAAATCGTGGGCAACGTCACCGTGTGCTCAGAATCGTTTGGAAAAAATCTTGAAAATAGAACACGCATTACGATGCGCTCGCCAGGAGACCCGCAATTGGTCAACAAAAGTCAAAATTGAGTAAAATATTAAATTAGGAAAATTAGTATTTACAAATATCACAAATTTTATTTTTGAAAATTTGGGATATTACAAAACCAAACAAGGCCTAAGTGTTATAAGTTTATAACCCAACTTCTAATCTCAGCCATTGGTTTCAATGGTTGAGATGGAGTGTCAAAATTTGTGTTTTTTTATGTGTTAGGGGAACCGGCCCGATATATATATAGGTTCCACTTCTCCTCCGGACTTTCAAACCTTCGTGTTTAAAAGGCGTTTTTCTTGGTCCACGCGAGAAATATTCAGATATTTACAATTTTTGCAAAAAACTGTATATTTATAGTTTTTGCAAAAATCTGCTTAGATCAAGCCCTTCCCGATTTTTTTATAGGAGATTTTTTGCAGGAACCCTGGAAAACACATTAAATACATTAGACAGTTCGGATTTTCCAAATACAATTTTTAAAAGTGAAAAAAATGGGATTTTCCTTCAATCTGGGAGTCCGGATAGGAAAATCCTCCTATATATATATATATATATACACACACACACACACACACGTGTGTGTGTGTGTTTTTGCGTGCGCACAAGCAGGCGCGTGTAAATTGAAACTTATTTCCCAATCAACAAATCATCATAAAATAGACTATTTACTATTAAACATTAAATATCATAACGTGAAATTCAAAGTTAAAACTAACAAATAAATATAGTACTACGGTATTCAATTTATCAAATTTAGCCAAAATAAGAGGGGGAAAAAGTGAAAATCCCACTCTAGTACATAGTTCCCAAAGTCCCCCATCCCACACTACCTGAAATATTGGAGACCAAAATGAGACGGCGGGCATACTTTGGGGACCAAAAAAAGTAAAAAAAAAACCCATCTGCCAATAAAACCACCCTTCATCTTCCTCATTTGTTAGAATAAAGCATGAAAGTTTCTCTAAGATCTCTTTGTGTTTGAACTTTAATTTAGTAAATCACCCACAAGACAAATAAGTAAACCAAACCCTACATTTACAGTACATAAAAGAGGGTACAAGATTGCCAACAAGCAAACCTTAAATACCAAACTAGATCTCTCTATGTACAATGGCAGCTCCAAGAATTCTCGCGAAGATGTTCAAAAATTCTACTACAGTCCTCTAGAAATCATAATTGTACATTAAAAAAATCTACTAATATCAACAATTCCACCAAAAAATAACAAAGAATTTAGCATATTACAATTGCCCTTGACAACTTTTCCTATTTTTGAAACTGTTGTTGCATAATAGCATCAGTATCAACGATATCAAATACATGCATCACTCTCAAATCAAAAGGAAATACTACCAAATTTAGGGTTGAACTTGAACCTTTGAATTTCAACAATTAAATTTCAATACCTTACCCCAGAGAGAGAGAGAGAGAGAGAGAGAGAAAGACACACACACACACACACAGACACACAGAGACCTAGCCAATACACTCACTACCGACTAGGGTCTAACCAAGTGCGTTGTTTCCCAATTTTCGGAGAAAGAGACGAGAGAATATAACCAAATGTGGCAATGTTTCCTTTGTTTATTTTTTCTCTCTATCTCTCTCTCTAGATTTTCTCTTTTCCTTATTTATTTTGTAATGGGCTCTAATTGGGTTGGGTATTTAAATATTTTGTGGGCTTATTGGGTTGGGTATTCAAATTTCTTTTGAATTGGGTGTTCAAACATTTTGGGTGATTTGATCGATTTTCATCTTTGAGTTAATAGGATTTTTGTCTTTGAGTTAATAGGAATAAAAATTGAATGAATTGTTCAAGCCGATTCCAATATCCAAGTAAGCTAATTTTTATAAAGAACCTTTAAACAAATTTAACGACTTCGTTCATTAGGTGTAACTCCAACGAGGACCACTAGAAGTAAAAAAGAATCCAGTTTTGCATTATATTAAGCTTTTAATTTTGAAAGTTCTGGGTATCCAAATAATCATTCCATAGTTTTGGGGTAACGCCACTTGGTGTTTCAACACCCCTTATCATAATTTTAGGGCACCATATGACATTGCCCAAGAACAAGGAATAATTGGTCATTTGTATCCTGTAATACGTATTACAAATTCGAGGTGAAGAGAATGGGTGTGACCTAGAGGCAGAGCTGTAGCTCAAGCGGTCTTGAATAAACACTTAACTCACTACACCAAATTTCACTGTTAAAAATGTTGGAAAAGTCCGTTACCGGCGTTTTTAAAGCATTGCCGACATTTATTACACATGCCTTCTATAAGAGTGTCGTTAATGCTAACAAATGCCCGGAAAAGTCATCACAAACGCCGGTAATACTAGACACTAATTATGGCATTTCACAAATGCCGGGAAAGCCTATTGCCTTATAAGGGGGAAAAAAATAAAGTGCATTACCGGCGTTTTTAAAGGATTGCCGACATTTATTACACATGCCTTCTATAAGAGTGTCGTTAATGCTAACAAATGCCCGGAAAAGTCATCACAAACGCCGGTAATACTCGACACTAATTATGGCATTTCACAAATGCCGGGAAAGCCTATTGCCTTATAAGGGGGAAAAAAATGCCATGTGGCACTGGCATGGCAAGCCCCAAGACTTGAACTCTTGACCATTGCCCCCTTGCACATGCTTGCCACCAACTAAACTAGCATGTGTTTGTTTCACAATGGACATACAAAAATATTTATAGTAATTTTTCTTGATTTTAAGTATAAAATAAAGCTTTTTCAAAAATTTAATTTTTACCAGAGTTATTGGAAAAACTACGGACAAAAATATTTTTGCTGGTGGTTTTTTTTTCTGGCATTACTATTAATGTCGGAAAAAAGCCATTTTTCAACAAATGCCTGAAAAAAATGGTTTTTTCCAGCATTAATAGAAATGCAGGGAATGACCCATTTTCTTGTAGTGGGTGTCCGCGTATGAGGTCCCATGTTTAAGTTGATGAAAATTGAAAAGGTATTGTCTGTCTTGGTAATCTAACACTACTAATATTTTATCTCCCCATATGTCATTTATATGTTTTCCTACATGATTTAAATTCACATAAATGCGTGATATATACTCTTTCCATTCCTAAATAATGATCCACTACAAAAAGATGTGCAATTTTGGATCAAGAAATAAAATGCTTTCGAGCATAATTTTATAAATTTATTCAACTCTTTAATTTGGGGAAAGCCTATATAATTCATAGGAAAATTTTCTTTTTCTATATAATACTATAGGTTTTTTGTTTTTCTTCTAGGGGTGACTGCCCCAACTAGCCTCTCTCTCATTCCATTGATGTTTTCATCGTTGTTATTCCAAACACTACTACTGTTGCAAAATACAATCTGCATATTTCTCACAAACACTACTCCCAGATTCAAAACACATTCTAACCATACTATAAAATGCCAAAAAATAAAAAATAAAAAATTGAAAAGTAGACTCTCAAACACCCCCTAAATACTCAACCAACGACCACTATCTACATCGATATAAGCCATCCGATTGAATGTCATTTTTTTTTTTTTCGACTGAAATAAATTACTAAAATACGAAGATTTTGGACATGCACAAACGTTCTTAGGACCAAGCAAGTGCAAGCCCAACTTGATCTCGGCCCGATCCAGATAGTTTGGACATTCATAAACGTTCTAAGGACCAACCAAGCAAGTGGAAGCCCAACTTGATCTTTAGCCCGATCCAGGTGCCACCGTAGTTTGTAAAGTAATTTACTGTTCTTGGGACAATGCTTCAATGCTCTTTTTCACTAATACTTGCTTATGAGCAGGGCCGGTCCTGGGGTGAGTCCAACGTGGACCCAGGCTTGGACAACCCCCGTCATGATGGAGCCCAATTTTTTTTTTCTCCTCGTGTGTGGAGGGTGTCAGATAATTGACCCTAGATAACTCGATCAATAGTCGCTCGAATTGCAATAATTTCCAATTCCTTGGAGAAACTTTACTGTCATGTTCAGACTTTTGTGGGCTCTTCAAAATGTCTATGTTGATAAATAAAATTGATCATTTTTTAGAGTCAGAGGAGAAAATCAACCATACCAAGAAAATAAATATCTGATGAATTCAAGTTCTGAAACGATTTACAACGTTATCAAGATTTAGAAAGTAAACATTTCTATCATCAGATTTTTTCCCAATTCCTAAAAACGACTAGACAGGATCATAGGCCCAAGTCACTCTCTTACTTATATCTTGCCATCGCTATATAGGAAAATGCAAAAAAAAAGGAAGAAGTCAAGTGAGCTTCTATTAAGGTTTAAAAAGTGTATTAAAATATATAAAAACATATAAAAGTAAATGAAAGTGTATTGGAAAGTGTAAAAAGGGTATTGGAGCGCGCACGTGTTTTTTTTGTGGGTCTTTTCTTATGTTCAATGAGAGCCCTGTTAGTTTCCGTTAGCAAGACTGCGCTATATATGCTAATGTGTCTATAATTTTTTTTTTTTTGTGTGTGTACAATAATATGGAGTAGTATGAAACTATTGAAGATATGCCTTGAATTCAACACGTTCGAAGAAAGGTACAATTTTTGGTGCAAAAATATCAATTTCAGCATCTCTGGACCGGACCAAGGGAAGTTGGTTCCGGACCAGCGAATCTGGGACGTTTTGGGAGCTTGCAACATCTCTCGTCCAGAGGGGGAATTTTCTTGGTCTGGACGAAGGGTACCAATTGGTGTAGTTTTGCTCTAGCATCTTGGGTCCGGACTAGGTAAGCTTGATCCGGTCGAACGGAGCGGCGGCTGCGCGTTTTAATGTGGTTTTTTACCTAAATTTTATACTTTCTTATAAATAGGAGTCTTATGGCCTCTTAGGGTTTTGTCTTGACTTGAGATTTGAGATATCTAGGGTTTGGAGTCGTCTCTTTCGTGTATGCGAAACTTTGATACTCTGTTAGGGTTTTTAATAGAGATTTGTTCTTAGATATCTATTGGATGCTTCAAATAGAGTTACGGGTATAGCCGACTCTTTGTCATTTATCCTCATTGATAGTAAATCCTTTTGCTCTTTTTTCGTTGGCGATGCACAGAACTTCATTTTGGAAGGAACAGTATAAAATCCTTGTCTCTCAATTTTTTGTTGGTTTAGTTATATTTTTTACTTCGAGTTTTGACATAACAAAAACTTGTGAGCTTCAATTAATGTGTAGAATATGTCAAAATTTTGAGAAGATTTTGGGTGCGGGTAGGGCACCCGCGTGGTGCCGTCTTGGCTACTGCATCCGGCCGTCCCAAAAATGCAACGGGACGGCTTCCGGATTAAAAGTCTTTGGACGGATTTAAAAAAAAAAAAAAAATTAAAAAGTGGATTTCAATCCGGAAATCGGTCCCATTCGTTTTTGGGCCGGCTTCCGGATCTATTAAGGCATTCACGCGTGTACCCTGCTCTACACGCACCCAAAATTTTCTCCAAAATTTTACTCCAGTAAAAACCCATTCTTTTAGTTTTGTCTGTAGTGGTTAGGTTGGAAAACATCACAAAAAGTTGGGAAGTTCCCACCATCAATCAAATGGACCGATCGATCGCTATCACAAGCAAATTTTTATTGAGTGCGGTGACCCACTCCGGTAATGTTCTTCTTGAGAACAAACATCTCCATTATTATTACTCCATCTTATTAATGGGGTTGTTTAAAGCCATTAATCCCCACATTCTCAATTTCATTCGTTGAGATCCTTACACGTGGACTTGATCCAACGGTGTGTTGTGGCAATATCATGGTGGCATCTAAACAATAAATTAATTGGTTGGAAGTTTGATTAGGAGATTATGAAAGAGGAAAAAACAATGAGATTCTAACTTTGAGTTTGAGAGGGGGGGCTCTTGAAACACTTTATTCTTTGTTATATGTAGTATATAAATGAGTTTGAGGTCAGCTGCTCAAATTCGTCGTGTTTGGTGGAATGTCGTAGTCACTTGGGGCTTTGTTTCGGTTGTAAAATTGGTATATTAGTTGTAAAGAGCTAATGATAATGACTCAACACTAACCTACATGTCTTTTTCTTTCCATCTTTTTATACGGAGTAGTAGTAGTATATTTATATTTACTCTCTCTCTCTCTCTCTCTCTCTCTCTCTCTCTCTCATACACATCTATCATTAGCGTTCATGCGGGTTCTCAGTGGATAGTAGATATTTAATACCGTAAACTTTTCAAATCTCTTAACAAGCTAAAAAACTAGGAAAAGTCTTACATAAAAACGTAGTACATGACTTGAGGTCTATTCCATTAAGTTGCTTTTTTGTTTTTGGAGCTTTTTTAATTTATGTATGTGAAGAAAATGATATGTAAAGTGTGAAAAGTAAAAAAGTTAATACTTCATCCGTCCCAATTTTTTGGTCATTCTTTCTATTTTGGGATGTCTCCAAATATTTGTCTCACTTTTAAAAATATCCATCAAAACTATAGGTCACTTTCCAATTTTACCCTTAAAAGTTTTTTTCCCATCTTAATTGGCTATTCTATTATCTTTTATTTTATAACGGTTTTATGATTTAAAAAATTTTGTATAATGAGGGATGCTACAATGCACACAATATGCGAGATTTTGTGGCTTTAAATCTGAGTTTTGTATGAGATTTTGTGGCTCCAAATATGATATGGCATACGATATGCACCCCATACTAATGGACGGCCGAGATTGCGCCACGTATGACGTGTGGAGATTTGTGTCACCTTTGACCATTGACTATATGAGATTTTGTGACTCCAAATATGAGATTTTTTTGCACCAAATATGAGATTTTGTGGCTTCAAAATATGAGATTTTCTGGAAATATATGAGATTTTTTGACTCAAACTATGAGATTTTGCGTCACAAAATATGAGATTTTCTATAAATATATGAGATTTTGTGGCTCCAAATATGAGATTGTGGCACTGTAGCAGTACTGCAGCAGTTACTGTAGCAATCCGAATGGGTCCAAATGTGAGATTGTGTGGCTCCAAATATGAGATTTTCTGAAAATATATGAGATTTTGTGACTATTCATATGAGTGTGCATACCATATGCACTTCATATCTCTAGCCACAAAATCTCATATTTAGAGCCACAAAATCTCATATTTTGAGTCACAAAATCTCATATTGAATAAGTGCACATTGTAGCATGACTCTTGTATAATAAAACTAATTGATATCTATTAAACAAGATCCATATTGAATATATTTTGACTTTCATATAATAAATTAGTCTCACAAATTTGGTCATAGTAATATTGACTGGATTTAGGGGCAAAATAGAAAAGTCAATACAAAGTTTTCACATCCCTTAAAAACCCACTTTCCCAAAAGGGGTCAAGAAATTGGGACGGATAGAGTAACCAATAAGTTGAATGGAGTTTTATGCTTAAAATGTAATGATTTATGGAAGAGGATATTCTCGGTGCTGGAGCTAGAAATCAAAGTTGGCGGGGGTCAAATTATGAAAAAAGGTCTTCGTATTTTAAAACTTTTTCATGTTTTAACGGGACGATTTTGAGAAATTAAAAATTAATCTCTAGGATTTTTGTTATCATATCACTCGACGAATGCAATATCATTATCGTACGATATCATTCACCGTAATTTAATATTCTCTAAATGAAAATTGTTCTTACTATTTAATTATTCTAATCGGACAGGTTTGGTTTTGCTCTTTTCAGATTTATCTTGGCCTCATTTTAGTACTTGAAATGTGAGTTCATTGAGAAACTCATTCAGGCGTAAAATCACGTTGATAAAAGATCAATAAATAATGTCACAATATATTTGTTTAATTTTTCATAACTCGGCTCAGACTTAGTGCGTCAATTTTTTCCTTTTAATATCAATGTACTATTTTAAAATGACATCTACTAACATCGATCAACGTGGTTTTTCGAATAATTGATCATTTCTTTGAGTTTTGAAAAATAAGTAGTTCTGATAATCAAGTGAGGCCCAATGGGTCCAAAAAGGGAAAAACTAAATCAATCCAGTTATTTTCTTAAATCGGAGAGGATCTCTTCGGTGATTATAGTTATATGCCTTGGTTGTTGAACTTATTAAAAATATTGTTTTTGAAGCATAAAACTTAAATAAAAAGAAGTTATGACAGAGTAAAAAACTTACTATTAAAAAGTTAAGATTAAAGTCTTCCAATTCTGAATTGGAATACTTGTGTCAATAACCCCTGGCTGTAGTCCATTACAATATATAAAGAGCGAAAGGTAGGACGAAGGATTGGTCCATGGTCCTCTGTTAAATTACTCTTTAATGTAATCATGGTAGTTCGGATCTACAACGATTGTTAATTAAATTCCCCAAATCCTCTGTTGGAACTAGTACTCTATTTTATAATACTTTTGAAGTGAAATTTGTTATTTCATCATGCTGCTTTGTTGGACTTTTGTTGTTACAATATTCAGATCTATTTTGTTCAAATTTAAAGGCACAAATTTACACCATTAGGAAGCAGCAGCTGGAATGACGTTTCTATTTAGTTTTTTTTTTTTTGGTAAAGCTGATGACCTTTAATTAACATAAACAAACTTCTCAAAGTACCAAGTTCTGCCTATATATGTGGGTTGACAAATTCTTTTTGTTTTGGGAAGGATACGTTCAAGAAAATTTCAGGTCTAAAGCATCTTATAGAGCATCTTGGGGAAGGAGGATGTTATTCTGAATTCGTATTATTCAAAGATAAGTGTGTTCACTTCACATTTCCTAAAAATTTTCCAAAAAGATTCTTTCTCTATCTCTTATTTCTCCCATCATTAATCACATTTTTCTCACTCATACCCCCTCTCTCCAATTATTATTCTCATTTCTCTCTCTCTCTCTCTCTAATTATTACTTTTTCCAAAAACTCATCCAAACATTATCTCAAAAATATTTCTCAAAAAATTATTCTCAAAACTCTCAACCAAACAAAGTGAGCTCTCTCTTGTATTTTGATATTTTTGGATTTTTTCGTTCAGGATTACCGAAGTTAACAGCTCTACACTCAGCATAACAAACTCATAGCCCAGTTGTTGTTGTTGTTTTATTTTTTCCCCCTTTTCTATTAATCCGAAAACTACTCCTAGAGAGAGTGGTTATATGTCACTGTGTTTTTTCTTATTGTCAATATATTGTATTTAGATAATCATGACTAAGTGTATAAAAATATATATATTTATACCAAAAATCAGGAAGATGAATAATATTAGACGTATTAGGTATTGTGAAAACATGAAATGAAAATACCTAGTATACACTGTACGGTATTTCAGGTTGATATATATGACATTCTTTCGTTATTTTTAATGTTCTCTAGTAATAGTTTAGAAGCATCTACATGTATTTTAATCTCAACTAATTAAACTATTAACAACCGTATCAAACTGCCTTTCTATGATTGAACACACAACTTTACTATATCAAAATATAAATACACAACTATTAGGCAACTGTCCCTATTAACCATCCATGACCTTAGATGGACCTCCTTGTTAAGGGGACAAAGTCACAAACGATTAACCTATGTCTAGTATTACTCCAACAAGAGTTGGACAGGCCCCATAACTTTTTGAAATGAAAGTGTTTGTCCTAAGTAAAGCGGTCAGCAGTCCTTTTTGGTGCACAATTAGTAGTGGCTGTTAATTAAGATCCTCTTCACTCTTTAATCTGTCTCCTTATCTTATATCCTCAATGGACATCTATTATGATCTATCTGTATCTCTTTCTGTCTCTCATTCTTCATCCTCTTAAATTTAGTTATGACGGTTAGTTCATCTAGTAATTGTAATGATCCGAATTTTTGCTAAATAAAAATTTCGTTTGTAAAATTAGTTTTTCATATTTTCCCTAATAAATTTCTTAAAATTATTTTAGTAAATACTATTTTGGGTCAATAATTATTTTTGTGCTAGTATCAATATATGATTTTTACTAGTATTCTAGCCATATATATGGGCGTGTGAGATCGAGTAACACATCCGTTACACTACCGTAGCACCCAGGGAGAGAGAGAGAGAGAGAGAGAGAGAGAGAAAGAGAGGTGTAGTACTGTGAGTGTGTGCATAAGTACACTTCACATGCTAGATTCTTGTTTGTTCAATTGCACAAGCAAGTTAGGGATTTTGAGGGATTCCCACCTAGTCTACATTTTGTACCCAAACTAGTTAGAATAAGTCTAGATATTTTAGTAGTAACCTATGTATACCCACACAATACATGTATTAGAACACAATCTACACAACCTAAATCTATTATGCTTAACCTTGCACTCCAAGTCGTCATGAAACATGCTTTCCTGTTTTAGGGAAGAATATTCTCCTACTTTTTAGCCCACTAAGTCTACCCTTAGCTAGTAGATGATTTAACATGCATTTTGTGTATATCCAGCCCTGTAAACACCCCATAACTAAGGCGACCATGCAAAAACATACACAATTAACAGCATATTTTCCCCCACAACTACTTTCCACCTTAAGTCAATGTACTTTCCCCCAAGATTCTTTCTTTGCTTGTAAGAAATAACCTAGACTTAGCCTAAAACTAGAGTGTAAGACTTGTGTACTTCCCATGTGCCATCAAAACACCACATATTCTTCCCCCCACACAAAAGTTTCAGCCAATGTAAGGGGTGTGTACCAAAAATTCCTAAGGGAGGAGAGAGGGATCAAGCTTGCCTATAAATAGCCCACCTTTTACTCATTTGAACCACTCTTCACTTTCCTTATTTGTTTGTCTCTTTTATTCCCCAACAAACCACCAACTTCTACCATCTTTTAGCCAACTTATTTTAGTTATAATTAGCCACTTACTAAGTTAATTAGTGAGTAAGCTAGATAGATTAAAGAGCTCTACATCAAAGGATAGCTTTCCGGCTTCCGGTTAATACCTGGAAATTAAGGTAGATTACTAAATCAACCTTCTAATTAGTTATTTCTAGTTCAATTAGTTAATTCTAATTAGTTTTCTATGTTGGGATTTGAAGCTTCTTTAAGTTAATTTATGCATGTATTAAGGTACTAAACATGTTTACTTAGTTTCTAAGAAAGTTTAAAAGAGAGGATTTCATGTTGAAAAGAGTTAGAGATTCTAATTGATTTCTAATTAGAATGATTCTTCATAAAATTTGAAGATGGTTTAAAGAGATTCAATTGATTAGAAGTTTATTAGAAGATGAGATTTCTAGAAAGTTTTTTTTTGGAAGAACTAGTTAATGGAAGTAGAATAAATTATTGAGTTACCAATTTGATAATTCTTCCTAAAATTAGTAGCTTGTTTATGCTTATAAAAGAGTTTACTTTTTACTAATAAAGTTTACATTGAAGTTCATTAGTTTGTTGTAATAAAATTTGAGGTTTTAAATTAATAAATATGTAGAGAAAGAATTAGTAGTTATTCTTCTACAAGATTTTCTACTAAGTAATTATTAGCTATATTTATAAATATGTTGTTGTAATGTAAAAGAAAATGTTAAGAGTTACTTGGAAATTTTCTAGAAAGAAAGATGTTAACAAGTATCTTTTTAAAAGGAAGAGTTTTTCTAAAGTTTCTTTGAAGAGAGAAAGTTCTATAAAAGTTTACTAGAAATGTTTTTACTAGATTATTGTGAACATAATTTTTTGACTTGATAAAAAGCAAAGAAATAAATAGAGAGAGAGAGAGAGAGTTAATGAAATTTTCTAGAAAGAAAAGTTTCCTAGAAATTAAAGAATAAAATTTTGGAAGGAATGGAATATTTTGAAAACTCATAATTAATGGAGTTAAATTTTGACAAGGGATTTTTAGAAAAAGAAGTATGTGATTAATGAATTTTAGAAAAATAGATTGACTAGTTTTAATTCCTTGGAGAGGATAAAAAGAAAAGATGGAAAATGAGGTTGACAAGAAAAGAGATTTAAAGAATTGAAATATTGTTTTGGACGAAAGTTGGTGAAATAAAAGTATGATTTTATGTGAGAAAATATTGCATCTTAGAGAAAATGTGGAATTAGTTGTATGATTTCATGTGGTAAAATATCTAAGTGAAAGATATGAAAATTTGAAGGAATTATGAAATATTGCATGAGCATGATTTTGCATGTGGCGTTGAGAGCGTACGCGATATGATTACGACACCGAACTTGAAAATATCGAATAACGTTTTGCGGGAAATTAGAGATGAGAATGAAAATGAATTTTGAAATGGTAAATTGAGATTTTTAGGAAATGAAATAAAATGAAATGATATGTGATGAGATGAATGATACCACCTCAAGTTCACAGAGAGAACGTGGAAAAATGGTCGTGATGCGGTAGTGCAGCAAGAGCGCCACTTCTAGTTCACAGAGAGAACTTGGACGTTTGGGCTAAGCATGCACAACATACGGTGAATGGACCTCATAAACAGATTGGTTAAGTTCAGTGATATGAGACGGCCGGGACTGTGTCGTGTGAGTCGCGGGGCAGACGAACCGTGCAAAGAGACTGGTTAGGTTCAGTGATGCACGACGGCCGGGGCCTCGAGCGGAAAGGTTGGTACCGTCAGCTGAAAGGAGGTGTAAACGGACCAATAACTTTCGAGTGGTGTGAGATATATGAAATTTGAAGAAGAATGCTGTAAGAGGCACCGATTTGAGAAAAAAGAGATTTTTGAGAAATTATCGATAAATGCGTTAAATTTGAGAAAAAAACAATTAAGAACGTTGCGAGAAATGACACGTGACAAAATTTCGAGATATTGAAACGAGATATTGTTGTCGGTGCATGTTTACTCTGATCCACATAGACACGCATGATGCATTGCATGGTTTTACCATTCAAAAATATTATATATTGTTTTTGAGTTTATTGTTCTAGAATTGCTCGTTAGAGATTTGGATAGTGTAGTTTACTGGGCGTTATCGCTCACGGTGTTACACTTGTGTAACCTTGGCATAATACCACGATGTTGCTCCGCGACTCCGATGTATTATGCCAGACTATAGAGATGGACAGAAGGAGAGAACTATGGCTTGAAGGCTTACGAAGCAGAGCAGGACACCGCCGAGACTGACGGTTGTGTGATGAAGTAGAGAAACCTAGTCAACCCTGTAGAGAATGATCGTATTTGGCAGGAGGATTTATGTAATTTCTTATGGGTTACTATTGTAAAACCCCAGTTATTGTATATGCATTCTTCATTAACAAACTCAAATTTTAGAGGCGTTACAGTAATACTTATTCACTTCAAAACAGAAGGTTTGATGTTCGAGTCTAAGAAGTGGCATTGAGTCCCTTTGTTTGTTGACTCTCTATTACCCTTTAAAGGTCACGGATACAAGATATTGGGCCAAAAAAATTTTTTAATTTTGTAATTGGTTTGGAGTATCCTTAAAATTGGACCACACGGTGTTTCACTAATAGAAAATAAAATTTTTTCAAAAATCAAGACAGATTATTCTCTCACAATACATTACATAAAAACACTCCTACTGAAACACCCCCACATAAGCATACCATCTGTTTTACATGTTTTGGCCTACAACGTGTTCCAAAAGGTTGCGGATACATCTATATCCGAATTGGTAGCTGAGAAGCTATTTGTTAGAACTTAAATATTATTTCACAAATTTATATTGCTGATTTCTAGTCTATGTCACAAAAACAACCCGAAATTTAAATAGCTAAATAAAGCCACATGCACAATTTGTCCGTTTGCATAGATAGCTTACACGTTTTTTCTATGTTTGAAATCACGGCTGTCAACTTTAGTCACTCGATCATTAAGATGTATTAAGAAATTTAGATGCTCTTAATCATTGATTTGGTTAATTAATCATAGTCTTAATTGGAAACCTAATTGTAGGAATACTCCATTGTGGCAAATAAAGAATCATGTTTGGATATATTCCTTCTTCCATTCCTTTGGTGTGTTCCTTCGTAAATCCAACTAATAAAAAAAAAATTCACCATTGCACTTTTCACATTAATTTTTATCATCAATTTTCACCTATATTTTTCAAAATTATCCTCTACTTTTACCCATTAATTCTTTAATCACTAACTTTTCAAAAGAACAAAATAATAATTGTATAAACTTTTACCCATTAATTTTTTAAAACACACATTAATGAATAACTCAAAATATTATAGTCGACTATTAAAAAGGGACTGGAAGGAATGTTATTTATTATTTATCAATTTAACAGCTTCCACCTACTCCTAAAGTACCATTTAACCCTATCTAGGGTATAAAATAAATGTTTCATTAATAGTTTCCTGCAGCTTTTCATTGTTGAAAATACTGTCTGATGAATGGCTTTTAGAGCTGCCTGCAGGACTTCATACAATAAAATAGACTCACCGTTAATGATAAATGATCTCCAAGGATTTCCTCATCCTTCCTTCATAAGCCTAGAGAGTGAGCCAAAAACATGTGCTGTGATATTTTCCTTGGAGATAAGTGTTCAATTTTACCGTACGAATTTGGAGCTCAATGAATTTTTATAGTTGGTTTTACGATTTTTCGTGGCTCGTTTTATTTTTGGTATAAAGTAGATTATTTATGAATTTTGTGGCCCAATATATCTGATTTTTGTCTGTTTAGTTTTATAAAATTTCAAGGCTATTTTTATGAATTTTTGTGGTGTTGTTTACAATTTTTTTAGTGTTGTCTATAAACTTCATGGTAAAAATAAAGACGCCTCAAAGTTATGAAATTTGGTGGTGGTGTTTACGAATATTTAAGGTGCTATTTACAAATTTTTGTGGCGTTGTTTATTGAATTTTTGTGGTCCTATAAGCATATTTTTTGGTGTTCAATTGTGACTTTTTGTGGTATTGTTTACAAATATTTATGGTGTCATTTACAAATTTTTATGGCGTTATCTATGGAATTTTTGTGGTCCAATAAGCAAATTTTCTGGTGTTCTATTACGAATTTTTGTGGTAATTTACAAATTTTGTGAATTAAAATACTAAGGGCATATTCCTCATTTTTTAAGGGGTGTATACTCTAGCCTTATCCATTTCTTGGACATAGTCCTCAATTTAAAAAAAGAAAATGTATTATGATCTTGCAATTACAGACTATTGATGCATCTATGAGGAGAAATTGTCCGAGTCATCAAAATTGGCTTGCTCTCTCTTTACCTCATTTCGCATATATTAGCATATGTTTTCCAGATATAATGATTTTGTTTTCTGTCTAGACTAAGTCTTTAATGTGCAAGGGAATTTCGGCTCACTTTTATCATCTTTTCCAAGACTTGTGACTCAATTTCAAGTTAGAAGTCAGAAATAAGGCCCAACGTACGATCATGTTCACGTTTAAACCGCGACACAGTTTTGACACACCTGATGACCTGAGTATCAATCATTCATTTGTATACCCTTAGCCAGGAGGTGTGATACCCTAGTCGATTTTTTGGTGGAACTGTTTGTTGGTGCTTAATCTGAAAAAGGCCCTTCCATTAGTGATATTTGCTAGTAATATAACACACTGTTTGGATGCCGGATTAGGGACCCGGATTTGGAAGACGCCTGGATATGTAATCCCAGGCCCACGTTAGTCCCCCATTTGGATGGCAAAACAAGCCCTAGACTACGGTCACTGTTGGGAGATGTAAGACATGTGCTCCAGGATTTGGTAACGATAGGCTTGACCTTGTCGTTACGTAGCAAGGGGGCGATTTGCTTGATTTTCTACCATTTCTACCCCTCCAAATCGGGGTGATATACACACGATCGAGGGTTTCTGTTGTGGTGTTTTGCATCAAAGAAGAGAGACGTGACGAGAGGCAGTCGATCGGTCATTCGGTTGAGGTTTTTTCGTTGCTCATCTTTGATCCATCTCGTCTTCAACCTTGAATCAGGTATTGAAAACCATATTTTTTTCGAAGTAGTTGTTCTACTTTCATCTTCTATGGTAGTTGCATTTGTGAAACCCACCATTATCGATCCAAAATGGGGGTTTTCATATGATTTTCGTGATACCGACTTTGGCTTTGTTAAAATTGATGGTCACTGTGCATACAAAACCCACCATGGCAGATTTGATTGTGAGTTTATGAAATGAATTTTGCCCTAATTTGGTGCCTCTCGTTGGTTCTGTTGAAATCCTTGGTGGTTTTGTTTTCAAAACCCACCATTATCGATTTGTTTGGTGGTCTGATTGTGGGTTTTTCAAATTATTTTTTCCCCTAATCTAGTGCATTTTGTTGGTTCTATTGAAATCGTTGGGTTTTGTTTTCAAAACCCACCATTATCGATCTGTTTGGTGGTTTGTCCATAAGATTTTTGCTGTAATGTTGTGGCTGTCTTTGGTTGTGTTTATGACAGCCACCATTGTCGATCTGAATGGGGAAATTTGATTCATTTTTTGGCCTAATATTGTGGTTGTCGTTGGTTGTGTTTACAATAGCCACCATTACCGATTTGATTTGTGTTTGTTTTATTTGACTTATGCCCTAATCTTCTTTTGAGAAGACATATGTGCTATAAATTATTGATCAGTTTTATTCTGACTTTAAATGCCCTAATGTATGGTTTATATGATTAATTTTGAACAAATTACAAAAGGTTAAATGGAGTTGGAGTTGTGATTATTATTATTATTATTATTATTATTATTATTATTATTATTATTATTATTAGAAGTAGTAGTAGTAGTAGTACTAGTAGTAGTAGTAGTAGTAGTATTGTTATTATTGTGTGAATCATGTTTTTTTGGTATTGAAGACAAATTAAATCGACAATTGTTTAGACAAATCTTTTTAATTGAAATCGACTTAGGTAGCCCCCTAATTTCATAAGATGTTGTTTCTGAAAACAGATGGCAAGACGTATGAAGCGTGAATGAAGGAAGAAGGCTTTGATAGCAATCGTATGTTTCATGAGAGTGATCAATACTACCATCATGCTTTACATGTTAATTAAGAACTTCATGGATGAAAGGGTTTGACGAAGAACCTGTATTCTTTTGAACCCTAATGTCTACCAAAACCAAGTAGACGCCCTTAATAAGTTAGTATACGATGATGACAAAAATTGCCACGACCAATTAAAGGTAAACATGCTCAAATTCATGACTTTGTGCCATTTACTAGAGGAATCAGGCTTACAAAATTCTAGGAACGTCACCGTTGTTAAGAAAGTTGCTATTTTCTTGTGGATCCTCGGGCACCATAACAATAATAGGCCAACGAAGTTCCATTTTGTGAGGTCGGGGAAACAGGTTAGTAGGCATTTCAATGCAGTTTTGTTGGCGGTCTTGCGACTTTACAATCAACTATGGTATCATCCCCAACCTGTTCCCGCCAATGAGTTGGAAAGTAGATGGAAGTGGTTTGAGGTAATCTAATTACCTAATTGCTTATAAATATTGACACTTCAGCTTGTATTCTATTTTTTTTAACATATCAATACTAAAATTTGTGCGTATCAGAATTGCTTGGGGGCTTTAGACGGAACCTTTGTACCCGTTATGCCAGCTGCGCAAGACAGGGCACGATATAGGTCTTGGAAGGGTGGCTACACGACAAATGTTGTAGGAGTTTGTAGTTGAAACCTAAGATTCATATACGTGTTGTCAGGTTGGGAAAGATCAGTCATAGACTTGAGAGTGCTTCGCAATGCGTTGGTGAGGCCATATGGGTTGAGAATTCCCCATGGTACGTCACTATTATAATAACTTTGGTTTACAATACATTAATAGCTCCCCACTTTTGCAAACGTAAATATGCATGGAAGTGAATGAGTTTTTGTGGCCGTCGCTTCGCAGAATCGACCCACGTTTTTTTTTTTGGTATTGTGTTTGTAAAAAAGGGCGATCCAGGAAAAAGGAAAAATTTAGAGTTGCCACCCAGGGTTTAATTTTTGGAAAATGTTAAGAACCCGAGAAACCATTTAGAAAAAGTAATGACTCTTATATCGCTGAAAAAGGGTTTGGTCTGCGAAAAATAGAGATTTGGGTTCGGGAGCTAGGTTACCCGTGGGGAAGGTTTTGTTCAAAAAAAGCACCCCGCGTGCTCGGAATTTTCCGGTCTTTACTAAATTTTGTGGGATTTTCTTCGAAGATATTTTATTGAAAACTTTATTTCAGATAAACAATATATCAAGAAATAACGAGCTTAAAAGAGACAAATAATAACAGTAAATCAAAATAACACACAATCAAGCATATTAACTAGAGAAAATTAACTAAAAGGGATAGAAGTGCAAGAAATAGAAAGTGAAAGGGGGTAAATTGTAATTTTACCTACTGGTTTTGACCAAAAATAGAGTATCGTGACCCAGAAAACGGAGCATCAAAAATGTTTTGCCAGCAATGTCGTACGGTGTCCAAAGTTACACCGCATGGTGAACTTTGGATGTCATACAATGTCACTGTGCTTTGTATTTTTCATAAAGTTCTCCTTTTGTTTAGTTGAAAACCAATCTCTATTTTTGGTGTAAAAATCAAGTTATTTGTTGATAAAAGTAGGTTTAGAAAATGGTTTTAATGAACAAATATACCTCCTTTCAGGGACGGCATCCCACAACAACGGATGATGTCGCGAAATACCCACCCAAAAGGTTCGAGCTTTGTTGAAATGTCTCATTTTGGATTCGAGGAAGAGCTACAGAGCTCTCCTCAAGCCCGGTGTAAACTCCCCTCAGAAGATTATCGTTATTCAAACGCGAATTTTATACCTTGAAACAGAATTGGATGGATGGGATTGGTTGATTAATGGAAACAGACACCGGACTTTTGAGTCCTTGTGAAACTGGGCTTTGAACAGTGGATGGGTACGAGAATAACAATGGGATTTTTCACATGAATTTAGGTTTCTTCCTTTCAGTATGATCTATCTCAACTCTCTTCAAATCGTTCGACGACGTCCGGTTTATATAGGAGAGGGTAAGCAAGGCTCATACGTAAAGAAGCCAACATCATTAGCGAATATCATCATTGGTCCAATATCATCATTGTTCTGAGCTGCTGAAAGATCCCAGGAATCTTGTTGATGGGACAAGGAATACCGTACGGTGTCAACAAGTGTACCGTATGGTGCACATATTGACACCACGTGGTGCAAAAAGGAATTTTAAGTCGTACAGTTCTAGGTTTTGGGCTGTATGATTCAGGTGGATTGGGGTTTTGGCTTGTTTGATCCATTTGTTTCAAGTAACCGATCCAAGGTACATTTTGCGCGTTCTTTTCATCATTGGGGATGCACAAGTTATCAAAAATTGAGGTGTCTACAGTAGCCCCTTTTTGACGTGACTTGGTCACCATTGTGTTGGTGTAAGTTACGTTGAAGATTCGGACATCCCAATTTGACAACCATGCAAAAAAAAAAACAACAGAAAACAGTAAATTTGGTCGAGCTCGGGGCTTCCTATGTACCTCGTTTGAGAGGAACAGACCAATCGTAGTTCGTCAAGGCTGTCATGAAAAGCTGACACCTCATTTTTTAATGACGGAAAAACAAATGATGTTTGTAAAAGAAACAATTTAGAGACTCTGAAAGCCGTGAAAATTTATTTATGAGACTGTCGAAAGCCATGAAAAATGATATTGGGAGGCTGTGGAAAGCCATAAAAAATAATTTAGGAGGCTGTGGAAAGCCATGAAAATAATATGGGAAGCTGTGAAAAGCCATGAAAAACAAATTTGGGAGGCTGTGGAAAGCCGTGAAAATAATTTGGGAGGCTATGAAAAGCCGTGAAAAATAATTTGGGAGGCCATGGAAAGCCGTAGAAATAATTTTGGGAAGTTGTGGAAAGCCATGAAAATAATTTAGGAGGCTGTGGAAAGCTGTGAAAAATAATTTGGGGGGTAGTGGAAAGTTGTGAAAAACTGAGTCATGTATGAAACCAGCGAGTGAGGTTCAATCAGCAAGCGAGGTTCCGTGAAAAACTAAGTCGTGGGGGAAACTAGCGAGTGAGGTTCCATAATGTGTGAAACCAGCGAGTGAGGTTCCGTGAAAAACTTAGTCATGTGGGAAACCAGCGAGTGAGGCTCCATAGTGTGTGAAACTAGCGGGCAAGGTTTCCATAATGTGTGAAATCAGCAAGCGAGGTTCCATGAAAAACTGAGTCGTGTGGGAAACCAGCAAGTGAGATTCCATAGTGTGTGAAACCAGCGAGTAAGGTTTTGTGAAAAACTGAGTCATGTGGGAAACCAGTGAGTGAGGTTCCATAGTGTGTGAAATCTGCGAGTGATGTTCCGTGAAAAACTGAGTCGTGTGTGAAACCAGTGAGTGAGGCTCCATTTGTGTGAAACTAGTGAGTGAGGTTCCGTGAAAAACTAAGTCGTGTGGGAAACTAGCGAGTGAGGTTCCATAGAGTGTGAAACTAGTGAGTGAGGTTCGTGGAAAAACTAAGTCGTGTGGTAAATCAGCGAGTGAGGTTACATAGTGTGGGAAACCAGTGAGTGAGGTTCTGTAGTGTGGGAAACTAGCGAGTGAGGTTCTATGAAAAACTGAGTCGTGTGGAAACCAACGAGTGAGGTTTCGTGAAAAACTTAGTCGTGTGGGAAACCAGCGAGTGAGGTTCTATAGTGTGTGAAACTAGCGAGCAAAGTTCCATAGTGTGTGAAACCAGCGAGTGAGGTTCTGTGAAAAACTAAGTAGTGTCGTCTTTCATGAAAAATCAAAATAAGTTCCTGATGGATTTTAAAACAAATGATTTTTAAAAAGGTTTGATAAAGTGTGAGAAGCATACCTTGCAAATGGGATGCATTGCAATTTTCCCATCATAAGAGAGCAAGTCGTGTGGCTTACAACCTTAGCTGCCCGGTCAACAACTTCAGTGGTGCGGCCAAGGCATCGATTTGGGGCCGAAACAAAACGTCGTGCCTCTTGAAATTTTGTTTCCCACCTTCCAAATATCAGAGGTGGTTCTGGTGGACATGATCTCTCTTTCAACCGATTTCTTTGTCCTCCAACCAGTTTCTTCCAAAATTTATTCAAAATCGAGATCCAAAACCTTGGTTCTTGCAAAACCCGACATCCATGTCTGATATGGTCCGACAATGTCTGGTACGTCGTCTCCAGATCACACAAAGGAGACGGCAGTGTTGTTGTTGTCCAATGGTGGTCTGGTTCTATCTATTCCGAGTGGGAGTGGCGCGGTCAAAGTAGATCCAACCCACGAGGAGGGCTGCGCGGCCTTAATTGGGGAGTAGGCCTACCGTGCGGCCGAGCTTGGGGAACGAAAAGGTCATACCCTCGTGCATGATGGTCGGATATCCATGCACGGTCCAGAAGTCGCTCAAGTTGAAACCTATGAGGGTCTGGCTATGGATGAATTTGTGGGAGGGATGAGCTTGGGCCAGGGAGTATGGCAGTTGATGAGGGTGGTGTAGAGCAGAAGAGAGTCATAAAGACTACAGTGCAGGTGATAGCCATGGGGCCGGTAGTAGTCGTGGTGGTGACCATGGGACTGGAGGTGGTGGCTAGTCTGGCGGTCGCCATAGGCCTAGGCGTGTCTGTAGAGCTCATGTTAGCAGTGAGACTAACCAAGTATACTTTGTATTTTGTCTTTGAAATTTGCATGCTTTTGACTATTTATTGACGAATTCTTTCCTTTTTGTGCAGGATATACCTCTCTTTCCCACCTTGCAGGAGGCCTTGATGAAGAATATTAGCAGAGCTCGGAGGCGTGTCCCACCTATAGTCCCATCGTTTGACAGAGTGTTGCGGTCTTTAGTTGACAGGCTGGAGGAGAGTGTTCCTGGGAGTTCGGCACCTAAGTCGCAGTGGGCTCCCTGGAAGATAGAGAGCAGTGCTGGTAGTGACAATGGCAACAATGGTAGCGGTGACAGCAGTGATAGCAGTGTGAATGACTATGCAAACTTCCTGAGTACACCTAAGGAGAACCGGCACTTGGCAATGGGCCGTTGTCGTGATTTTAAGAGACGTCGCACTGTTTCTTAGGACAAGCCTACATGCTCGGTTTTGATTTGGGTGCCTGTTTGCCCATCTTTGCTTTTTCCATGGATATAACTTGTGTGTCATGGTAGCTTATGATGTTAGGCCTATTTTGCCCATGGATAGATGTACTTTTGCTTTCATGACATGGATGCTATTTGGTTTTTATTCATTAGGCATGTTTATTATGCTTCACAAACGAAAAATTTGGAGTTTGACAGTCCAGTTTTGCATACACACGCTTTGAGGGTGGCAGGACACTAATGATATGTGACACATGCCCCGATGCTCCTTGTTCGGTCGATCTTAGGCTTCAACACTTCCAAGCTTCAAAATTTTCTATTAACTCCACCAAATAATCTTGTATGATCCTCATGAACTCTTGTCATGGCTTGTTGAAGCTCTTGACACAAACATAGTAAATTTCAGCGTATTCGAGATTTTTGGAGTATCCGTTCTTCCAAATCGATTTAAAATTGCCAAACTGACTACCCCAATGACTTTCAAATTCATTGTTTACACAAGAGAAGTGGTGAAAAATCTATCTGAACAAGTCCTAAGGTCAAAACCAAAGTTTTATTTTTGATCTGTTAGGGTTGGTTGATCAGCCAACATAGGTTAAGCGTGCAACTGTTTCTGTTGGCCGCCCAGCTATCTTATCAATCCACCAGGTTTCCGACTTCCTGGTAGGCCTCTGGGCTTTTGCATGGTCTTTTGTTGACTTCTGGGCATCTCTCAGTGCTGGGTTCTTCCAGTAAACCCAATTCAAAAATGTTTTGCAAATTATGAATGATTGAGTTTTGAAAATGAAAAGCAACCAGCAAACAAGGCTTCGTGGTAGTAAAATGTGATTAGAGTGAGGCGGCGAGGTGTCCAAAGTGATTTAAGGCATGACAACAACCATGGGTAGGTTAAGCTCTTGTGTGTGAGAACCAAAGCCAATCAACTTTGTGACCATCCAAGACAGAGCAATGAGGCTGTTGACGAGCGAGACCGGTGCAGGTCCCTAAAAAGGTTTATGCGAGACCTGCGAGGTCTAAAAAAAAACTTGGTTTGAGCGAGACTAGTGAAAGTTCCTCAAAGATTAGAGCGAGACCAGCGAGGTCTCTCAAAGGATTAGCGCGAGACCAGCGAGGTCTCATAAAAAGCATTAGGTGAGAAATGTATCTCCAAAATTGATTAAAAGTTTGTCCATGAGGACTCTTACGTGAGACTCAGGTTTCGACACTTGATGATAACATTCCCTTTATTAGAAATTAGATGGTGCAGCAAGATATCTCTTTTTGCTTTGTTGTCTTTCCTTTTGGATAGGGTTTGGGTTTAAGGTTGCTTCTGATCAGGACTTTTGAGCTTCTGGACTTTCTGGCTTTCTGTGAGGCTAGAGCTTTTTGGCATTTTCTACCCCAAGTCTTGAACTCAGGTGTATGCGCTTCTCCTAGTAGATGACATTGAGCTGATGTGCCCTAGTCTTAGACAAATGTGTCCCCAAATGATAAGCTTCAATTTTGAACCCCTCGACTCGTTCATCCACACACAGGCTCTTCCATGCATTTGAAATCATCTTCCACGAGCTTAAGAATGTCGAGACTACCAAGGGTTGACTGGACAAAAGACCTTGTGTGCATTTGGACAAGGCCTAGATGATACGAGTGACTTTACAAAGATGCCCCATTCTAAAAAAAGCGGGTGGATTTGGACAAGACTAGGCTGACTCAACAGACTCAAAAGAATGACTTCCTTTAAGGTGCTTCTAACTAGGTGGAGAATGACTACTCATGAATTTGGTAGATGCCGGTTATTTTGACCTTGTGACAAAAGAATGGACTCTGACAAGATTATGTTGACCTTAAAAGACCTTTAAGAGATGACAAACTCGAGAATTTGAGAAATGGCAGAAGGTGCCCCACAATTGATGTTTGAAATTGTCATAAACTTGAGTCTTTTTGGTTTTCAAAATTGTGTTTACTCTATCAAATGATGTTCTTTCAAATTGATTATCAAAACACAAGAATTTTTATTGTGAACCCATGCCTCAGGATGTTGATATGTTAATTTTCCATTGAGGTGCCCCAGTTTAGACTTTTACTTCTGGCAGATGCTAGTCTTGTGCAATGCCTTGCTCCCGGGTTATTGATGAGGATTTGAGCTTCTAGCGGATGCCGGTGTTTTGTAATGCTTTGCTCCTGGGTTGCTGATGAGGATCTGAGCTTTTGGCGGATGCTAGTGTTTTGTAATGCTTTGACTTTTGACCCGGGTTGCTGATGAGGATCTGAGCTTCTGGCGGATGCCGATGTTTTGTAATGCTTTGATTTTTGATGATATTGTTCCACTAGATCCTTGCTATCAAGCTGTGTTTTTCAATCTAAAAGGACTTTTTTAGGTTATAACAGGGGCCAAGGCTTTGGGCTAAACCAAGAAAGGATAGTAGGCTAAAAAAATTTTATTTTTCTTCTGGGTTAAAGCTGGCAGCTATCTTGAACTCTTTTTGTGTGTCATTTCTATTTTCTTCAATGTTTTTCTTTGTGCCCCATTTTGACTTTTGATGAACACTTTCTTTCTTTTTCCTTCTTCAGTGCTTCGCATTTAGTTGTGCCTATGAACTTGGCATTTTCATTCTTTTGAAATTTTGACATGTTGCTGACAACCATGCATTTGGCACTTTCGCCTAGACATCCTGTTGAAAACTATGAGGGATAGCTGCCTAGCTGGGTCCTTTTTCAAACAAAATGATTCAAGCTCAAAAGGACTATCAAGGGATATATTTATCTGGGGAATAAAAACAAAGAATGCCTTTCTTCATTTTAAATTACACAACTTGATAGAAAGAGTTTGTACATGCTTTGACTTTTGCTTGGACCTTACTTCAAAGTTTTGATCCAGAGAGCTTTTTGCCATAACTTTTTCCTAGGCCGCCCTTGCGGGTTTTCAACCTAGCAAGTTTTTTTTTTTGTTGGTGTCAAAGCATTGCTCATTGATGACGTTGGAGAATGACGCATGGAATTCCTTCTTCGTATGAGAGCTGAGAGTTCAATCATTTCGTGTTTTGAAGTAAATATCATGAATCTCAAATGATGGTGGAAAACAATTCCATTTTTAAGGATTAATGCAAAAACTCAAGTTTATTATGACAATTCTAACACAAAAGTGTGACATCAATTCTCAAGAGTTGCGACCGAACCATTGAGGGCTGCCTATGTATCCCTTTGCAAGGAATTAGGTTGTGACGTAGTTCGGGACTACAATGCTAACTCTATTTTTTATTTTTCTTTTTTCAACAACAAGACAGACTCGAATATGAAGACAAACATCCAAGTAGAAATACAAACTGGCTTAATAAAAGAGAAGACACTGACTCGAAACTTGAAAATTCCCAAAACTCGTGGAAGAATGGTATATCGCATGGTCCTTGATGGTTCATTCTTGTTTTGCTGGTCTTGACATCAATCAGTAGTCACCCATGGGTTCAGAGTAAGTATGAGAATTGGACTTGATTGGGTGTTTTTTTTTTTGTTGGTGGGGAAATGATGGTTTTGCTGTCGATGATGTTCTGAATTCTGTGACAAAGACAATGACACTCACTGGTATTGTGACCAGGCATTTGGTGAAATGCACAGAAGGCATTGGGGTTATGGTAAGACGGAAGCTTCTGAGGTAGAGGAGTTTAAGTAAGTGGTTTGACATGGCCAGCTTTGAGGAGCTTCTCATAGATCAAGAACAAAGGCTTGGAAATTTGGGAAATAGTTCTTTGTGATTTTTTAGAGTTGTTGGTTTGGGCTTTAACTTCGTTGACAGGCATGGCTTTGTTGAAATTTTAGGTTGTGGAGCTTTGGTCATTTGAAGTGGAGCCAAGGGGGATTTGGTTGACTTGAGCATTGGGTTTGTGTTCAGGCATGGGGTTAGAGACAATGTTGGGCTTTTTGAGAAGGAGTGGGATGGTACCGTCTTCAATGAGAACTTGGATTTTTTGTTTGAGACGGAGGCAATTATTGGTATGATGTCCCGGCATTTGGCGGTAAGTACAAAAGGTGTTTAGGTTATGGTTGGCAGGGAGCTCTTCAGGTAATTCTCGAGGCTCAAGTGGTTTAAGAAGGTTATTCTCAAGAAAGTTTTTGTAGACAGGAATAAGGGAAGTGGAGAATTGGTGAAAGTTTCTTTTAGGGCGGTTGGTTCGGGTTGTGTTCATGGAATTGTCGTTTGTGGAGCTGGGGGTGGTTTTTGCAAGGTCGTCTTTCTTGATGTCCTACTGGTGCACTTTCAGATTTCCAATACCAATGAAACTTTCAAGGCCTATGGGATTGAATTCTTCCAAGACAGATTTATCTAATTTAGAAATTCTTGCCAAGCTTGCCAAGGCTGCAGCCATTTCTGGTCTCTTTCTAGGTCGTTGGGTTTCTCTTGTGCTGGTAGGAGATGGTTACAGACGTCTTGTATTATGATAATAAGTTGGGTGATTTGACTATTGATCCATTTGGCCATATCAATTAGAGTCTTCTTAATCTCCTTGATCTCAGCCTGAACTTCCATATCTGTTGCTTTGGGTTAGATCATCCTCTGTCCTTTAAATGGGTGAGGTTTTCTAGTTTGGCTGAATGACTGAGGATTGACAGTAAAGCAAACTTAGAAATACACCTGCTTGTTATATTGTGAAAAATGGGAATGTAATATTTGTGTCATCATGTATACTAACCTAAGTCTCAAAAGGTTTTCAATAGCCCTGGGTAGGTCGACTACTCAATAGGTTAAGTTCATATGTGTTAGAACCAGAGCCAATCAACTTTCGTGACCATCCAAGACAATGCAATAAGGCTGTCAAAATCTGGAGAGAAATGTGATAAAATCACAAGGAAGAGCCGTCGAGGACGGCTGACACTAAAGGTGTTTCAAACTCGAAAGATCTAAAGTCTCCTAGACTATGCAAAAATGGGTCTTAGAAAGGCTGTCCTAATCCTCAGTGTTTCTTTTGTCAATGTATCCTTTGTTTAGGATGGTAGGATTCGGGGAAATTAAATCAACTTGGTTCTCAATGATTCCTTTTCAAGCATCTAACTTTGACTTTAAGGACAATTGCCCCAGCTTGGGTCAATAATTGTTCCTAATTTCTGTTAGGTCGTTGTCAAAGAATTGTTAAGGATCATATTGATTTGATTTTCCCAAATCCTATCATTCTAAGGACTAAATTAATCTGAACAACGTGCATTGGGATGAACAACTCATCATCGGGTAGGGCAACCTCTTAAGATCACGGGAAAATGTGACAATATAGTATCTAATTAACCATGATAATACAAATGCATGCAAAATGATGACAAAGAAAAATATAGTTGGAGGGTTCTAAGTAGTAAACACGTAACAGGATATATCACGTAATCCTAACCCGCGGGTCCCTGTCCTAGGTTGGAGGGTTCTAAGTTCATTATATGCAAAGGTTGGGTTTTGGTTTGAAGGGGTTCCCCAGACTAAAGTCAATATTTGCCTTCCCTGAGCCAAGAATACTGTCATGGCAAGGGTAGTAATGGCAAACTAACTCATCATCGTCCAAGGTTGTTGAGAATCCTAGGATGTCCTAACACCAGCAAGCTGGGTAGGGTAACCTGGACGCAGCGGCAAAGCTAGTAACCATGTAAGTGCGATGCAAAAGTTTAACAATAAAATCTTTTCAAAATTTTTCACAAATATTTTTCAAGTTTGGCTCGCTTTTTAAATTAATCAAAACCTTGAAATTTTACTCATGCAAACAACTGGGAAAGCTCTAGTCCATACTAATCGGGTTTTCACCCTGGCATCAATCCTTTCTAGTACAGCGTGAAACACGTACTTGTGTCAAGCTTTCGAAGGGTCGTTTTACATGTGTAAAATGTCAAAATAAAGATTGATCTTAAAAAAATATCGATCCCCAACGGAGTCGCCATTTGTGGACATCGCTTCGCGGAATGGGCCCATGCTTTTTTTTTTTTGGTATTGTGTTTGTAAAAAAGGGCAATCTGAGAAAAAGAAAAAATTTAGAGTCACCACCTAGGGTTTAATTTTTGAAAAATGTTAGGTACCCGAGAAACCGTTCAGAAAAAGTAATGACTCTTATACCGTTGAAAAAGGGTTCGGTCTGTGAAAAATAGAGATTTGGGTTCGGGAGTTAGCTTACCTGTGGGAAAGGTTTTGTTCAAAAATACACCCCGCGTGCCTGGAATTTTCCGGTCTTTACTAAATTTTGTGGGATTTTCTTTGAAAATATTTTATTGAAAACTTTATTTCAAAAAAACAATATATCATGAAATAACGAGCTTAAAAGATACAAATAATAACATCAAATCAAAATAACACACAATCAAGCATATAAACGCGAGAAAATTAACTAAGAGGGATACAAGTATAAGAAATAAAAAGTGAAAGGGGACAAACTGCAAATTTACTCACTGGTTTTATCCAAAGACAGAGCATCGCAACACAGAAAATAGAGCATCAAAAATGTTTTGCCAGAAATGCCGTACGGTGTCCAAAGTTACACTGCACAATGTACTTTGGATGCCGTACGGTGTCACTGTGCTTTGTATTTTTCAAAAAGTTCTCCTTTTTGTTCAGTTGAAACCAATCTCTTTTTTTTGGTGTAAAAATCAAGTTATTTATTGATAAAAGTAGGTTTAGAAAATGGTTTTAATGAGTAAATATACCTCATTTCCAGGGACAACATCCTACGACAATGGATGATGTCGCGAAATACCCAACCAAAAGGTTCGAGCGTTGTTGAAATGTCTCCTTTTGGATTCGAGGAAAAGCTACAGAGCTCTCTTCGAGCCCGGTGGAAACTCCCCTCAGAAGATTATCATTATTCAAGCGCGAATTTTATACCTTGAAACAGAACTGGATGGATGGGATTTGTTGATTAATGGAAACGGACACCGGACTTTCGGCGAACTTTCAGGTCCTTGTGAAACTAGACTTTGAGTAGTGGATGGGTACGAGTATAACAATGAGATTTTTCAAGGGAGTGGTATTATCACTGGGATTTCGCACATGAATTTTGGTTTCTTCTTTTCGGTATGATCTATCTCAACTCTTTTCAAATTGTTCGATGACATCTGGTTTTTATAGGAGAGGGTAAGCAAGGCTCATACGTAAAGGCCAACATCATTAGCGAATATCATCATTGGTCGAATATCATCATTGTTCTAAGCTGTTAGAAGAACCTGGGAATCCTGTTGATGGGACAAGGAATACCGTATGGTGTCAACAAGTGTACCATATGGTGCACATATTGACACCGCGCTGTGCAAAAAGAAATTTCAAGCTGTACGGTTCTAGGTTTTGGGCTGTACAGTTTAGGTGGATTGGAGTTTTGGCTTGTTTGATCCATCTGTTTCAATTAACCGTTCCAAGGTAGATTTTGCGCGTTCTTTTCATCATTGAGGTTGCACAAGTTATCAAAAATTGGAGTGTCTACAGTTTTGTAGGTCGTTACTACCTCGTGGATGCCGGTTACACAAATGGGCTAAGATTGTTAGCCCCATATAGGGGTCAATGATACCACATTAACATTTGGAGGCAAGGTCACCAACCCCAAAGCTGGGAGGAGTTTTTCAACATGAAGCACTCAAGCACCCGAAATGTCATGGAGAGATGTTTCGGGGTCTTGAAGATGAGATTTGCAATATTGCAATCTTGCTCGTACTATCCCATTGAACTCAATGTTGCATTGTGACCGCCTGTTGCCTTCTCCACAACCTTATCAAGCATGAAATTAAAGTTGATCCTATAGAACAACAATACATTGCTTGGGAACAGAAGAATGTGCATATAGTCCCACCAGATGAATACATTGACACCGTTGAGCCAACCAACCAATGGACCCAAATGAGAGATAACTTGGCAACTCAAATGTACAACCATTGGTTAGCTAACGGTTTGGGAGTAGTTCTAAGCGTATCATTTCATTGAATTGTTGTAATCTTATCCTTAGACATGTGATCCATGTAATAAGTATTGGCTTTGGATTTTATGCGGTTGTATTCAATTACTTATTCCATTATGTCATATTTGTTACTAAATTTTCCTCTACAATAAATAAATCATTCAACATCTGCTTGTTGGACTGAATGGATTCCCAACAAACTTCAAAATCTAAGCCATCAAAGGCGAAGGGGAAGAAACAAGCCATTGATGGGAATGAAACAGAGAAACAAAGCCAAAGGCTTTGGAGTGTGAAGGAGGAGGAAGCACTCCTTGCATGCATGCTTGAGGAGTACAAAGATGGTGTAAAGTGGAAATCCAAAAATGGCTTCAAGTCGGGTTTTTTCGGGGCAGTGGAGAATCTACTCCACAAGATGTTGCCTTGGACAAACGTAAGAGCTAACCCAAACATAGAGTCAAAGGTTAAGAATTGGAAGGAGAAGTATGAGTTGCTTGCTGATATGCAAAGGTTAAGTGGTTTTAGTTGGAACCACGACACTAATGCAATCATCGTCCATTCGTCGAATGTGTGGGATGATTATGTGAAGGTAACTTTTCTCACCTCTCATTTGTAACTCGGTCATGATTGTAAATGTTGACTCAATGAAATTGTATGGTTTTAACATGTGCAGTTTCACCCCAAAGCCAATGGGATGAATGGGAAGGCATTTCCCATGTATCCACAATGGCAAGTCCTATTTAGGAAAGATAAGGCAACTGGTGAAATGGCGAAACGATCCACCTGAAATTCGTGACGATGTTTCAGATGAAGAAATTGATGAACTCGTGTACGAGGAATTCTTCGTTGGCACCAATGATTGCTACACTCCACGGTTTGCCAATGGTGACTTTGTATTTAGAGGATTTGCAACAGAAGGGTTGGGAGTGGTGGCATTGGCATTGGCATTGGCATTGCTTTGCTGTGACCAAGAATGTTAAGAAGATGTCAAAGGCCGAGGCAAAGCAAGTGGCACTAAATGACGCCTTCGGAATTTATATGGCGGATAACAAAGAGGTCATGGTGAAGCTTATCGACGCGGTAGGTTTTGGGCGAAGACTTTCCGATAGAAGAGGTGGAGTGTTTCGCCAACTTGAAAACCTTAACCTAGATGTGGATGAAATTTGACCGCCAATGCAATGATTTTGGCATCGAATAAAAATGTTGATGAGTTCTATAGCGTGCCGGAACAATATAGACAACATTGGGTGGGGATATTGTTGGCAGCAAAGTTAGGGCCAAAACCAACGTAGTTTGGTTGTTCGACGAGATGTTCTTGCAACATGGGTTTTGCATCATAGCCCACAAAACTTAGTTCGTTAACTTTAATTACGATAAATTTAATAACTTTGACATATTTCTAAGTAGTTCTAACTTTAAATTGGATGACTGTAATGACTGCACTTTGTGTATGCTTTTGTTAAGTACAAGTAGTAGTTTATTTCATGCAGTTTCATGAATTACTTTAATTTTTCAGGCTTCAATGGCGATGATGAAATTAGGGCATAAATTTTTTGAGGAAGCATGTCTCTTGGTTTGGCAACTTGTTGACGTCAATGGATTGGAAGCTAGTTGGCAACATAATGTTGTCCCAAAGGTGTGCTATGAGCAACAAAACTAATCTCTGAGCCAAGAGTACGATGTATGCTTGTGTGTGTGTGTGTGTGTGTGTGTGTGTGTGTGTGGGGTGGGCGGGGGCGCTTATGCACTTTTGTGGGATGATATGCAATTTTTGGAGTATGATGCAATTTTTTGCCTTTGTTATGCATTTTCTTGGGCTATGATGCAGTTTTGTGCATTGTTTTGCAGTTTACTGAGCTATTTCATGCAGTTTTCTGCACTGTTTTGTAATTTTCTAGGCTATTTCATGCAGTTTTGTGGGCCATAATGCTGTTTTTTGCTCTGTTTTACAGTTTTTTGTGCTATTTCATGTAGTTTCTGAGCTATTTTGCTATTTTCTGCACTATTTTGCAGTTTTTTGGGCTATTTCATGCAGTTTTCTAGGCTATTTCATTCAGTTTTCTGGGCTATGACACATTTTCCTGGGCTATTATGCTATTTTCCCGCCTTTGCTTTTTGCGTTTTACTCGCCTTTGTTTTGCATTTTTGTGGGTCATTATGCATTTTTTACGCGACTTTTTTTCCAGTTTTGTGGGCTATGATGCAGGTTTTCTAGGTTGTTATGCAGATTTTTGGTCTATGATGCAATTTTCTGTGATGTTATGCAGTTTTATGGGCTAAACATCAGTTATTCTATGCGGCTATGATGAAATAGTTAATCAATATTGTACGTAATAAATTCTGCTTGGCAAGACTACTTATGACGGCTGAAGGATATACAACTCGTTGGCAACATAAAATTGTAGCCAAGTGACGGATTGTGACCGGGAAAACATTTTTTGAGCTGCGAGACTACTGTTGTGTGTGTGTGTGAGTTTGTGTGTTTGTCAAGCCACAAATGAGTAGCCTTTTGGCATCATTTGGCTTTTCCTACAAACCCTAGAAAACTGCATCTTCAACCATATAAAGTTTATCTTTATGATTACATGTATATAGCCCTAATTTGTAACTTGCCATCCTATGCTTAGGCAATGATGATATTTGAGGGAAAACATATTATGGCAACACACTTGTTTTGGTAGGACACTTTATGATGGCCAATGGTTTAATCGTCATTTGACAACATGACTTGTAGCCAACTTGTGCAATGCGCATCAATGATTCAAACATCTGACCCTAATATACATACTTCAAAAAATACTATTTATTGAAATAATTCAAATTATATCATTTCTTGTTTGTTTTTTATTAGATTTGACAATGGCAGGTCAATATGGAGATTCGGGTGGAAGACAATCAATTGGAGAATTTTCTGGTGGAAGACAATCAATCAACACAAACAAATGATGGTGGTTCAATATCCACATTGCATGGAAAACTGTTGTATCTTATAATTTTCTTCTTAGGTTTTGTAGGTTGTATATTATTGGCATTTTTCTTTGATTTAGAGTAAACTTATGTACTATGGAGTTTGAACCGTTTATTGAAATGCAAACTTTATTACTAAGACAAAAAATACACTACGAACTTTATTACTAAGACAAAGACAAAGACACTCTCTAAAATAAAGATCGACTCTGAAATTCAACTTAATTCTTAAAACTTCCGATGACTTCAATCTTCATTATCCCCACCGTCTTGAGGTGTGAAACAATAAGACCATCGACTGTAATTGGGGAATCGTTTCCCATTCCAGTTTGCAAATTGTGGATGACCCTGCATTTTAAAACAAAAAAATAAACAATCAAACTTCAACAAAATAATACATTAAATAAGAGTTAGGGAAAATATTCACAAGCCCTGTTGGATGAATTCTTACTTGGACAAAATTGTTCCAAACTTGTTCGTTTTCCACCACCAATTTCTTTTCAGAGTCATCCCATACAAATCCTTCAATTTGACGGAACTTGTTGATATAGACAAAGTCTCACTTCCAATCTGTAATTTTGCGTTCAATATGCATTTTTGTAATATCATAACCAGAGAAAGAAGCTTGCATCATATTTTTCAAAACTTCTGAATATGAACGACGAAATCCAAAATCAGATTGCCAAACACTTTCATCTACGAGGGACGTAAGGTATTGGAGCAAAGTTTCTTCCTCCTCCTCGCTCCAATCCCGGCGTGCCATTCTAACTAACAAAAATATGACTAAAACACTTGTTTTTCTAATTTGTAAATTGCTTGTAATACCAAAATGGGTTTCTTTTCTACTTATAGGAAATTTTTTTTCTCAAAAATTCAACCACAAACCACTATTCAATCACCTATCTACCACTCCACCAACCATTCACCCTAATCACCATCTACTCTCCATTCAAGTGTATATATATATATATATATATAACTAATAGGCGCGCAAAATTCATGGATTTAAGCGCGTAAGTAGGGTGGAAGTAGCGCGTTAGACGTGCATTTAATCCTCAATTTCCAAGTAATGCGGGCACGTGGTTGGTTTTGTGTTTTGGACTTTATTTGCAGATATTCGTGAAGAATTGGCGCTAATTAGTGACATGGAAGAGATTGAGATGGAGCTTGAGACCATGGGAGGTCGTGGAGGCCAAGTGTTGGAGTGGATTCTTAAGGAAAACAATTTAGACCGACGGGAGCGCTACAAGGATTTTGGTATAGCG
Organism: Vaccinium macrocarpon; assembly: GCA_022606695.1. Lineage (NCBI taxonomy): Eukaryota > Viridiplantae > Streptophyta > Magnoliopsida > Ericales > Ericaceae > Vaccinium > Vaccinium macrocarpon. The sequence continues at coordinate 20,140,790 of CM040173.1, read as the reverse complement.
CTCAAGAGTGGCACAAAAGGGCTCGCAAACGGAACCGAACCTTGGAGAGCGCTACACCAAAATGGGTGTAGTGCTACCTAGCACACAAGGTTCAAGAGTCAACGCTGGGGTCAAGGGTCAAAGTGGCAGTAAGGGGTTCGGTAGCGCTACACCATTTTCTATGTAGCGCTACCGAGAGTTGAATTTGGCTATGGAACGGTGGCGTTCTGGTCGCGTGGAGTTAATTTTGTTTCTTTTCCAGTTTATTTAATTGTAATTAGCGGGGGTTCTGTATAAATACCCCTTTAGAACTCAAAATTAGGGTTGCACAATTCATAATTTACATTTTATCTTCTTAACTTTGGCTGTTGTTTTTCAAGATTATTTTGGATTCAAGTTTAATCCAAGTTCTTCAAGTTTTCCAGCTTTGAATTCTTGTTCTTCGAATCCGTTCTCTTTTCCGTAACTCCGTGGTATCGTGTTTTATTTATTCCAATTGTTCGAAGCATGCTTAGATCTAGGTTTAGTATTATTGTTGTGTTCAGTAAAATCATGAGTGAAAAGATTCATAGGGTGCGGCCACGGAGCGAAGGCGCCCCGTGGCTAGACTAATCGAGGTTCACCTTGGGTTTGACATAATTAAATTTTTAAGCAATTTTGGAATACGAAACTTTTTCTAACGAACAAATCTCGGGCATTGCTGGAGTCCTTGTTAGCGAGGCGAAGGAATCCAGAGCCTTCCTCTCGACTGCACACGGAAATTGGTGACAAGTGGTGTGCATTCGTTAGGAAACTTTTCCTATTTTAAAATTGATTATTTTAGCGAATTGTGACCTGAGTGAACATTGAACATTGGTTGGGGTTAGTCGCGGATGCTGGAGTTCCCACATATGTACTCTCATTTTCAAATTCATAGTTAAGTAACGTCATTCATTTAGTTAGTAAATCAACTGAATTGCACAAGGGGTGGCTACCTAAGAGCCAGGTTAAACTAGAATTCATCACTTGTGAGTCAAATATTGTTCGTCCATCTTTGTGGTTCGACTCCGGTATTCCCGGATATTGTGCTACACCGGTCGAGAGTCCTACGCTTGGGACGCGTCTTTAATTTAATTCGTATACACCCGGTCGGTCAAGCATTTTTGACGCCATTGCCGGGGACAGCAGCAAGTGTTCAAAGGTGTAGAGTTGTAGTTTATTTTGTCTTTTAGTTGAGTCACCATAGGTAGGAAGAAGAAGGGTTCTCCTAAACAAGACCCTCTTTATTATCGCAACTCGACACATTGTTTAGTTCGGAAAGAACTGGGGTCGAGTCAGCCTGTTTTTTCTAGTTCTTCATCTTCTAGTTCGGAATCAAACTCAACTGAGTACAAGTCAGAGTCTATTCCCATTAGTGGTCTTTATATAGAATTACCTTTTGAGTCAGTTAGTATCAGCAACCCACTCTTCCAGTCAAAGCCAGAGTCAGTTCGAAGTCAGAGTCAGAGATAAGCGAGATTACAGACCAGAGGTAATTAATTAGCCGTCCTTGAGGCAGCATCTGCTTCCTGAGAGGACCACTCCTCTTGGACCAATTGTGTTCCCTCAACAGACACAAGCGGCATGCAATGCCTTTACAATCAAACCCAGTGTTCTGAATAGCCTCCCCAGTTTTCATGGGAGGGAGTCTGAGGATCCATACGAGCACGTGTGGACATTCGAGGGATTGATGCGCAACCTTGCGTCTAATACCCAATATGAGAACGCCTACCTCAAGTTGTTTGAGGCGACATTGAAGGATGGTGCGCTTATGTGGTTTCGAATGCAAAAGTCTCAATCTTTCTCCACCTGGGCACAAGTGTGTGACGCCTTTTATAGGAAGTACTTTTCTAAAGCTAAGACTAAGAATTTCAGGCGTCAAATCCAAGGTTTTAGGCAGGAGAGGCATGAGTCATTTCTCAAGGCATGGGAGCACTTCAAGGAATTACTCGTAAGGCTGCCACACCATGGCTTTGAGAGAATTCAGTTTGCAAGATTCTTTCATCTGGGTCACAACGCTGAGACAATCAAACACATAGAGTATTCTTGCAAAGGGGATGATTTCTTGTCCAAAACAGCGGACGAGGCTTAGGATTTCTTAGATAAACTAGCGGATAGGCAGAGGGCTTTAGAACCATTTGATTTTCAGCAAATCGGACCCTCTGGGTCAAACGTTGTCCCTGTCACCATTTGTGACCAACGACTTCAAGCTCAGGTTGAAAAGATGGCTCAGAAATTAGAAGTTAGAGGTAAGGCAGGTCCATCCAGTTAATGAGGTAGGAATTGAGGAAGTTTGTGTGTGGTGTGAATGTAAAGGGCACACCGCGACCGTTTGCCCTGGGTTTATTGCAGCCAAGGGGGCGAGTCAGTTTAATCAAGAAGAGGTAAATGCAGTAAAGACTTGGCATCCTTATTCTAACATGTATAATCTGAGATGGAGGGATCACCCCAATTTTGGGTGGCTGGATTCCAAACCCGTAGGTGGAGTCCAAGTTCAACCCCTTGCACTACCTTTGCTTCAATAGTTTCAACAAGCCCAATTGCCCAGGCCCCCTCAAGGCCAGGTCATTCCATTTCACTACCAGCAACAGCCTAGTAATGGGGCAGGTCCATCCACTCGTGGTCCTCTCATAGGTTATTCACAAATGACTGCGTGAGATCATAAGTTAGAGAATATTGTCAATTCCTTGATGCAGTCACAGATGACATTTCAAACGGAAACAGGATAGCAAATCAGGGCCCTTATGACCCAAATGCCACAACTCACTGTGGTTATCATTCAATTGAAGCAGGAGAAGGGTAGGTTTCCAGCCCAGGGCAGTGCGTCGGGTGCCCATATTTGGAAATTCTGCAGGTTCTAATGTTCAGAACCTGAATTAGGAGGAGGCTAAATCGGTCACCATACTTAGGAATGGGAAGGAAATCGATAAGTCCATCCCGCTAAAGCATCAATCAACTCCACCCCCGGAGCTAGTTGATGTGTCGAGAGCAACTCCTAAAATTGTTGATGTCCCTAGGAAGGAGGTAAAGAATAATGAGGAGTCACCTGAGGTGGCGGTGCCTGCAGCTGCAGCCCCCAGACTCCAACGCCGCCAGTTGTGCCAGTAGCTCCATTTCCCCAAAGGCTGGCAGTGAAACCTAAGCAGAATATAAGCCTCAAGATGTTAGAACTTTTTAAGAAGGTGCAATTCCCTATCACTTTGATGGAAGCAATTGAGTCCTTTCCCCAGTGTGCGAATGTATTGAAAGACCTTTGCACGAAAAAGCACAAGAGTCAGAACAATGTAGTTCTGACCAAGCCGATGAGCTCCATTCTTTAGACTGAGATTCCTGCCAAGTGCAAACATCTTGGGTGCCCCACCATTACCATAGATATCGTAAGCCAGACGTTCGATAAGGCATTGCTGGATTTAGGAGCAACTGTTAACTTGTTCCCTTATTCAGTATACTTGAAGCTAGGCCTAGGCGATCTGAGAGCTACTTTTGTTACGCTGCAGTTGGCAGACCGGAGTGTTAGGGTGCCCAAGGGTGTGGTAGAGGATGTGATGATTCAGGTAGGTGAGTTCCAATTCCCTGCAGATTTCATTGTCCTAGACACTTGCCTAAATCCTGAGGTTTTAGAGAAGACTTCCATCATTTTAGGTCATCCTTTCCTAGCCATCTCCAACGCCGTCATGAATTGCAAAATTGGTAGGGTCCAATTGTCTGTTGGTGAGGAGAAGATGGAAGTGGATGTCTATAATGTCAGCACTCTTGAGGAGGATGATGAGGAGGTAGAAGAGGTGAGTTTAGTCGACGCGCTCGTTCAGGAGCATATCGATACAGTCTTGTATAAGGATCCTCTAGAGATTGCTCTTACCACTAAGGAGGTGTCATTTCTAGATTCTCCAGAGGTAGGAAGTTTGTTAGAAACTTTAAATGTCGAGGATTCAATTGAGGAAGCATGTGGGGTCTCTTATGACCCAATGTTTGAGCTTCTAGGTGACCCTCCGCCCAAGGTTCTTTTGTCATCAATTCAGCTGCCAAAACCAGAGTTAAGTAGGCTTCTTTCACCCATGTTTTGACAGGTAGCTCACGCATACCATGCTCTTCACTGAGTGTGGACCCGGCTCCTAGCGATAGGGGTACCTATTATTGACTTGGGTTTTATAGCTTCGCACGTCGCTGTTAAAATAAGGATCGTGTGCCCAACTCCGGTTAGTAAGGGCGATTTGTATATTTTGTGTCTGTTTTTAATTTTCGTTAAAAAATAATAATAATTTTGCATTGTGGTCTTGTATAGCCACCCACCCTTCAATTCAAGTTGGGGGATGGGGAGAAAAGTATTACATGTTAATCGCGTGACGATCTGGGTGACGTGTTTTATCTTTTTTACTTTCTTGTTCTTTCTTTTGTCATTTTTGTGGGTGCCCGGATAACATGAGCCGGGCAGGACTAATGCCATTTGCATATTTTTGGTAGTTGTGGTTTCCGTCTTTTGGCAGGATACGCATGTTATCATATCAGCCCAGGTTCACTCTTTCTTTCTCTTTGTTCTCTGTTTCTTCGTCTCCATGCTCTAGGGACAGAGCACCTTTCAAGTTAGGGGAATGGGTGTACTTTATACACATGTATTTTTGTTTTGAGTGTTGTTCGTAGGTTTAGGGTTCATTTTTTAAATTAATGGTTAGTTTTTGTGTTTGGGGATACAATTGTTATGCTTGTTTATATGAGTTAGGTGAGCATGTTAGATTCTTGTCTCATTGTCTGCCTGTTTAACTCATTCACATGCATATATCTGGTATCTCTATTTGAGTAATTCGCACCATGAGCGATGTTGAGTAGGTGTTCCCACTTAGTTTGCAATGTGTCCTTAAAAGCATCCCATGTTTTCTTTGTTCATCAATTTCTGCACTTGCATAAAATAGTAGGCATTTGTACCACATGTCATAGTTGGATATTTTGCATGCATGCTGTGAGAGTTGGTAAAGTGTTTAGGGGATGATACAAGGTCATCTTTGCGTGATTAGACCACTAAATGAGTCCCTTTGGTCCCATTTTAAACCAGTCCAAGTCAGTTTTAGTGTTAAGCATAGGTAACCGGTGTCTAGATGGGGTGTTAGTTTGGTGGTTCGGCTTTGTGCACTACTTTTTGGGAGGTTGTGCACTGAATTTTGGGAGCATTGAATTCTATTGCTTTTGAGAGTGTTTGAAAACTATTTTTGGGTGCAATGATCTTGATTAGCCAGAAACCCCGCCTTAAACCTAGCCCTAAATCATCTTGTATCAATAAACCCAATTTTAAACCATCTATAAACTATTTTCCCATAATAAAAGAAAAGAGAGAGTAAATCATAGTAGCCGCGCAAAAAAAAAAAAAAAAAAAACGCGGTCAAGTTGAGGGGGATCATCCTATTTTTCCCCACTCTCTCTCTCTCTCTCTCTCTCTCTCTCTCTCCCCATTCCATCATTCTCATTTTCCCTCTTCCTTCTTCTCCATTCAAACCTTAACCTCTAAACCTTCCAAACCTAAACTCACCAAAGTATGGAACCCTAAGAGGCAAACTGAGCTGGAGTTGAGCTATGATTTTGAGGATGTGAGCACGAAGGAGTGTTGAGTAGTACGCAGAGCTAGCCGGGGTGGTGGTGTTATTTCATGTGTCTTTGTCATAATCCTATTATTTCATGTGGTGGTGTGACGTTGTTCATGTACTAGGAGTTTGATGTGAGTCGGTGGTTTGAGTCTTGTCATTCTATGTGTTGTGTAATAACTCATACTTTTGTTATGTTTGTGAATGATGTTATGTGTTGAGCACCGGTGTGGTGCCAGAGTCGAGGTGGCGGCCAGTCAGGGTAGACTGTCCATGTGTTTCTATAAGCCGTCACCCTTTGCATGCTATCTTTTCTTTTTACAACCATGATTATTATAAGCCTAATGAAGTCCTTAGTTGACCCGATGCACGTTGTTTGACTCTCATGCGTGCGTGTTTTATGTTTGATTGTGAATGTGTGGTATCCTATATTCGTTGAGCTTTCCTTGTCATAACTGGAGTTGTTCTGATTGGCACGTGGTGGTCTCTTGTTTCGTCCCACGTTTTTCACCAAGCACCTTAAATGGGATATTGAGTGTTCCGGGGAGTGAGAGTGGCATTGTGACTTTGTCGGAGCATTTTTATTTAAAATCGTGTTGGTGAGGAATTGTTCGAATTTTAGTTAGGGCATGCATGTGACTGAGTTAAGGGTGGCCATGAGGAGAAAATTTTGTGTTCACTTGATTTTCGTACAAGTTGCATAACCCTCGTATCCCTTGTTGAGTTTTTATCTTTCTTTTGTTGTTTTTGTCTCGTTTGTTACTAGGGACTAGCAACGCTCAAGTTGGGGGATGTGATAGGAGCGCGAAATTCATGGATTTAAGCGCCTAAATAGGGTGGAAGTAGTGCGTTAGACGTGCATTTAATCCTCAATTTCCATGTAATGCGGGCATGTGGTTGGTTTTGTGTTTTGGACTTTATTTGCAAATATTCATGAAGAATTGGTGCTAATTTGAGACATTGAAGAGGCTGAGATGGAACTTGAGAGCATGGGAGGTCGTGGAGGCCAAGTGTCAGAGTGGATTCTCAAGGAAAGCAATTTAGACCAACGGGAGCTCTATGAGGATTTTGGTATATCGCTCAAAAGTGGCACAAAAAGGCTCGCAAACGGAACAAAACCTTGGAGAGCGCTACACCAAAATTGGTGTAGCGCTCTCGAGCACACCATTATGGGGTTTGGCAGCGCTACACCATATTCTATGTAGTGCTACTGAGAGCTTAATTTGGCTATGAAACGGTGGCATTTTGGTCGCGTGAAGTCAATTTCGTTTCTTTTCCGATTTTTTTTTAATTGTAATTAGCGGGGGTTCCGTATAAATACCCCTTTAGAACTCAAAATTAGGATTGCACAATTCATAATTTACGTTTTTATCTTCTTAACTTTGGCTGTTGTTTTTCAGGATTATTTCGGATTCAAGTTTAATCCAAGTTCTTCAAGTTTTTCAGCTTTGAATTCTTGTTCTTCGAATCCGTTCTCTTTTCCGCAACTTTGTGGTATCGTGTTTTATTTATTCCAATTGTTTGAAGCATGTTTAGATCGAGGTTTAATATTATTGCTGCGTTCAGTAAAATCATGAGTGAGTAGATTCATAGGGTGCGGCTGCGGGGCAAAGGCGCCCGTGGCTAGACTAATCGATGTTCACCTTGGGTTCGACATAATTAAATTTTTAAACAATTTTGGAATACGAAACTTTTTCTAACGAACAAATCCAGGGCATACAAGGGTCAAGAGTGGCACAAAAGGGCTCGCAAACGGAACAGAACCTTGGAGAGCGCTACACCAAAATGGGTGTAGCGCTACCAAGCACACAAGGGTCAAGAGTCAACGCTGGGGTCAAGGGTCAAAGCAGCAGTAAGGGGTTTGGTAGCGCTACACCATTTTCTATGTAGTGCTACCGAGAGCTTAATTTGGCTATGGAATGGTGGCGTTTTGGTCGCGTTGAGTTAATTTCGTTTCTTTTCCGATTTTTTTTAGTTGTAATTAGCGGGGGGTCCGTATAAATACCCCTTTAGAACTCGAAATTATGGTTGCACAATTCATATGTAAGGACCCATGATTTTTAATCACTTTTCGAAAATAATATTGAAAAAATGTGAGAAATGTTTTAAAATGAAAATTGGGGTCGATGTGAGCATAGCAATTGTGTTTTGGTGTATCTGGAGCACATTTGAAACTTAGGGGGGGTGTGTGCACAAGTAAAGAAATATATTTATCTTTGGGGGGCTGATTTTTTTAAAAATAACACATCTCTCTCTCTCTAAAAAAAAGGGCAGCAGCCCCTTCTCTTCTTCCTCCCCATATTTTCTTCAAATCTCGCCACAAATCCGCCTCCCACACTTCTCAAACTCAAGATTCAACCTCATATTCATCATCTACGCGCGTTTTGGAGCCCGGAGTACCTTCTTTTTGCACCGAGAGGGTCAAATTCGAAATTGCTCAAATTGGGGATCTAGGAGTTCGTTTTTGGGTTGTCTTGGAGCAAATCCTTGAGGTAGGGAACAATCTTCTACCTACTCTAAGTGTATATTGGTTGAATGATTGCATTAATTGTGTTCTTGTTCACAAATTTGCTGTTAAACTTGATTATCACCATGGGAGTTGAGCTTGGATTGATTGAGTTTGGGTTTTGCATATTTGGTTGATGAACCCATGAATTGGTTGTTGATATATCCCTCTTCTATGGTCATTTTTTGTTTGAAACCCCATTTTTGCCTTGGATTGAAGCCCCATTCATTTGGAACAAGTTGTAAAATTTTCGCTCGGAACCAGTTTGGATCGATCCATAACAATCTGATGGTATTTTGAACCTCTTTGGATCGATCCAAATTTGTTCGGATCGATCCAAAACCTTTTGTTTGCTTTCGGACCATTTTGGATCGATCCAAAGTTGTTCGGATCGATCCAAAATCTTCTGTTGACTCTCGGACCATTTTGGATCGATCCAAACGTTTTTGGATCGATCCCGATTTCTTCATTCAGACAGATTTTTTTTCCAACTTCGCGGGTACGCCCCGGCTTCGTCCGAACTCCGATGGAGGTGATTCTTGAACCGTTGGAAAGCTCTACGAGTCTACTTTCAAACCTAATTGGTTTCATATCCATATCCTTTGTATTTTGAGAGAAATGCCCTTTTTACTATCAGTGTGTCGTATTTACTTTCGAGGTATATAACTCCATTTGTATGTTCCACCGCTCCGCCCTCATTGGCCATTTCAAAACTTCTCGAATTGACCTCTAAGGTTGGTAACCCATCATGGTGCATTATATGCATTGTCGTGGTTGTCTTGGTTTCCCATGCACATTGGACACGTGTTAATTTGACCATCACCGACATTTTAGAGTTTTTTGAACAAAGATGATGTGTGAATGTTTTGGACATGTTTGAGGACCGCGAGTTTGTTGAAATGGACATGATAACTAGAAAATTGTTTGTGTTCACTTGGACCACCATTGGGTGGGTCCTAAGACAAGGGTTCCACGAGGCCCGTAAGACTCGGACAAGGGTTCCACGAGGCCCATAAGACTCGGACAAGGGTTCCACGAGGCCCATAAGACTCGGACAAGGGTTCCACGAGGCCCGTAAGACTTCGGACATGGGTTCCACGAGGGCCCATAAGACTTCGAAAGGGAAATTTACTATTCTTAAGCCTGAAATGACGAACTATTGAGAGTCAAATGCAAGGAAAATTGAATGTGGATACGTGACACGTTTGTGATAATTTAAGGGTTGATCAATGGATTTGTGGGACACTTAGGTTTGATTTGATCTTTGGGACACATATTGGATATTCTCTCATCAATTTGATCAATGTTTGTTTATTTTAGCTTATTCACTCATGTGCATCCCATCTCCACGTGCATGTTTCATTCTATATACCCTTAGCGTTGGTAGAAATGTTTCCTACGAGCTAGTGAGCTCACCCTAATTTTCCCAGGTACACAGCATGGAGCATGATATCGGATGCGTGGAGTGTGATGCATGCCATGAAGATTTTAAGAGCATGAAGTCATTTTCTCATCTTTATGCTAAGTACATTTTTGAAAGATAATCTTGTAATTTTAATTTCTCTAAGATTTTTTACTATTTCAACTCATGTAATAACTTTAAACCCCTTGTTATTTTGTATGGGTACGGGTACCCTTGACTAAAAGCTCATTGTACTTCGACTTTGACTTTCTATGGAAAATTGTTTGACTTCAATCGATCCTACATGGATTTTATTTGTATTTTGGCTTATTAAAATTGAGGGCGTGACAACTTGGTATCAGAGCATAGGTTCGAATACTTAGGAACCGTGGGGAGACTATAAGTCTTGGGGCTTAACCTATGGCATAAAGCTTTTTCATGAAAGGCATTTTCACATACATTGTGTGCTTGCATGGGTGACATTCATCTATGTGACATTGCATGCATGATTACGTAGTGTAGTGTTTGACCTGTAGCGAGAAGAATTTAAGGCTTTGGCCTCAACGTGGCATTATTGTTGACACATGTTGTGAAATGAAAGTTTAACCTTGTAATGAAAGAAAGGTGTTGATTGTAAAGTTCACACGCTAGTAAGGAAAACGTTATGTGTGTTGGGTTTGGTCACGGTGGTTTAGGAAAGACTTGGGGGATTGATTTGAAGGGTGACTGGCCAGCACACTTCAAAACAAACCTCTACTGTCACTCCATTACCTCGTGTGTGTGTGTGAGAAGGTGTGCAGAAACGTACATGTAGTAGAACAATAGCTAAAATTAATAAGTGTGTTATATTCCTTGCTTGGAAACATGTGATTCATGGTTTGATTTATGTGATAAATTATAACTGTGACTAGAAGTGAGAACGTGTAGAATGAAATATTTGTTTGATACATCGAGCATTGTTTATTTCAAAGCTGTTGCAACTTATTTTATGGTATCAATGTGATGTATTACAAGTCATCATTCTTTTGGAGTCAGTGGATTTATTCCTGTTGCATGAGGAAGTTTGGGGTCTCAATTGACTGGGTATTGCCTGTTGAAAATGAACTGATTGGAAATAAAGTCTTAAAAGTGGTGATCCTAGTAAGATCCTTTTAGATTTTGTCACGACATTGGTCGGGTTAGACTCTTATTTTACGATGGAATATAGTGGGGCGACAGTATCACCAAGTATGAAGAGATTATTTTGGTGTGAGGTATTTTGGGTTGTTGATGGTAGTGATGCCTAGGGGATTGTATCACTAGGTTAAAGGGGTTTGGCTAGTGTGGTTAGCATAATTTATATGGTTGATAGTGTATCACTATGTTTGTTATTCTAATGAGAATTTATCCATTGTTAGGTTAGATGGGACTAGTTTTCTCGATTGTAAAAAAAAAAATTGGGTCAAAAGTGAATAGCAATAAATGTAGATGAGACTGGCTCGTTGAGGTAGTTAAACTAAGAATGTACTTTCCCTGTTGGTTTGGGGGAAGTAGTTATTCATGGAGTTCATCGAAAATTTAAAAGTTCGGGTTTTGAGTAAGCAAGTTTCTTTTTCTTGTGTTACCGGTAGGTTAGTTAAGGTATTGACAATGGTCACGGAGTGTTAGCAGGTGAGAGTTTGGGTATAGAATGAGTTATTGAGTTTTGTGGCTATGATTGGTATACTAGATGGCAGGGTGGAAACATGAGATGTCGTGATTGGACTTTAGTGGTGGGTCGTGAAATTATCTTATGTTCGTGAGAAAATTAGAAGTACTAAGGTGTTAAGGGAACTAAGTGGCAGGATGGTCTTGAGGTTAATAGGGAGAGAATATTGGTGGATTTGGAGTTATTACATAGTGATAGTCCCGTATTGTGGGGGTAAATTTGTGAACTTGAGAAAATGGTATGCATTGTGAATTGATCGAACACCAAGGCTAGAACCTAGCTAGTTGAATATGACTGTGAGGATAATATGAATCAAGGTTGTTATATTATAAATGTTATAGATGGGTGCGTGAGAGGCGTAAGGTACCTTTCTAGATGACGGATGTGGAGGTACTTGGTTTGATTCTTAGAAGTCGTTCTATGCTTTCCTTAATCCATTCTTCGAATAATTAGATTTAACAAGGATGTATGGAGACTTGATTATAGGCTAATGTTTTATTGGAGTTTTCAAGGTTAGTTGGATTAAAGAACGAGAGATGGACGGTTAGGTCATATGACTGACACTTGGTGCGTGTGTGTTTCTTTGAGTAATAAAGGGTTAGAGTGTGAAGACTTACGTTTTGAGGTTGAATAGAAAATGTCGATAATCTTAGGGGTTGAGAGAACTTGGGGTGCATGATTTGGGTTGGATCTGGGCGTATTTTTCATAATGTGTTTGCATTGCTTTGTGTATGGTCGAGGGTGGAATGGGTTGTCCCCTCCATGTTTGTGTGGTACTACCTGGCCAAAATTGAAAACGCTATAATACAAGTTATTGGTGATCAGCGTTGTGGAATATAAATGAGCAATATATTAGGAAACTTGATGGTAGTAGAATTTGGTGAGAGAGGGCGTCCTAATACAAAGAAAAATGGGTGTATAGGTTCCGGTCGGAGAACTGAGGGAAGGTTGTGAGTTTCGTCTGGTTAAGATTTGGTCTCCGAGTGCAAATTCGAATGAGTTTAAAATTGCTTTGAAAATATGAAATCTTTATTAGGTCAAAGTGTGTGATTAATTGTTTGTTGAGCATAGCAAGAAGTAATAGACAGATAATTCTTTTGAGAACCAAATGAACCATCATGTGATAGGTGGGTTTAGCCTTTGATGATTTTCCTTTTGATGGTTAAGATGGGTCATTCTCTACTAAGTTGGTAAGTTCGAATGGTGTGCCAAGCGAAAAAAATAATACTATGAGGGTTAGTTTGTTCAATTAGTTAAGGAGGCTTAGATAGAGTCACATCAGTGATAGAGTTGAACAGTCCAATTAATTAGATTTTAAGTAACAGTCGGGATAGATAAAACATTTGGAGTTAAAAATTCATAAATTTTGTTATGGGTATGAGCTTAATCGAGAGCCAAGGGTGATAGCAAAATGGTAAGATTGGAGAAGTTTAGGAGTAAGAATTGTGAACTGTTTGAGAATCCAAGAACAAAACTATGAAAGAACAGTCTTATGAGTAGTATTATGTTGGAGGACAAAAATTTTCTCAGAGTTTGGTTTCTTAGTTAGTTGTTAGTGTGAATGGGACTCCAAGAGTTCCCTAGAATTGGAGGCGAGTGTGAGTCTAAGAAAATCGAAATCATGGTTAGGTTGGATGATAAATCTTGGGATGATTGTCATGAGGAAAGGGGAGTTTATTTTCCCATGGGTAAATCGTGTCGATGGATGATAGTTTGGTGAAGGAAATTGGGTTCATATTGGGTGAAACTTATTGAATTGTTTGGTAATGTTTAAGAGTGACATGGGCACACTACTTGATGAATTGGTGACGATATCGCAAGGATTTTAGGTTTCATTTAAATAAATAAAAATGAAATGAATGATAGTATAAAATAAAAAAAAGGGAGTTCCATGGCTGTGGTATATGAGAATATTTATGGAGGTTTGAGTGAAGGAGAGATCATCAATGATGTGGCATGGGATAAAAAGATTTGAATTTTTGGTTAGACCGAAGCATGTTATGAATAATAGACGACAGTACAGTACGGAGAGAAAAAGTTTGAAATTTTAAGACTAGGTGCTAGAGCGATTAGTGATGAGTGGACTACAACAGAAATACAGGACTCGAGGAGATTATATTTGTTGTTGTCATATAAGATTGATTAGTCTTGAACCTATTTGAGTAGTACTAATTTGACAAATCGGGGTTAAATGTGCATTGTTGATATTTTCGATGGGTGCGGTGACAAAATATGAGTTTCGATCGATATAGCTAAATTTTACTCTTAGGAGTAGGTGTTACTGTTTACAGGATAGAGGATCCGAAATCGTTCTGGTCTATGACCTCTAGAACTTTCTGTTAGACAATGGTTAAGAGAGTGATAGGACAGTTGGGTAGAACATTTGGAGGTCCCTGGATTGCTTGAGAGATCGAGTATAATGCAGTGGTAAGGGCACAGAGTAAGCTATTCGGGTAGCAAAAAGGTGTGAGAGAAAGGTAGCGAAGATTTTGGAGTTTAGTGAGTGTGTTTTAAAGAAGTTAACCGTAAGCCGTTTCGTATCTTAGATTCGTCTAAACCTGAGTTAGAAACCGATGAATCTTACTGAGATGAATGGACACGTATGGGGGTAGGAGTATTCGATTGGTGCGGGTTTTATGAGATAATCTTGGGAGTGTAGAGTTGATATAGACAAAAGGGAGGTTGAGATGAAAGTGGAGTGTTTGGAGCTGATTATTGCGTAAATCGGTGTGGGTTCTTATTTGGATTTCGCATTTGCTATTGAAAGGTGTTAGGTGCATGTTGCATGTCACGTTTGGTCATATATTGCCTGTCTCGCTTGAGTATCCAAGGTTATTTACTATCTAAACAATGTGAGTATTTAGTTATTTTAGTCGTTTCGTATCGGACATGTGTCTACTTCCATGCATGATATACGTGATTATATGATTGGTTGTTTGAGCAAATTTTGAGGACAAAATTTTTCTAAGGAGGGTAGAATGTAAGGACCCATGATTTTTAATCACTTTTTGAAAATAATATTGAAAAAATGTGAGAAATGTTTTAAAATGAAAATTGGGGTCGATGTGAGCATAGCAATTGTGTTTGGGTGTATCTGGAGCACATTTGAAACTTAGGGGGGGTGTGTGCACAAGTAAAGAAATATATTTATCTTTGGGGGGCTGATTTTTTTAAAAATAACACATCTCTCTCTCTCTAAAAAAAAGGGCAGCAGCCCTTTCTCTTCTTCCTCCCCATATTTTCTTCAAATCTCGCCACAAATCCGCCTCCCACACTTCTCAAACTCAAGATTCAACCTCATATTCATCATCTACGCGCGTTTTGGAGCCCGGAGTACCTTCTTTTTGCACCGAGAGGGTCAAATTCGAAATTGCTCAAATTGGGGATCTAGAAGTTCGTTTTTGGGTTGGCTTGGAGCAAATCCTTGAGGTAGGGAACAATCTTCTACCTACTCTAAGTGTATATTGGTTGAATGATTGCATTAATTGTGTTCTTGTTCACAAATTTGCTGTTAAACTTGATTATCACCATGGGAGTTGAGCTTGGATTGATTGAGTTTGGGTTTTGCATATTTGGTTGATGAACCCATGAATTGGTTATTGATATATCCCTCTTCTATGGTCATTTGTTGTTTGAAACCCCATTTTTGCCTTGGATTGAAGCCCCATTCATTTGGAACAAGTTGTAAAATTTTCGCTCGGAACCAGTTTGGATCGATCCAAACACTTTTGGATCGATCCATAACAATCTGATGGTATTTTGAACCTCTTTGGATCGATCCAAATTTGTTCGGATCGATCCAAAACCTTTTGTTTGCTTTCAGACCATTTTGGATCGATCCAAAGTTGTTCGGATCGATCCAAAATCTTCTGTTGACTCTCGGACCATTTTGGATCGATCCAAAAACGTTTGGATCGATCCAGATTTCTTCATTCAGACAGATTTTTTTTCCAACTTCGCGGGTACGCCCCGGCTTCGTCCGAACTCCGATGGAGGTGATTCTTGAACCGTTGGAAAGCTCTACGAGTCTACTTTCAAACCTAATTGGTTTCATATCCATATCCTTTGTATTTTGAGAGAAATGACCTTTTTACTATCAGTGTGTCGTAATTACTCGAGGTATATAACTCCATTTGTATGTTCCACCGCTCCGGGCCCTCATTGGCCATTTCAAAACTTCTCGAATTGACCTCTAAGGTTCGGTAACCGATCATGGTGCATTATATGCATTGTCGTGGTTGTCTTGGTTTCCCATGCACATTGGACACGTGTTAATTTGACCATCACCGACACATTTAGAGTTTTTGAACAAAGATGATGTGTGAATGTTTTGGACATGTTTGAGGGACACGAGTTTGTTGAAATGGACATGATAACTAGAAAATTGTTTGTGTTCACTTGGACCACCATTGGGTGGGTCCTAAGACAAAAGGTTCCACGAGGCCCGTAAGACTTCGGACAAAAGGGTTCCACGAGGCCCATAAGACTTCGGACAAAAAGGGTTCCCACGAGGCCCGTAAGACTTCGGACATGGGTTCCACGAGGCCCATAAGACTTCGAAAAGGAAATTTACTATTCTTAAGCCTGAAATGACGAACTATTGAGAGTCAAATGCAAGGAAAATTGAATGTGGATACGTGACACGTTTGTGATAATTTAAGGGTTGATCAATGGATTTGTGGGACACTTAGGTTTGATTTGATCTTTGGGACACATATTGGATATTCTCTCATCAATTTGATCAATGTTTGTTTATTTTAGCTTATTCACTCATGTGCATCCCATCTCCACGTGCATGTTTCATTCTATATACCCTTAGCGTTGGTAGAAATGTTTCCTACGAGCTAGTGAGCTCACCCTAATTTTCCCAGGTACACAGCATGGAGCATGATATCGGATGCGTGGAGTGTGATGCATGCCATGAAGATTTTAAGAGCATGAAGTCATTTTCTCATCTTTATGCTAAGTACATTTTTGAAAGATAATCTTGTAATTTTAATTTCTCTAAGATTTTTTACTATTTCAACTCATGTAATAACTTTAAACCCCTTGTTATTTTGTATGGGTACGGGTACCCTTGACTAAAAGCTCATTGTACTTCGACTTTGACTTTCTATGGAAAATTGTTTGACTTCAATCGATTCTACATGGATTTTATTTGTATTTTGACTTATTAAAATTGAGGGCGTGACATCATAATTTACGTTTTATCTTCTTAACTTTGGCTGTTGTTTTTCAGGATTATTTAGGATTCAAGTTTTCCAGCTTTGAATTCTTGTTCTTCGAATCCGTTCTCTTTTCTGCAACTCTGTGGTATTGTGTTTTATTTATTCCAATTCTTCGAAGCATGTTTAGATCTAGGTTTAATATTATTGTTGCGTTCAGTAAAATCATGAGTGAGTAGATTCATAGGGTGCGGCTGCTCGGCGAAAGTGCCCCATGGCTAGACTAATCGATGCTCACCTCGGGTTTGACATAATTAAATTTTTAAGCAATTTTGGAATACGAAACTTTTTCTAACGAACAAATTCCGGGCATCGCTTGAGTCCTTGTTAGCGGGGCGAAGGAATCCGGAGCCTCACTCTCGATTGCACATGGAAATTGGTGACAAGTGGTGTACATTCGTTAGGAAACTTTTCCTATTTTAAAATTGATTATTTTAGCGAATTGGGACTTGAGTGAACATTGATTAGGGCTAGTCGCGGACGCTGGAGTTCCCACGATTGTACTCTCCTTTTTAAATTCATAGTTAAGTAACTTCATTCATTTAGTTGGTAAATCAAGGCCCCGATTGGATGCGGGATACGTTTTGGTGGGATAAGATAGTAGGGGTATTATTTATTATGAGTGGACCCACATTGATGTGACATTTATGAATGGGGGTTAAATAGTATGTGATTTGGATGAATTTGTGGTAAAGGGGGATAAAGTTGGGTGGCTGATGTAAAAACTTGACAAAATGAACAGTCATAATAGATTTTATGATAAAAAAATACATAAACACAATAGTAATTAAATTAATTATACTTTTAATAAATAATTCCTTTTATGTAAAAAAAATTAGTTTTTGCGTCAAGATTTTGTAGTTTAATTTGGGGCAAAAAAAGTAAAAAAATTAATGTGAAAATACTTTATTTTTTTATCCATAGGATATTGCAAAGCAAGCCAACAATGACAAATTCTAAAGTATACAAATTTTCAAATTTTTTTGTATCAAATTAAAGATCTTAATTAGTAGTTTAATTTGGTGTAAAAAAATTAAAAAATTATGCACAAAAGTACTTCATTTTTTGATGTGAAGGGAATCGCAAGAGTTCGTAAAACATTTAAAATTTCATTCGGTTTCCTTTTTAAAACAGTAAAAAAAACTGGGGGTAAGGAGAGGGGTAGAAAGGAGGGTATGGGGGTAATTTCGTAGGGGGTATGAGGGGATATAAATTAGTAATAGGGGGAGGAGTGTTATTAATTAGTAAGGGAGAAGGGGTATTATTTGGGTGGGGGTATTAAGTTATCCGAGTTTCAAATTTTTGCCCAACTAAGCATAAAACTGTGGGACCGGGATAAAGGGATGGAGTATAACTTAATACCCCCTCTAATGCTGTAGCCAATCGGGCCCCAACTGAATTGCACAAGGGGTGGCTACCTAAGAGCCAGGTTAAACTAGAATCCAACACTTTTGAGTCAAACATTGTTCATCTGTCTCTGTGGTTCGACTCCGGTACTCCCGGATATTGTGCTACACCGGTCGAGAGTCCTACGCTTGGGATGCGTCTTTAGTTTAATTCGTATACACTCGGTCGGTCAAGGAATAACCTACTCACCATTCAAATAAACAAAAAAAAAGTCTTTTGTTAATTTAACTAATTTCCAACTGTTAATTAATTTATTCAATTTAAAATCCGAATTTTTTTCCCCAAAAAAATGGTTTAAATATTTGTTTGTATTTAGTATGTATTTTTCGTATTTTTAATGTATTTATTCAGTATTTAATTTAATTATTAATAAATTAATCTATTTAGTTTATTAAAATAACAAACTGGGGGTAAATGGGTAATTTTGTCTCTTATTCTATCAAATCCACCTTCATAATCCCTATTTTCAAAATACCATCCAAACACCTCACTAATAAATTCACCCTTCTTATGAGGTGAGATCACCCTCATTACCAAATTCACCCTCATTACAAATTCACCTTTAAATCCACCCTTATTACAAATCCATCTAAATCATCTCTGACATCCAAATAGGACGTAAATGTCCCGAATGCTAGGGAATGAAATTATCAACCGTATTAAAAAAAAGTTCAGTGGGCCACCACCATTGTCTACTCCTTAAAATAGGAGTAATAAGATTGTGTTGAATGATTGTCCATGTGCCGTTTATGTGTATCAGTGTCAAAAAGTACCTATTAAACTGGTGCTAGCTAGACACCTGTAATTAGTTAATTCAATGGACAGCTATAATAAAGATGAGAAAAGAGGAGGGAAAGTCACCAACTCAGGACCGGTTGAGTATCCTCCCCTTTTGGGGGACAGAAGGAATTTTTAAATGACCAATCTAATTTTAAAAACTCCAAATGATGATAATATATGTAGTTGTTCAAAAACATTTTAATTAACACAAAGTGGGGGTCAGAAATGAAAAGAAAAGGATATCATTAAGCGTATCAAATAAAACAAACAATAAATACTAGGAAAAAGTATAGCCGCAACTTTAGAAGTTTAATGCATTAAGCCTTAATTAATGTTTTTATCCTGATTGAAAGCAGATACTACTTTAGTTGTCAACCATTAAAGTATTTTATGGTTCAACAAATCACCACAAAATTCCAAAGTAACCACGTCCCACCTTGTAATATGCAGTACCGCAACTTCCAAAGTTGCAAGTTGCCAGCCTAATTAAGAATTTTCTACAGAAATTATAAATAATAACATGAGTTTCTATTTTTGGAGTATTTGAGTTTATCCAAACCTCACTCTCTCTCCCTTTCTAAACCTAGACTTTGGCCTCCTTTGGGTAAAAAACCGGTTTTTGGTTTTTTAGATTTTTTTATTTTGGGTCAATAATCCACCTATTTTGGCTTTATTAAAAAAATTGAGTTTTAACCATAAATTTATACTGGTTAGATTCGTCTCGTCGAGAAAAATTCAGAAACCACAAAATCTTAATGCAAAACTAACGAATGCAAAAAAAAATTGAATAAAGACAAATGAAAAACAAAAAAAAACCCAAAACCGATTTTTTACCCAAAGAAGGCCTTTGACCTTTGTCTCTCTACACCACCCAAGGTGGCAACAAGAAGGTGGGAAACTTACTCTCTTTAGTGCGATCTAGGAGCTATACTCTCCCCTCTCGTACTCATCATTCCAGCCTCTACCATTGCCGAGATCTCTTTTTTCGTCGTTGCTTTTGCTTCTTCATTAGCCATCCCATCTTTCGTTGACATCCGATCTGGGACTTGGTGGTGATTGAAGGTGGGGTTTGAAGATGACTGGTTTCTGGCCGATGTTCGATAGTTGTTTGGAGGTCTATCTTTATTCGCTCCCCTCGTGGAACCTCTTTTGCATGTTCCGTTCACCGGAGTTGGAATCCATAAATCTTTGTCTTTGTCGCTACATGCTTTCAATGTGAGACGTGTCTACATAATTTGTAGCTTGTGGTTGTTGGGCGTAAGGAGGGTTTCGTTCATCTTTAATTGGTTTTTGCTCCATTTTTGAGGGTTGGGTATTTTTCATCTGTACTTATTGTATTCCCACCCTTTACATATTAACGGCCCGAAAGTTGTGGTTTTTCTTACCTACTTAGGGCTCCGGATGGGGTTTGTAGCCTTGATGGGCATATTTTTAGTTACTCTTTCCGTTCCAATTTTATAGTCTTTCGTTCTATTTTAACCGGATAAAAAAATAATTATATCTTTCAATCGATAATACATTTTATATGCAATATAGATCTTGTTTGATAGATCTTGATTTAATCTAATTGACAAAGTATTCAAAATCACCTAAAACATTGTAGATTATAAAATATAACACTTTAAAAACTGATACTAACTCTCAAAAGAGACTATAAAATTGGGACATGGGGAATTTAAAAAAAAAGAAAGAAATTGGGGAGCATAATTGAAGTTGAGTAAACGCTACACTTTATGACCGAACGCAGTGGTCCAAGACTCCAAGCCGGGCAATCGTCCTCATTTGGCCACGTGGCAGATAAATGTTCCTTTTCGTCTCTCCTGTTAAATTAACACGTAGCAATATATTACAAGTTGCTAGTTTTTTTTTCCCTCGTATCATAAGACAATGTTCTTCCATTTCACAAACTTTGCACTTCCAAAGGTACGATGGGTTAGCCTCAGAAGGGCAACTTTAGCACTAGAAGTAGGAGCAGCTACGCTATCGTATTTTTACCCTCTCCCGAGAAGAGTCATTGCCTCATTCAAAAAAGTTTAGCGGCATTTATAAAGGACTCCGTCCAAAATACACTATGAGAAATCTAGTAACACTACCCTAAGAAAAACGAAATAAACAACAAAACTCATGATTAAGAAGACTATCTCAAACGGCCTAACCCGAGCCAAGTATTCTCTAACACATATTGCAAAAAGTAAGCAGATTGAATGTGCCAAAAAACAGAATCAAAGTCAAGTTTACTGTGAGTCTAGGCTGAAGGAGAGTAAACTTCTTACAGTCGCCTAAATTAAAAACAAATTAACACTAAGCAAGCATGGACGGAGCCCACCAACTGCGTGGCTATGACAAGCAACGAAACCACTTGGAGGATCAAAAAAGGTCGTTGGACACACCACTGTTACTCACCAGATCTGGTGAAACCAAACCAGTAACACATCGTCGGACCGGAGAAACCGACCTGGAGAGACTACCGAACAAAGCCGAAGCAAAAGAAAGCCCATTTTTATGTTTAGTATTTAATGATGATGTTATTAAACCTCCATATTATGTGTTTTAAATGCTATTAAATGTTGCATGAACATACTTTAGTAACGGGGTACCTTTGGGTGCCCTATTACTTTGTGGCCATGGCGTTTTAAACTAGGTACCGAAGCCGATGAGGGATATGAGGAGCCAACCACAGATGATTGTTAAGGAAAATTGTCCCACATTGCTTAGGAGTGGAATTGGTGATCACTTTATATATGTTGGGACCTCTCCACTCATTGCCAATTGGTTTTGAGATGGATATAAATTTTCCACAATGATGAAGCGATGGAGCAAACTGATAGAGATGCATCGGCGGAGCCTTAGCTCTATTAGTAGTTTGTTATTTATAGATGGTTTTGGTTGCTTCTAGTTAGATTACTATTAAGTTTTAATTATTATTTTAGACATTTCTATGTTTGAAAGTTTTTCTTGTGGATTATAATAAGTTAGAGAATTTCCTTCCCTTATTGTTACTAAACTTGAAGCTTTGAGTTTAGGTTAATTAAATAAAGTTGATATTTTCAATAAAATGTTTTAAATATATTTATTAACATGCCCAATTTTGGGGCATTACATTTTCATTTTGGGTTGACCCTTAATAAAAGTGTGTGTTTTGAAAAGTTAATGGTTAAAAGTTTGTGCAATTATCATTTTACCGTTTTGAAAGTTAGTAGGTAAAGAGTTAACGGGTAAAAATGGAGAATAATTTTGAAAAATGGACGTAAAATTTTATGTGAAAAGCGTAAGGTAGATGTAGAAATTGATGTCAAAGGTGTAATGATGATTTTGCTTTAAGTTGGATTTATGAAGCAATGTATTTTTTTTAAAAAAAAACCCGGAGATAGACTTATCTCGCAAATTTTGTCATTATTTAAACAAAATAATTTGCAAATAAACTTATTTTAGAAAAATTTATCTTTATATCTGTCCAAAATAACAGACAAATTAACATATAATTTATTTGTGTATTACACAATAACAAATCAGTAAACTTGTCCCTGACAAATTGATTTTTTTTTTATATGTTCGTAAAATTCAACATGAGATAAACTTACTTGTCCATAATATTCTGAATTAGTCTTATTTATACAACTGATGTACTTATCTGTTCTTATTTACACTCTGAATTAGTCTTAAATTTCAACAGATGAATTTATTTGTTCACATTTTTGCTATGAAAAACAGATGAATATACCTATTTGTGTTTATACTCCAAATTAGTCTCATTTATACAAGAGATGAATTTATCTATTCTCATTTATATTTTTCTTATATGTTGTTATTTTTACAACATATGAGCTTATATGTTCTTCTCTGTAAATTATTCTTAAATTTCAATATATGAACTTATATGTTTACATTTATTTATTAATTTATACTATTTAATTACATATTCAACATCTACTTCCCCTTCTTCAATCACCATGTCAGGTGCTGATCGCCGGTGATTATCCCCGCCAACTTTCCGTCACCGACCAATTTTCTTGCGTCGACGTATTTTTCAGCGAACTATCGTGTGCCAGTCAATTTTTCGCACGAACTTTCGACACCAACCGCTTTTTCTTGAAATGATGCACAGGAGAGGATAAAAAATTGTAATTTATTAGTATGAGGGTAATTTATTCGTATTTTTAAAAGTTTGAGATCCAGCTCCTCTTTTTTATCTATCAGCCTCACAAAAAAACACACCAAATTCAATCTCAAAAATACCTTTTATAAATTCACAAGTCACTTTTTCAATAACTTATAAAATTAGACTCTCTATTTTAACTTTACTATATTAAACTATTCTCATTTTCTACTCCTACTCCAAAAAAAAAAAAAAAAACTCAAACCACGAGAGAAGTCAAGAGACAGTGATGTGAAAGTAATTTGATGTGTAAACAGTGCTTACTCAATTTTGAGTAGGCACTATAGCAAAGTTAGAGTTTTGCAAATTTGTTCATTCATTTGATGTGCCTGATTTTGGGGTTTTTTTTTTTTTTTTAGTTTGACTTGACAAATTAGCTATTAGGGGGGTTTGATGCTCCTGATGTTGATGCTCTTAGGTCATCCTTATCAGCCTCACAAAAAAAAACACCAAAATTAACCTCAAAATCACCTTTTATAATTTAGTAAGTCACTTTTCAAAAAACTAACAAAATCAAACTCTCTATTCTAACTTCACTATATTAAAATATTATTTATTTCTACTCCTACTCCTCAAAAGTAATAATAAAAAAGTGAATAGTGCATGAACAATACGTGAATAGTGCCTTTGGTGCGTAAACACTGTCGCGCCAAATTTGTTCGGTTATTGTAGCAATTTAAACAATCTGGAAATTGGTAAGGCCATTGGTGAGCCGGATTTTTTGAGTTTTTGTTTGAGAGTTTGCTCTCTACGTTAACTTAAAAAGTTTTTTTTTTCTTGAAATAAAAAAGGCTAACCGAATTTATAATCTACAAGGGGCATACCCCAGGAAGAAGAAAAAAAAAAGGAAAGAAAAAAGAAAAGAAAGAAAATAATGAAATCCTACACCAAACGGCTACAAATGTCTAGGGATAAAATATAACATATGTTTTGCACCCATCTAAGAAGAGGGAAGAGAAACATATGACATGTAGCGGCCGAATTGACTGGGGTCCAAAGGGGCCACCTCACCCGAGGAGGGACCACGGGCTCCAGTTACCGAGGGCTCAGTTATGGGGCCCGGCGGCCTCATATCCTCGGACAGACCATCATCCTGGGAGCAACTGGAAGTACCGATGAGGGTCTCGGTGGGCGATGTCTCCGGGCTGTTGCTCCAAAAACATGGCGGAAGGAACGCGAGGCCTTCGGGGGTGTCTCGGCGCTCGAGCTGCGTCGATTGACCTGCGGTCGCGTGGGCAGTCCGCCTTGGGGTATTAGGGGCACCGATCGAGACACCTTCGACGGCCCGGGTGGCTCATTAATGGTCTTGACCATCCCACTTGCTCACCCGAGCTTTGCTCTGGCATGAAGTGGCGGTATAACTCGCGAGTACGCTGCGTGGAGAACTAGACTAACGGACTATGGTGGCGGGTTACTGCTTTGGGAAGGGAATAGTGGATGGGCGCCAACTGTCTAGCAGACGGATGTCAGCCAGCTGGAGTGCGAGGATAGGGGCGGGCAGCGTGAGTCCCTGCGGCGTGCGAGACACGTGACTCCCTTGCCTATAAATATGTCTCCCTTCACCTCCGTAAAGGGGGCGGGTGAACTCTTAAAATCTCTCTCTCTACATTCAGCTTTTGGTTGCACTCTCTCTCTAGATCTCCATCATATAACTCTTCCCGTTGCTTATTTAGCCATCGGAGCGCCTCCCCGGACCACCCCCGTCCAGGCTAGGCACTAACGTGGTTGTTCCCTTGTGCAGGTCCCCCTCCGGCGTACCTCAAAAGCGCTAGCTATCTTCTCCGACGAGCATCCAGGGTCCACAGCACAGTCAACCTGAGCTCCTCCCCCAAGGCACTATTCCAGGCGGTCAAGGAGGTCATTTGGTGAAGCATCCCCCCACATGACAAAAGAACAATGTTTAATCCAAGAGTAAGCACAATAACAGAGATGATTTGAAATGAGAAAGTAGCAATGGCCCAGTGGTGATGCTCACACTACTCCTGCAATGATACTGAGACAAGCAAGGGAACCTGGGGTTCCTTATGACAAGATATTGGCATCGAACTTGTTTTGGAAAGCATGAAATAAACAAAGTGAAGATGCTACACGGCCCGATCTGAATCTGGTGAAGATATGACTATATAAACATCCTTGGACACCAGTTGATGATTATACGGTGACATCCAACTGAACGGTACAAATTTCCAGAGCAAACACAGTGTTGCAGTAGCACAAAACTATGAAATCCAATTGGGAGAACATCCCCCTCCCCAAGGATAGGCTAAAAAGCTAATTTGTTAAGTCACATTTTGAAGTTTTTACCTATCTTAGAAGAATAGGGGATTGGACCATGGTCCAAACCTCTCTAGCGGACTCTACACAAATTCTTTCAAACATTAAACAGAATTTTGGTGATTTTAATTAAAATAAAAGCAACAAAAAACCCAACATACCAAAAAAGAATAAGAAATGCTACCGACACTAAGTTTACAAACCAGTACACCAAATATATACGTGGCAACCCCACATTCAGTATGTTGCAATACATGAGTATCCACTGAAAAACTGTTTCACGCACATTTAATACATTTATTTATAACTTCTTGTTTTAACTGAATATTCAAGATTTCAAGTTAACTTGCAAAAACCTTAACTAATTTTGAAACACCGAAAGCAAAGACCGGGCATAACTTGTAACTCCTAGTGGGCCTCCGAACTTTTTTAAGAAGCATTAGAAGAAAGTATACCCAGGCGATACTTTATCGAGTTGGCGTATGGAAGTTGGATAGATGTGAACGCAACGGAAAGTTGAAAAGATGTGTTTTTTTTGTTTTTTTTTTTTTTTTGTTGGTAAATGAGTAAAATAGTGGTTTCTCCTCAGCTGAAGTTTACCTTTTCTGCATTTTCCCCCCCTTGCAATTACTGTATTGCAGAGTACATATAGTAAACGGACATATAAATTACTCCTATCTTTTTGATTTCTGAAATTTATTATTGCGGTGGATGGGGATGGAGTGGATAGAGAGATAATGGCCTGTGCTAGCAGACATTTCCACAGCCGTGTTCTTTTCATTTTCCTTTCCCAGATTCCTGTTACATAGTGCCCACACATCAATTCTCCTTTTAGCTTCTTTCCCAGCTGTTGTTCATTTGGTTGTCATATTTAATTCTTGGTGAATTATTGCTTCAATGTTCGTTTGGTTACTTGAAGAGTCGAAAAACTATAATAACCCACACGCTTGCTTCTTGTGTTTTCAAGAATTTAAGGACCCTCCCCCAAAACTAGATTTTCTGTCAGATTCTTTGTTGGAGCTACTGTTTAATTTGCTTTTACTTATGCCTTCTGGTTCCAGTTTCTGATTTGTGAACTTAGTTTTGGGAATCTTCGGTTTGTTGTTTTTTGTCCATTTCTCCTTCTGGTTTTCGAGACTTAGGTATTGGGACTCCAAACCCGGTGGATTCTTTGATTCTTTCTTTGTGGGTGTCTTGGATTTTCTTATCTTCCTTTGTTTCTGGGTCTTGTTGCCATTTCTAATTGGTGGATAAGGCAGCCTCTTCTCTCACCTTCTTTAACAATCAACTTGCTTGTACTTAATTAAGAGTTAGGAGGTGGGCTCATCTTCTTCCTGCCTAGTTTGAATTATTTTGAGGTTAGGTCTAGCTAGACAGTTTCTGTAGATTTGTCAGTGGGGGAGTTGATTTCCCCCACTTCTATTATTAAAAAATAAGAAAAGTAAGACCTAGTTCAATCTGATACTGTTTGCAACTTTTTTCTGGAAACTGTTGTGGATGAGTCTCTTTGATGTAATTGGGTTTGGTTTGATAGTTGGGAACCTACTATTGGTGCTATGTTGTTGGGTTGTGTCTTTAATTTGCATGAATTGGTTAATAAACGGTGAATCCATGGATTCAAAGATTGATTTCCTTGGTAATGGTGGGAAAATGTGGCTGAAATTATGGGGGAATATCTCAGGGAACAGTTGCAAGATCCAGCACCTGTACTACCAGTATATTGGGTCCAAGAGAGTTAGAAAAACATTGTGGAAGAAGCTTTTGGTTATATGGGTAGTTTTTTGGAGTTTATTGTCTTTGGGGGTTTTTTGGTTTATGAGCTCCCAAGCTACGGAGAAGAGAAAAGAGACACTTGCTAGTATGTGTGATGAGAGGGCTAGGATGCTACAGGATCAGTTCAATGTTAGTATGAATCATGTGCAGGCCATGTCCATCTTGATTTCAACTTTCCACCATGGCAAGAACCCATCTTCCATTGATCAGGTAAAACTTGATCTGTCTTTATCTTAATTAAGTTAAAGGTTTTTCATTTGAATAGAAATAGGACAATTGGTTATTCTCTCTCCTTAAGTGCCTAATTGTCCATGAATTCATCTTTTAGCTTGTATTGGTACCAGAATTGAGTTATTTTCCTCCTCAACTGGGTTATTCTGTTTTTTTTTTTGGGCATCAGAAATAATGGTGATTCTGAATTCCAATCCCTTATTTCTGAGCTATTCTGGATGATATACTTTTTAGTGGCTTTCTCGCATAGAATGTTGTTTAGTGTTTTTCTCGCATAGTATATGATTCGAGTAATACTCCACCCAAATTGGTTAACTCTGAGGTTGAATTATATTTCTGGGCAATTTTGGATGGCTAACAGTTGATCAGTGTTTAGCTTACATAAGAACCAGATTTAAGGTATTCTCCTGGTTAATTCTCAGTCTGAATTCGTAAGTACTGATCAATATTGGATGATCCACTGTGCATTTGCAGCCATCTGTCTCAGCTCCAGCGCTTTACTTCTGTGATCTGGCTTCTAAGTTCATTGTAATTTGGTGTATCTCATACTTAATTATGTTGAAAATATTAGCTATAATGCATTTAGCTCGGTTTTTGTGCAAGATAGTTCTGCTTCTTTTCCTTTTATCACTTATATGAAGTCGGCAAATATTCTAACTTTGTGAACCGATAGAGGACTTTTGCGAGGTACACGGAAAGAACTGCTTTTGAAAGGCCCTTAACAAGTGGTGTGGCATATGCTGTGAGGGTGCTGCACTCTGAAAGGGAACAATTTGAGTTGCGACAAGAGTGGACAATTAAGAGGATGGATACACTGGAACAAACCCCGGTCCATAAGGACGAGTATAACCCAGAATCCCTGAGCCTTCCCCCATTAAGTGAGGAATATGCCCCCGTCATATTTGCTCAGGATACTATTTCTCACGTGGTTTCTATTGATATGTTGTCTGGAAAGGTGAATTCTTTGGCTCTGCTCCTGCATATTTATTGGATTAAGCAAAAAAAAATTCACCTTATTCTAATTTATTGTCACATTCTGGACACCCAAAATATGTTAATTTATTCAGCTTCAATCTTAACTGGGTCCATGGATGGTGTATTTTTTGTAAAAAGTTTTAAGATTTTTTGACACCAAAGAAAAGATCTCAATTAGTTCTTGTATACAAAGTTTTGGATTCATATTGAAAAAATTACAAAATACAGGCACGAATTTTTTGGATGTCCTATCCATCACAGTGAAAATGGACCACAGAACGGAGATGGGGAGTACTACTTTTCAAGTAGAAGTTGATTTGCCCAATTAAGTATTTTCTTAAACCCTTAGTTAACATTCTCCTTGTCATATTTACCCAGAAGAAACATTCCACAAATCATAATGCTGCCTATTGAATAATATCAAACGAAAAGGGAAAAACAAAAGGAACAAAAAGAAACAAGAATAGAACAGAACAAGTTTTACTTTAAGACTGCCTATTACATAAAATATTCAATTATGTTCAATTTTCGTATGGACAGGAAGATCGTGATAATGTGCTGCGTGCAAGAGCATCTGGAAAGGGGGTTCTCACTGCTCCTTTTAGGCTACTCAAATCAAATCGCCTTGGAGTCATACTGACTTTTGCTGTCTACAAGATGGATCTCCCCTCAAATGCAACACCAAATGAGAGGATTCAAGCAACTGATGGGTATTTTGTCTGAATATAAATCAATCTCATCATACCTCCTTAGGAACCAGAAAAGAGGACCAAAAATATCTATAAAATGACGACCTGCCATCCATACTTCATTGATACTGTATTGAGGTTTTTATTTTTATTTTTATATATATATAGAGTCCACTTCCGGTCACGGAGCCCGGATTTTAAAAAATCCGGACCTTCACTTTCCTGATCGAATTTCGACGATCCAAACCGTCCAATGTGTTTACAATGTGTTTTCAAGAGTATCTGTCAGAAATCATTAAAAAAATACCAGGAAGGGCTTGATCCGAGCATTTTTCATAAAACTGTACATATACCATTTTTGTGAAAAACGGCTCGGATCAAGCCCTTCCCGGTATCTTTTTTGACGATTTCTCAAGGAGACCCTTGAAAACACCTTTTAAACACATTGGACGTTCGGATCGTCGAAATTCGATCGGGATCAATGAGGTGTGGATTTTTTTAAAATCCGGGATCATGGACTGGAAGTGTGGTGTATATATATAGATAACTTAGATATTGCCTTGTGTAAAGTAGAAATATGTGATTTCATGTACTGGGTTTTAAGTGACGATTTAGAAATTTAAAGATGCAGTCAATGTTAGACAAATGAATTAGCTCAGAATTTCTTTTATTGTTTTTTATGCTGCCAAACAGGTACCTTGGTGCAGTCTTTGATATCGAATCACTTGTGGAGAAGTTACTTCATCAACTTGCGAGCAAACAAACTATCCTCGTGAATGTTTACGATACCACAAACTCTTCGCACCCTATCAGCATGTATGGCTCAAATGTGCCACACCATGGGTTGCAGCATGTTAGTGCACTTAATTTTGGGGATCCGTTTAGAAAACATGAGATGCGTTGCAGGTGATCAATTTAATCCCTCTATTTTAATGAATATCATAGGACACTGCTTTTGCTAGGACATTTTAATCCTCCAGTTTGCCAGTTTACAATGTTGCACTTTTAGATAGTATAATGTAAAGGTTGCTTGCAATAATTTTTTTGGGGGCTGATTTTAGATTCTGGCAACACAAAAACTGTGCCACTGTGTCTGGCACAGCTTTTGCTTCTGCATTTGAGCTAAAAACAACTTTTAAAGCTGCTTAAGAGCTGATTTGAGAAGCATCGATTTTGGTACTTTGGAATCTGATTTTCAGAATCACCTTCCGGAAAATCTGAGACAAAAAACCTTGAGTCAGGTAGACATTCTACTCGAAATGAAAGGCTATCTAGCTGTTCATCTAATTCTCTTATCCTGAATGGTTGACCATGATGTGGTATTCCTTGGTTGCTGCTTTATGAACCAGAGAAGCTTTTCTCTGAGAGTGGTCAACGCGGTTTGTGAGTGAGGGAGATGCAAAGTGGCTAAATACTAACGATGTCGTTTGTTCTTGAGACAGATTCAAGCAAAAACCACCATGGCCATGGTTAGCTATATTGACATCGATTGGGATCCTAGTAATTTCATTGCTTGTTGGGCATATATTCTATGCAACTGTGAATCGAATAGCCAAAGTGGAGGATGATTACCATAAGATGATGGAGCTCAAGAAAAGAGCAGAAGCAGCTGATGTTGCAAAATCGCAGGTACTTGATTGGTCCAAGTTACTCATTGAAACATTTTCACCTAATATGCATAAATGCGCTAATTGGTTTCCACCTTCTGTAGTTCCTTGCTACTGTGTCCCATGAGATCAGAACCCCAATGAATGGCGTTCTTGGTAAGTTTTTTTTTTTTTTGGTATTTGTTTTATACTTTTTGTCATTTCGAGCCATGACCAAGCACTTCCATACATCTTGTTGAGGAAAATAATGGGCAGTCTATGAAAACAATAGTCAAAAAAACCAAAACCAATAGAAGTGGTGGTTTAAGTGGTTTCTACTTTTGCTTATTCAACAGGAATGATGCATATGCTAATGGACACAGATCTGGATGTAACTCAGCAAGACTATGTCAGAACTGCGCAGGCCAGTGGGAAAGCGCTGGTTTCACTAATAAATGAGGTTTTGGACCAAGCGAAGATTGAATCTGGTAAGATTGAGCTTGAGGCTGTTCAATTTGATCTGCGGGCAATTTTGGATGACTTATTATCTCTTGCTTCTGCGAAGTCTCAAGAAAAAGGAGTAGAGGTAGCTAATACTCTGCCTCTTACTTGTCATTGTTTATCCAAGTTCTTTTCTTTAAGTATAGCGCTGTAATAGCTATCTTTTTTTAAAATATCTTTTGAGAGCAGCTTGCAGCTTACATCTCTGATAAGGTTCCTGAGATGCTGGTCGGTGATCCGGGTAGGTTTCGGCAAATTCTCACAAATCTCATCGGCAATTCGATCAAAGTAAGTATGAAACAGCTTTATAAAATATGTTCTTGTATTTACAAGAAAGCAATTAGGCCTTTGAAAAGCTAAATTCTGTTTCTGTTTGCCATAATGAGTAGAATTAAAAGGGTAATACAGCCATGGGAATCTACTGAAACTTCATTCATTTGAAGGACAAAAAGTAGTTTGGAATTTTAATGGAGTCAGTCAGAGGAGAAACGTATCTGCATTACATATAGTCATGTCATCTGTTGACCCCAAAACTAATTCTGTTTTTTGTATTGTGCTGTCTAGAATGTTTTGTTTCCTCCGATTTGTTGTTGTTTTTGTTGTTGGTATAATCCGTTGCAATAAAGTGCATTTGTTAGAGTTATCAACATGCAACTTGTGGCGTCATGAAATGTGATGCTATGGACATGTTGTTTTCATATAAATACATCATGTAACATGGAAACTGCTTGTCTATTTTTTTGGCAGTTCACCGAGAATGGGCATATTTTTGTCACTGTCCATCTCGTTGAAGAGGTGATGGAATCTATTCAAGTTGAAACAGAATCATCATCTAAGAATTCATTGAGTGGATTTCCTGTGGTGGATACACAGCAGAGCTGGGAAGGATTCAGAACTCTCAGCCAAGATAGGCATTCTCTTTCACAATTGTCATCGTCCACTGACCTCGTCAATGTAATTGTCTCTGTAGAGGACACAGGTGTTGGGATCCCTTTAAAATCACAGAATCGTGTGTTCACCCCCTTCATGCAGGTGGGCCCCCCAAACTCCCGAACACATGGAGGCACTGGGATTGGGTTGAGCATAAGCAAGTGTTTGGTAAGCCTCATGAATGGGGAAATTGGGTTTGCAAGTGTTCCCGGGGTGGGGTCCACCTTTTCGTTTACTGCTGAATTTACTAATACGAGTGAGCTTAGGAACCAACATATAAACAACCAGTCCAATTCAGTTTCTTCAGAATTTCGCGGCATGATTGCTTTAGTTGTGGACCCTAGAAAAGTCCGGGCCAAGGTGTCTAGATATCACATCGAGCGGCTGGGAATTCGAGTTGAAGTGGTTACTGATTTGAATCAATGTTTCTTAACCATAGGCACTGGGAATACTTCTATTAACATGGTCCTAATAGAACAGGAAGTTTGGGATAAGGACTTGGCTTTTTCATCTCTTTTTGTGGATAGATTAGGAAAACTCAAGCTCAGTGTTCCTCCAAAACTCTTTCTTCTATCTCTTTCTCTCAGCTCTAGCAGAAGTAGTTTTGCAACTTCCCATGTTTATACTCCAACTGTCATCACAAAGCCCTTGAGAGCGAGTATGTTAGCGGCGGCGCTACAACGAGCCATGGGTGTTGGGAACAAGGGAAATGGATGCAATGGAGAACTTCCTAGTTTGTCTCTTCGCAATCTGCTTCTGGGGAGAAAGATCTTAGTTGTGGATGATAATAATGTAAACCTTAGAGTAGCTGCCGGAGCCTTGAAGAAATATGGAGCTGATGTGGTTTGTGCGGAAAGTGGGAAGAAGGCGGTCTCATTGCTAAAGCCGCCTCACAAATTTGATGCCTGCTTTATGGATATTCAGATGCCGGAAATGGATGGGTATGCACCACCCTAATCAATTTTGAAGCTTATGTTGAAGAATATAAGAGCTTGTGGATTATCTAGGCTGTGTTCGTTTCCCAGTTTTAGTTTAGTTTTAGTTTTGATGACATCATCATTACCCTCATTTCTCTCTCTATCTCTCCCCACTCATTACACCTTTTTACATCATCAAAACTAAACTAAACTGCCAAGTGTTTCACGTAATCTGTAAATGCAAATGTTAATAAGTTGTATCCAAGTGATCTGACTATCCTCCTTTAACAGGTTTCAAGCTACAAAAAAAATTCGAGACATGGAACACAGCATGAATGGTCACTTCCAACAAGGAGAACTATTGGCAGAAGCATGCGGAAACTTATGTCATTGGCATGTGCCAATTTTAGCTATGACTGCAGACGTAATTCAGGCTACACATGAACAGTGCCTAAGGTGGGGAATGGATGGATATGTTTCAAAACCATTTGAACCCGAACAACTTTATCGTGAAGTTTCACGCTTTCTCCGGACTGCAGTGGATCAGAACTCATAGTGAGACTTGCTTGTAGGAATTGACATAAATCGTAAGCATACGTGCCTCTTCTTCCTTCTTTGCTTGTGGTTTTGGGGTTTTTGCCCTTTCGAAGTTCTATTTCTGTGTTTCTTGATTGCGCTTTTCATAATATTCAACTTGGGAAAGTAATGTTATCACTCGAATCCATATGCGTTCCAGTTGATATCGTGCTATAATTTAAATTATGAGAATCTTTTCTCAAAATTTACTTACAGTGTAAAAACTGGCATTTGCTAAGATACTCGTGTTGCAATATTTCAGGAAGATGATTTGTGTTAGCATCGGAGTGTTCATACAAGCAATGCTCTTTACTGGTTGGTGTTCCACTTTCCCAGCATTCAGAGGAGACGCGAAAGAGTTCTGGGGTCACATTCTCTTCTCTAGTTGAAAACACAAGGTTGCTGTCATTTGAAGACATTTCACTTTTTTCGGCTCCACACTCGGGAGATCTACATTGGTATCCTAAAGATTTATCTAGAGGAACAAACCAAACGTAAAAGAGTCTTAGCAACGGAGAAGAGATGACGGTGTAAATAGGTAGCCCATGTCCCCATTGATCTTGTTCAAACTAAGAACGAATGTAAATATTGCAGTAAACCTATATGAGATGTATCACAAATTTTGGCCTGTTTTGTACAAATGCATTCAGTTTAACTGTGAATAGTGATTGATAACACTGGCTCCAGGTGGAGCTGACCGGATACAATGAAATATTTTCACTTGGACATATGATGTTATACAAGGGTGTGATACTATTAATAACTTCACTGTAAGCCCAGGCCATTTATGGTGTCCATTATACAAGTCTTGTTTGATGTGATCTAAGTAAGCTCACGTTTGCTGTGGAAAAAGGAAAAACCCGAAGATGGGGTTTTAGGGGGATGGCAATGGGGTGGGGCGGGGCGGGTTTTTGGCATACCCGACCCGACCCGAAAATTAATACATGGACCCGACCCGACCCGACCCCGCCCGGGTATTTTTTGAGTACCCCCGTTCCCGCCCTGATCGGGGAACGGGTTTACCCGCCCCGCTTCGTAAGAAATTTTAAAAATTTGTTAATCTAAAAGAAAAATAAAAATAAATAACTATAAATAAAGTGATATTTTAGTGTAATGGTTAAAATATTAAGGTAAGAATGAAAGTTTTTTTAGTAGAATGATAATAAAATTAGGATAAATATATAATATTTTTAGTATAATGATAATTAGATTAAAATAAAAGTATAATTTTATATATAAATATATTTCGGGGCGGGGCGGGGCGGGTAACGGGGCGGGGTAATATAAACCCGACCCCGACCCGAACCCGGCCGGGTTTTCCTAATTTCCTCCCTTACCCGCCCCGGTACCCGAAATGTTGATAAAAAAACCCGCCCTAATCGGGGCGGGGCGGGTTAGGGGCGGGGCGGGGCATTTTGCCAACCCTAAACCCATGGGAATGGATTTGTAATGAGAAATCTGAACTAATCAATTCAACTGTAAAATGTACTTCAAGAATCAGAAAAGAAGAGAGAGAAGCTCTTAGAAAAGAAGAGAGAGAAGCTCTTAGAAAAGAAGAGAGAGAAGCTTTGCACTTGTGAAAAGAAATCTATTCTTGCTCATTAACCGACTGAAACCACCGCCTGAGATATTTATGTTATCTCAGCAATTACATTCTCTCCCTTATCCTTTTGGAAGAAACACAACTAAGGACAGCATTTAAAAGAAATGACAGACAGAACAATATAGTAATGAGTATTACAGAGCAACACACTAATGGGTATGCTTAACAACCCCTCTCAAACTCATGGGAGTAGGAACAACCATGAGTTTGTTTCTAAGAAAAAGAAAACGATCAACAGGTAGAGACTTGGTAAAGATATCAGCCAGTTGGGCTGAAGAACCAATGTGTTGAACCATGATTTCTTTACTCAAAACCTTCTCCCGAATGAAATGATAATCGATCTCCACATGTTTGGTCCGAGCATGGAAAATAGGATTGGATGCAAGAGCGATGGCAGACTTATTATCACACCAAACAAGATGAGGTAACACAACAGGAACATGTAAATCAACAAGTAACTGCTGAACCCAAGTGATGTCGGCAGCAGCCAGAGCTAGAGCTCGATACTCAGCTTCTGTTGAAGATCGTGCTACCGTTGGTTGCTTCTTGGCACACCAAGAAATTAGATTTGGACCCAAAAATAGACAATAACCAGAAGTTGACCTCCTGTCAACGCTATCTCCAGTCCAATCAGCATCAGAAAAGGCTGTTAAAGTCAAAGGACCAGGCAAAAACTGCAAACCCTGATGAAGAGTCCCTTTTATGTATCTCAAGATACGTTTGACAGCTACGAAGTGACTCTCTTTAGGTGCATGCATGTGTTGACACGCGAGATTAACAGCAAATGAGATTTCTGGCTTGGTTAGAGTAAGGTACTGCAAAGAACCAACAACACTCCTAAACCACTGTGGATCTGAAAAAGGAGGATCAGGATCAGCTAGAACTGGTTTCACAGAGGAAGGTGTGAGGCTTGGTTTGCACTCCAGCATGCCTGCCTTAACTAACAAATCGGTGGCATACTTGGTTTGAGACAATAAAAGCCCAGAAGCACAAGACTGAATTTCAATACCCAAAAAATAACTAAGAGCACCAAGGTCTTTCATAACAAATTTAGAACTCATCTGAGTAACAAGATTAGAGATATAAGTAGGATTACTTCCAGTGACAACTATATCATCCACATAGACCAACACAAGAGTCATATCTGTTGCTGTTTTGAGTATGAACAAAGAAGAATCAGCTTTGCTATTGACGAATCCAACATGAATCAAAAAATTAGAAAATAGAGAAAACCATGCTCTAGGTGCTTGACGTAAACCATACAGAGCCTTATGAAGTTTGCACACGAAATGAGGATTCTCTGTATCCTTATAGCCTAGAGGTTGCCTCATATACACCTCATCTTCTATAACCCCATGTAAAAAAGCATTGGACACATCCAATTGCCTAATGGACCAGTTATTATGCACAGCCAGACTAAAGACAATTCTGATTGTAGGTTGCTTTATCACTGGGCTAAAAGTTTCCGTAAAATCCATCCCCTCAGCTTGTTGGTTGCCATTGGCAACCAATCTAGCTTTGTATCTAGCCACAGAACCATCGGAGTTTCGTTTGATTTTATAGATCCATTGACAGCCTATAATGTTAGCATTCGATGGGGGAGATACCAAACTCCAGGTCCCTTGTTGTACCAAGGCTTTATATTCCTCTGCCATTGCTTGTTGCCAAATTGTATGTCTAATGGCCTCATTAAAATGCTTAGGTTCCACACTTGGTAAAGAATCAGTAGTCAAGATAGCAGAAAAACCCTTTGAAAGATTGGGTTTGATAATCCCATTTTTAGATCTTGTAAGCATAGGATGTGTGTTAGATAAGGAAGGAACAGAAACAGAAAATGAAGAAAGAGATGATGGCTGCTCAAGACAAGTAGATATGCCAGAAGTATGTTCTAAGGGACGAGGTGAAAATGCAACAGGAGAATGAGAAGAAACAGGAAGAGAAGAAGAAATATGAGGAATAGAGGAGACAAAATCAGAAGAGATAGGTGCAGAATATTGAACATTTGAAGTAGAAGTATGATCAGATGTATGTGGCACAGAAGAAGGGATGACAGGATGAGAAACAGATATCATTATATCATCAAAAATAGTTAAAGGAACAGTAAACTTAGTAATCTCAGAAGAAGGAGAGTCAGAAACTGTCATAGTAGGATAGGGGAATTCAGTTTCTACAAACTTGACATGTCTTGACACAAAGACTTTGTTTGTGACAGGGTCAAAACACTTGTACCCTTTCGTGGTATCACAGTAACCCAAGAAAACACACTTTCTAGATTTTGGTTGAAGTTTATTTGAATTATATGGTTTTAGCCAAGGATAACAGGTGCAACCAAAGGGTTTCAAGGCTAAGTAATTTGGTGTTGTTTTGTACAAAAGATGATAGGGAATCTGAAAGTTTAAAGAGGAATGAGGTAACAAATTGGCTAAGTAGACAGCTGTGACTAAGGCTTCTAGCCAAAACTTAGAGGACAAACCTGATTGAAGAAGAAGAGTGATAGTAGTTTCAATTAAATGCCTATGCTTTCTCTCCACTAAACCATTTTGTTCAGGGGTATGAGGACATGAAGTTTGATGTATCACTCCAGATGTCAGAAACAAATGTAGCAGGAAATGATTAACGAATTCTCCCCCATTATCACTTCTAACACATTGAATAGAGGCGTGAAACTGAGTAACAACAAATGCTTTGAAGTTGGCAATAGTGTATTTAACCTCAGACTTATAGTGAAGAGGGAAAATCCAAGAAAATCTAGTGAAGTCATCAACAATTAACATATAGTAACGAAATCCTTTATTAGAAGGTACTGGAGATGGACCCCATACATCCATATGCACCAATTGAAAAGGTGCAGTAGTATGAGTAGTTGACAAAGAGAAAGGAAGCTTATGACTTTTGGCTTTATTACAGCAGTCACAATTAATAACAGGAAAATGATTCAAAGGCACTCTTTGTTGCTTTATTAGAGCAGAAAACAAAGGAAAACTAGGGTGTCCTAGTCTTTGATGCCACAGCATATCAGAGACAGTTGAAGAGCTAACAAAAGCTGTGGTTGATGCAAGAGTGGTAGATGGCTCAGAGGAGGTCAGAAGTGGATAAAGGCCCTTGTGACATGGTCCTTTGTACAGTATTCTGAGAGTTGTCTTGTCCTGAATGACAAGACCAGATGAATCAAAAATGAGTAGACAATTATTATCCTGGGCAAATTGATGAACTGACAGTAAATTATGAGTTATGTGTGGAGTGTGAAGAATGTGTGACAAGTGAAAAGATGCAAGAGGAGTAGGTAATAATCCTTTACCAGTGTGAGTAACCTGCAGATTAGTGCCATTTCCAACAAGAACTCCTTCATTAGACACAGCTGGTTGTGCAATCTGCATGTTTTGCATTTGGTGTGTGATGTGGTTTGTAGCCCCACTGTCAAAGTACCATGGTGAAGGAACAGGTCCTGAAGGAACAGGGTAAGCAGATGCTGAAGTTGGAAATCCATTATATCCTGAACCAACAGAAGAAGAAGAACCAGGCATCATGTATGAACTATTATATGCTTCAGTAAAATGTGCTTGTGCAGAGACTGAATTGCGGACTGAAGTCTGAGTCCCTATAGGACCACTTGGGACTTGCATCTGAAACTGAGGCATTGCAGAAAAACCTTGATAGGATCCCTGACTATTCACCCATGGAGCAAACTGAAAAGAAGATCCTCTCCATGGTCCATCATTCACAGTAAATGAAGATTGTGGAACACCATAAGGTTGTGGAATTGGACCATAAGGTTGTGGAACACCATAAGATTGTGGAATTGGACCATAAGGTTGTGGAACACCATAAGGTTGTGGAACTTGACCCTTATAATAGCAAAACTGTGTGAGATGATTGTTTTTACCACAAATAACACATGGATCCCTGTAAAATCTTTGACCTTTGCCACCTTTTCCTCTCACAAAACCCCTATTGTATGACTGATAACCTTGTCCTTGTGGCACAAAATTGGTTTGAGACTGAGGCATGAAGGAGTTTTGAGGTGAGGGCATGAAATTATTCTGCAACTGAGATTGTTGAGCAAAAGTGGTTTGAGGTCCTAAGGTTGGTGTCATTGAGCTATTAGATTGTTGATTTGTTCCATTGTCAAACTGAGATGGGATACCAATCTGTTGTGATGATGCATTCCCAATACTAGAAGAATTAAAACCATGTGAATTCTGTGTTGCAACTAACACTGACGTAGTATCACAATCTGTCTCTTGAAGATTCTGTATATCTTCACCATTTAACATGGTTACCAAATCACCAAAAGTAATGGTATTCCCTCTGGTTCTCACAGCAGTTTTAAAACCATTAAACACCCTTGGAAGACCTCTAAGAGCATGAAAGATAAGGTCATCATCATCAACAGGTGAACCAGCCGCTGCTAGCTTCTGTGCATACTCTTTGATTGAATCTATATACTTTTCCATAGTGGATGTCTTAGTCAGAGTAAATAATCTGCATTTCAACTCTTGAACATGATTCTTGGATAAGGAGTTATATCTACGGGAAAGAGAATCCCAAACTTGATGAGCATGAGTTAATCCCAAAACATAAGGAAGTGTAGTTTGAGACAGCGATGCCGTAAGACATGACAGAAGTTGTGTATCTATGAGTTTCCACAGTAAATGTGCAGGATTAACAGAGACTACACCTTCAGCATTGCGTATCTCAGCCTCAGGACAAGTAACAGAACCATCGAGATAACCATAAAATCCATTTGCATTCATAACATTTTCTACTTGAATCCTCCATAACAGATAGTTTGCTCCATCCAATTTGATGTTAACAAATGAGTGAAAATTTGACACTAAGAATAAGAGAGAAGCCAGAAGTGTTACCGCAGTGGAGCTCATTGTTGCAGAAAACCAAGAAACTCAGAAAATGTGAGAAATTACTGTTGATGAATGTTCAATAACACTCGAATGTAATCAAAACATCAAGATCTGTAAGCTTTGAGACTTGAATCAGTCATATTCTACACCGCAAAGTTAGGGTTTCTCGACAACAAAATGTTCTTGAATCTCTGTGAAACAAACTTATTGTCAATCAATGAAACACTCCAGGATCTACAAGACTTTCGTCATTGTGCTCTGATACCATAATGAGAAATCTGAACTAATCAATTCAACTGTAAAATGTACTTCAAGAATCAGAAAAGAAGAGAGAGAAGCTCTTAGAAAAGAAGAGAGAGAAGCTCTGCACTTGTGAAAAGAAATCTATTCTTGCTCATTAACCGACTGAAACCACCGCCTGAGATATTTATGTTATCTCAGCAATTACATTCTCTCCCTTATCCTTTTGGAAGAAACACAACTAAGGACAGCATTTAAAAGAAATGACAGACAGAACAATATAGTAATGAGTATTACAGAGCAACACACTAATGGGTATGCTTAACACAACTGGCAAATTCTATCTGCATCTCACTTTTTTCTTCATACAACCCACTATTTTGTTTTTTTTTTAGGACAAAATTGCCATCATTTGTAATGACCATGTTACCCCCTCGAATTACTACGTACAACTACATACCTAGAAACCTTAATCCCATTACTTCTAAATACAAACCGCCACACGCTCCAATATAACATATCTTCTTCCTCCTCCCTCCTACCTAACAATAAACCAATACAACCCATCCCGCTCTTCTCTAGCAACCCACTCCCAACGTCCAAACCGTGCCAAGAGGCAAGCCTAAAACTAATTCGATATTCAACTCGTTGTTCCAACCTTTTTCGGATTCGCAATTCCCAAAAATCGTAGTGTTTTTCTGGTATTAAAACCCGAATATGTTTTTGAAACTATTTGGATATTAAAACCAGGAAATATTAGAGTTTTTTGAATATTAAAATCCAAGTTGGTTTTAAAACCGAAATTGTCATAACATTTTTGGGACAGTGTATCCGAAATTGTGCAGAAAGCAAACAAATGTATTTTCAGGTTTTCTTGGTCTCTTTGGTTGTGGTGGAGGCCATGTTAGTGGTGGTGATGGTGGTAGAGGTCGTCGTCGTGGTGGAGGTCATGCGGTGGTGGAGGTCGTGGAGATTGTAGCAGAGGTAGAGGTTGTGGGGGTGGTGGAGAAGAGATGGGAGAGAGGGAATTTGGGGATAAAGGTAGTACGGGCATATTTAGAAAACAAGTCAATTTGTCAAATCATCATAAGTTGCGTATAGTAATTGGGTTGTATGAAGAAAAAAATGTGATGCGGATAGAATTTGCCATTAATATCTCCTATATGTGCAAAATAAACGA
Source organism: Vaccinium macrocarpon (assembly GCA_022606695.1). Classification (NCBI taxonomy): domain Eukaryota; kingdom Viridiplantae; phylum Streptophyta; class Magnoliopsida; order Ericales; family Ericaceae; genus Vaccinium; species Vaccinium macrocarpon. The sequence continues at coordinate 20,099,726 of CM040173.1, read as the reverse complement.
TTTATACTCGATCTTACCATCCAACCTAATAGAAGATTCAAACAAGAAACTTCCATAGCTAATTTATATTTCTTACCAATTTCACTTTATTATCAATCCCTTAACATGATCCGAATTTGCTAGGACCGTATACGTAGAAAATCAACGATGCTACGTACACACCCGCTCCAATTATTGCCACGTGGCGTCCCTCCCTCCCTCCCTCCCCCCCTCTCTCTCTCTCTCTTCATTTTCTTTCTCTCTCCTACACTCACTCTCCCACTTTTCTCTTTCTTTCTCTCACTTTTTATTTTTCAGAAATTAAAAGGTTTATAATTTTTATTTTTTCATATCCAATCTTCGAAAAATATAGTATATATTTAAAATCTACTCAACGACATTTATCAAACAAGACCAATATTAAATATGTAATTATGTATAGAAAAAAATGAATTTCTAGATATAGGCTCAAATGAAGTGAAATTTTCGAGCTCAAAAGTAGTGAAAAATCACAAGCTCAAATCCAATATAATCCACGAGCTCAAATGTAATGAAATTTATACGTTTAAATCAAGTTAAATTTACAAGCTCAAAGTTATCGAAAAAAAACCTATACTCAAAAAATTATTGTAACGCCCCATGTAGACCACTGCCTAGTACCCTTATTTGATCCACAAACCACACCATATGACCCAAAATACTCAAGTCCAAGGTACTATTAATAGCCCACATGGTTTGTTATATACCAAAGATAACTCATGTAAACAACCCATGTGGGACTAAATACCATTTACCCCTAAACTTGGGGTATTACACACATAATTACATTTCAATATTGGTTTTGTTTGATAGATGTCGTCAAGTAGATCTTAAATATATATATATATATATATATATATATATATATATATATATATATATATATATATATATATATATTTTCCAACATCAGCTATGAAAAATAAAATTTATAAACATTTTGATTTCTAAAAAATAAAAAGTAAAGAGAGAGCCTAAAAGTGGATGGCAAAAAAACTTAATCCGGTTTTTTGGTTTTTCTCGTTTCGTCTTTCTTCATTTTTTTTTTTTTTTTTGCATTTGTTAGTTTTCCGTCAAGATTTTGTGGTTTATGGATTCCTCTCAACTAGACAAATCTACCGAGTATAAATTTATGATCAAACCAAATATTTTTTTGAATAAAGCCATTAATACTTGAATTATTGGATTAATTTTGGCTTTATTAAAAAAATTGAGTTTTGACCATAATTTTATACTTGTTAGATTTGTGTCGTCGAGAGGAATCTAGAAATCATAAAATCTTGATGCAAAACTAACAAATGCAAAAAAAAAAATTGAACAAAGACAATGAATAATCTAATAATCCGGATTATGAATTATTTGCCAAAGGAGTAAGTGCAGGGGGGAGAGAGAGAGAGAGAGCCATGGGGTGGGTTGTCTTCTCAGGAAAGTTTTGACCAACATCTCTGGAACTTTGGTCTCCTGAAGGACCTAAACCATGGTTGACAGGTTGAGGCCTGAGGGCCAGGGGTTGTGGCCGCACACGTTAAATGTTAAACATTACTCCATATCTCAGTACTAATAATTCACTTGAGGGCTAACTAAACAAGATGTCGATATGTCCGAGTGGTTAAGGAGACAGACTTGAAATCTGTTGGGCTTCGCCCGCGCAGGTTCGATCCCTGCTGTCGACGATAAACCTGTTCCTTTTCGTTTTGATTTTAATTTTTGGAAAACGATAGCAACCTCTACCTTTAGGGACTGATTGGATGAAAGATTATATTCAAGAATAAATTATTAAGAGAGACAATATATGAGAGGGTATTATTTTTGGAGAGTTGGCCCAAATTGGATCTTGCCACATGTACTGACCAAAATGCAAAGAAAACATACATCACATGCTCGGGGACCCACTTTTGAGTCCCATATGAGTGATCCGAATTGTTCAAAAATAAATTATTAAGAGGGACAAGATACAAGAGGGTATTATTTTTGGAGAATTGGTCCACATTGGATCTACATGTACTGACCAAAATGCACATAAAACATACAACGCATGCTCGGGGACCCACTTTTGAGTCCCACATGAGTGATTCGAATTGTTCATTATTCTTAAAATATTTTCCTGAGAGGCCCCACTAAATTTCAGCTCAATTGGACGGTTAGAAGTGCTTGAACCAAAGTCTCACAGTTTCAATAAAAAAAAAAAACCCTCGGAAAAATGTTCTCAGAATAATGAACAATTCGGATCACTCGTGTCGGACCCACAAATGGGTCCCCGAGCATACTTTGTACATTTTCTTGACATATGAGTCGGTGCCCATAGGTTTTTCTACCCAAATTAATGTGATGTTTATAAGGATTATTTTCAGGAATAAATTATTAGGGGGGACAAGACACGAGAGGGTAATATTTTTGAAGAGTTGACTCACATTGATGTGATGTTTATGGTGCAGGAATAAAAAAACTAGTTGGTTTGGATGATGTATTAAAAAATAATGGATAAAATAGTACTTGGTTTGGATGAAGAATAAAATGGAGAGATAAGGGTGTATTGTAGTTGAATAAAGTAGATGGTGTATTATTCTTGGTACTATCCGGGGATAACTTTTGGGCGGGGGGAGGGGTGCCCAAAAATAATACCACTCTATCACTCTAAGGCGGATTATTTTTGAGGGGGCAAAAGTTTATCCCTCTGCATTTTTTAATACCCAAACCACACTAAATGTGTCACATCAAGCCTTATGTCCAAAAAATTTACCCCTTTCTTATACCCCATCCAAGCAAGCCAGGGTGAAGGATAATGTGTAAAAAAATGTATCGATATCCAAGAAAAATATATTGTTATCCGTGGAAGTATATTAATATCCACAAAATATATATTGATATCCAAATTTGTTTGTCGTTACATACATATAAATCCTTCAAATATTGGTGGAGGTTAACATATAATCCTCACATATTGGTGGAGGTTAGCAAGACCCTTAATTTTAAATTTGGGAGTTTTGTTTTTGAAAAATACATAAATGATAAAACCCCGTTTGAGGCTCAACCAACATGAGTCCATTCCTCTACTGTCCAGCTCCACTCCAATCCCTTCAAATGGAGGGAAGAATACCATTCCAGCTCAAAAAAAGTTCTTTCCAATTCCGATTAAATGATCGCGACCACTCTTTTTTTTAACTGCACCAAGAAAATCAAATTGATAGGATATCATTTGGTATGATTTTGGAACAACTTGATCGAGAGTCGGCTTATAGATTTCGGAGGTATAATTCAAACTCATTAAACGAAGTTTATCATATATTTTGCATACAAAAGTTATCAATTTAATCTTTTTTGGACATGGTTTACAAGAGATAAGTTTTTATCAATTTAACTTAAGATATGGCTTACAAAAAAATTATCTAGACCTAGTATAAATATGTAGGTGTCCTGCCCCAAATTTTTGCATATTTGGTGGCTAGCCCAAGCTTCTTGGGCAACACCCATAAGCCAGCTCTGCTGTGATCTGGCAAAAAATAAGATTACAACACTCGATCAAAACTCATTTCACCATTTTTTGTAGCATAGATGTGTTCTGAAGTGTCGCACTAGATCAATACTCCTTCCATTTCTTTTGAAGTGTAGCACTTCATAATACCAAATTATTAAGAAAACATTGTCATTACACCTTTCACAACAACTTTTTCTAACTTATATCTTCACTTTCCACTATTGCCCTTGATGGAGACATCATCATCAAAAGGCCCACTAATTTTTCACACAAAAGAATCTACTTTTAAGGACAAAATAGGAAATGTATCAATTTTTATCTATTAATTTTTCAACATCACACTTAATTAGGAACAACCTAAAATGGAATACACTACTCTTTTTTAAGAGACGAAGGTAGTAGTAATATTACATGATATGCAATCAACTTGAATTTTAATATGCTTGATGCTCTCAATGATTTCAAAATTAAGGGTGGTTGTTCCAATCATTGAAGTGAGTCTTGGCCCAAATATAGTTACACTAAGTATTTTTTTTCTATCTAAAATTTGAATTAACATACACCTATCTACTTTATTTATTATTATTATTTTTTGGTACCTCGGAAAAGAAAAACAAAATAGAACAAACAGAAACAAAGACAACAAGAACGATAAATCAACAAGAAGAATGATCAAACCAAATCAACATACTCCTATCTACTTTATGTTGTATACGTGTATGCTAATTTTATTTTGAAGTTATTTTCTATGGTTTTTAATTTATTTTATTTTATATGAAAAACATGGGCCCCATATTTAATCTCGGATGAGGCCACCAAAACCTCAGGGCCGGGCTTGGTCTTGGGTGAAAACTTTTTTGGGCTGAAATTGTGCTCTGCAATTCATTTGAGGGGATTAGAGAAGAGCTAGACTCGCTTTCTGAAAACAGTATTTGCCCCCACTATTTGGTGTGCACTGGGTTAATAGCAAATCTATTTAAGGGTACAACAAAGCCCGATCAAATAATCTTCTGCTTGCGTCTGCACAAACGAAGGACAAATAGAATACCGAGTTAATTTTTTGATCAAACGAACGAAGGATTTGTTAACACCGTTTCAGCAGAGTAATGGTGTAACAAAAAACAAGAAAACATTTGCAGATATTTTGGCAGAGTATCGGTGCATAAATTCAATGTTGAATGAATGTAATTTGGACTCTATTTACGGACCTATTTGCCTTAGGTTGGACCCATTGGTGAATAGCCTTAAGTTAAGAGTCATAACTTTTCCAAGAAGAGTTACACCCTATCGCGGAGCACTGTTTGACTTGCATCTGAAATTCGCGTGTAGATCTATAGGTATCAATACGGAACAATTTGTCCGAACCATGCTCCATATCAAAACCAAGAATTTGTTAACACTTCAGTGTAGTAACGGTGTAACAACAAACAAGTCAGCAAATATTTTGGGAGAGTAAAAATGCTAAAATTTGGTGTTGAATGAATGTAATTTGGACTTCATTTATAGTCACGTATTCGCCACAGCCCTATAGGTATCCATACCTAGAGCCACGGTGCATGAAAACACTAAATGGTCTTCGTAGGAGTGCCCCATAATAAATACCATTCAACCTATTCTTAACTAGCCAATGTGGGACAAAACCAAAAACACTACAAATATGCTTTCTAAAGAGCACAAGGAATATTTTGAAAAAAACCTCATATAAAAACTCATTTATTTTGACAAATTCCAACATGATAATCAAGGAAGGAAAACCAAAATACTAGAAAAGAAGTCTAATCCCCTGCATTTCCAGGTATAGGCAAATTCAACCACAATAGAAAAAGGCTATATTTACCCATTCCATGTTTTCTGCTGCTACTACTACGATACACGCTTTTAAAACAGAAACCAGATTGACAAAAGTTATGTACATGGATGTCTCAATAACTCTTGCAAATCAAACCAGGCATTAGAATCACTGTCACCAGACTCGTCACAACCATGAATCCAAAACTCATGGTATAGTTACGAACATAGGACCCCAAGAACTACTTCTTAGTCCTCATTAACCTCCTTACTCTTCTTACCCAACGCAAATCCAAACGAGGCAACTCAGAAATGTTGATCGGAGGGAGCAAGGGACCTTCTTCAATGTGTTTTTGATTTGTAGATTTTCTCTCTCCCGGTTCTGGTCAGTTCCTTTGGAGCCTTTTAGGATCCTTGTTGGCACACTACCGCTAGAGGAGTCTTTCTGCCCATTCTGGTCATCTCCCTTGGAGCCCTTTAGTATTCCTGTAACAATAGGGGCTTTTAGCGTCCTTCTTTTTCCATTACAGCATGTCCGTGTGAACATACTACCGAAGATTTGAAATGGGCGACTCAGTGCTTCTTTAACTTTCATATAGAGAGAGAGAGCTCGTATAGCTGCCATGTAACAGTGAGGACAATCAGCACTGAGAGAAGACAATGAGTTATAAAGTTCTACCTCTCAACCTTCTTGAGCACTCTAAGTATCTCTTTTAATTCATCCGCAACATCACCGTTTGCCTTGATAAGTACAGGACATGGTATCTCCTTGGAATCGTCCACTCTTGCTGCTCCCAACTGTGATATAAATACTCCTATTAAGCTCTGTGCATTTTGGTTCTTCGGAATAAAATATATGGTCATTCCAAATTCTTAACAATCAGATCTAACTATAAGGGGTAAAAATGAAACGAATAAATGAATTTACTTTTGAATTCTAACAGGGACTGTGACTAGTTGATACTAATGAAGCTTTGATTTTGAAAGGGAAATAAGTATTTGTCTGAATCCAAAAGTGATGGTACTAAGCCAGCTTAATAATCATATAGGCAAGGATTGTGCCTGCATTGTCTTTTTTCCTCTTTGGGCCTAAATTTGGAAAAATTCGCCGGAGTTTTTTGTTTCACCATCACAGGAACAAGAAGTAGGATCTACTAAGCCTTGCATTCTGATGACATAATACAAGATAGCAATCACTTTTGAGATGGAAAAAGAAGGCCTAGAAAAAGTTGAGAATCAGTCTAACTTCTAAAGCAATGTAGTAACATGAAAAAACAAATATGCTCCAGATTCATATTTGCCTTGCAATGGCAGTTATGAATTCCTGAAGATGAAACCTTTCGTTTGGAACTTGGGGAAGGAACAGAAAGCAAGAAAAAATTAAAAAAGTTCTTTCCCATGGTTGATTTCAAATTTGAAAGAAGGGAAACTGGAATAAAATCAATTTTACTTCTTACTTATCAATTTTTCTTACAATTTCTTTCAATTTTCCTTTCTTTTCTACAAAGAAAAACAATAATATATGTTGGTTGATCACAAATTGCTCAAATGGTTCAAATCCGTCTTCCATCTAGCTCATTGAACGTACAAAGTGGAGCAACCACTTAGTGCCACTCCGGCCGCACTCGCTGAAAGGCACTCTAAAGCTCAAGTTAGCACATGGGGGAGAGAGGAAAGTACAAATAGTATTCATAAAGGAACCGCGTACCTCTCTAGGGTTTACACTAGGATTTTGTAGGTAGAAATGTAGTTGCTCTCTAAGCCACTCTTGCTCGGCAGAAGCCCCTGACGTCACCAATAACCGCTCCAACACATGATTTCTGAAAGGGTCCGGATGACTCTCAACGGCCACGTGACGTCAAAAATATCTTTGGCCTTGTTCGGATGACTTTTTGGCCATTTTTCAAAAAGGTTTTGTGGGGTCTACCCTTTCACTTCTCAGCCACTTCTCAGCTGTAGAGTTCGGTTTTGTAGTGGGGCCCATTGGCCTAGTTTTGTGAGAGAGAAAGAGAGAGGAAGGGCGGGGGTGGGGCCAAGAAAAGTCAAGGGGTCGCAGGGGTGCGGTGACTTTTTGGAAAATGGCTCAGTTTTTGCAATGATAATGTGTAAGGGTAGACCCCACCAAACATTTTTGAAAAATGGCCAAAAAATCATCCGAACAAAGCCTTTAAATGCCTTCCCGGTCAGCTCTTGGATCGGGTCACTTTGGCCCTAACCGACACCACTGAGCTTTATCTAATGAGCGTTGGGCCACATGAAATGGCTTCAACCCAACACTCCCCTTAAATGCTGAGCCGCACAGAACAAGCTGGACCGTCGGCTTCAGCCCAACTACATTCCACCAAACATGCCTCCTCTGGACTTTGGGCTGCTCCATTTGGGCAGCCCAAGTGGAGTCATGTTCAGCCCAATAGCTGTCGGATTCGACCTAGTACAATATATTTTCCCTTTAATTTCCCTCACTTTTCTCTTCCGTAATTTCCAAACAGAGTGGAAAGGCAATGCATAATTTCCAAACAGAGTTATCTACTAGGTTGTTAAATGTTATCCAGCCACATATTCAACCATTTCCATTTTAGCATTTTCCGCAAGCATAGACGCATTATATACTCGCAGAAAACAAGCAACCGCTTCGAAGAAAACTGGTAGAATGTCTTCAACAAGTACCGTAAATTTCGCCATATAAATTTAGGAAAAAAATAGCCACTGACGACAACATCTATCACAGCCGATTACCCCTTGAAAAAGATCCTACTGTATCTCGATATTAAAATAAAAATAAACGACAGGTACAACGACTTGGAGTTATTATCGACGAGTATTCGTAGTATTTACCTGAGAAAGCAATTTAGAGAGGAGGCGGCGTTGATCATCGCCGTCATCGAAGCTGCCCTCGTAGTGTGTTTGGAACTTGAGGAAAATGGAAGAAAAGAAAGGAAAGTTAAAATTTTTCTCTCCTCTTGTTTGATTTGAAGAGAAAGAAGAGAGAGAATAAAAAATTTAAGTGTTATGAATAGTAAAATTTTCCTCTCACTTTCCTCTCATTTTATTTTCTCTTCTTTTCCTTTCTTTTCCCCATGTTCCAAACAAATTCTCCTCTTTCTTCCTCCATTACTTGTTCTACTGCCACCTGTATCGCCTCCTCCACCCTCTCTCTCTCTCTCTCTCTCTCTCTCGTGGTGTGCCTGAAACTATAGTTATCAAAAGATGAGATCCCATTTGGCGGCAATCGGTCGAAGATAATAATCTTATACAGACTAAACAATCTATTAATGCTAACAAACCCACAATATACAGACTAAACCAGAAAATAATCTTATAGCTTATGCTAGAAATAGTCCAGAAACCACAATGTGAAGACTGAACCAGAAAACCATCAACCACCTTGTGTTCAGAATAGCCGACTAAAAGAGGACTACAAATGGCATCTAGTATTACCAAGCATCTTCATTTTCCATATAGGAAGCATCACGATGAGAAGAAATTACGTCACTTTCTGCACCTTTTTCAGCCTGCAAAAACAACTTAACAGATGAGGGGATGCCGATGTGTACATCCGGGCCGTCCGTTGCTCGGATCAAAGGCCCAGATTTCATCTTGCACCCACGAAAAAATTAGATATCATTCAACTACATTTAATAAAACACCAGATCGGAAATAGCTTATAAACCAAACCAAAAAAGTAAAATAAAATCAATCAGGCTTATTTTCATCTAAGCATTCACGAGATTAAGCTTCCAGCCTTCATCCAAATAAACTACGCAAGAGTAGAATAAGGATCCGCTATTTTCATCTAGGCCTTTAAGGCTGATCGTTTATCAGGTCTCCAGACGTTTGGGTATTATGGACGTATTTGAGCCATATAATTACAGAACTTTAAATATTATTTTTTAAGTAATTGTCTTCAGGCAGTAGGTTCCCCATTTTGGGGATCCCATCATATTCACAGACACGCCATCACACAACCACCCCTTCTATCACAGAATCACAATGAGCAATCACCAACACCCTCTAGCGTCCAACAATCCGTGACTAAGCAAAACACAGAGAGAGTTTCAAAACCTTTAAACTTAGAGGAGTTCTTTATTATTTTTGGGTCCACCTTGAATCCATGGCTTGGAAACCAAGCATAGGTTGCATAGCCTATGGGTTAGCCCCTTTAATTTTCATCATTTTTCCTAACCTTCTGTCCTGTTTTTCAACTGGTGTAAGAGAGGAAAAGCGGCCGCCATTGTGGTTAAGTGCCAGCCGCAGTTAGGATGCAGGCCACTAGGGATGGAGGGTAAGCGGCCGGGCTGGGGCCACGTGCCACCCCGAGTCCAAAAAAATTTATTTTTGTACTGCAAGAACAATGTTATTGTTCAAAAAAAGTGTATATTATTTTTGGGATTAAGCATATTGATAGTGATTAATCGATAAAAATATATGACTTTTGGGAATTAAGTACGTTGATGGATGATAAACATATGAAAATATGTATCCTTTCAGATACTAGAAATAATGAACCTTAGAACACCTGTACCATTTTTTTAATTTTTTTATTCTCCCTCCCTTCCATAATATTGGTCCCCTACGAAACTACGTGCAATTTTCAAACTAAAAATTAATGTACTTACGAAGATAATTTGTTCATCAATATGGATTTTGTTTGATAGATCTCATTGTGAACTTTTAAACGGTGAAGAAAATCCAAAAATTATTTTATAGATGCTTTATTTTTTAGTTTGAAAATTGCACGTAGTTTCGTAGGGGACCAATATTATGGAACAGGGGGAATACTAATTACTTCCTCCACCGATAAAGATAGTCCACTACCAAAAACCCCTCCAATTTTTGGATAAAAAATGAAGGACTTCCTCGCATTATTTCATACATTTCTTGACACAAATTTTTTTTTTTAAATCTATTAGAAAATTACACGTCATAGTTGTCAAATCGCAAATCGAATCGAGAATCGGAATAACCCTTTTCCGAATCGTGAATCGAATCGAATCGTGAATCATAATGATTCAGTCTAAGTTTCAAAAATACTTGGCAAACGCGTCTATGCACTTGCATAAATAAAGATACATTGTAAAATTGACAAATTTAAACTTAAATCAGTATTGAAGTTTTTTTCTAACATAAACTGATGATTACATGGTTTAATAGGAAAGAGTAAATACTTGTACATGAAACTAAATACTATAATAAAATAGATATATACATATAGATATAAATATTTGTTATAAAAATGAAAGCTTAGCTTTACAACAAATAACAATAAAAGTTTAGGTACAAAACTAGTTTATATGGAAAAATGAAGGTAAAACCACTAAAGTGATATCACATTAGTTGAATGTAATAATTGTGGGAAACCTTGATTCGCATAGAGATTCGTATCGTTTTTGCATGAATCGCAAATCAAACCATGAATCGTATGATTCACTACTGATTCTAGATAAACCTTGACCTATAGATTCGTATCGTGAATCGAATCGCGAATCAAATCGTGAATCGTGTGGTTCTGACAACTATAGGACAGAGAGAGGGAAAATATTGATTTGGGTGCCACCTCTGAGTCAGAATCCTGGCTCCATCCCTATAGGTCGCCAAATCCTTTCACAAAAGAAAGTTTCTATTTTCTTTAATTTAGTTTTTGCCTGATGCATGATCCCTTCATTTTGCTGTTTTATTTCCTATCCATTCCCATATTTGTCACTGTAATGGTGTCATAATCAGTACTTGTAAAACCAATGAAATCAATTGAAACACCCTTATGTCAAATAACTAGAGGCCAACCTTTGGGTTGTACAAAGACGGGTGCCTAACAACTTCCCCTCGTCGTACCCTTGGATAGCGAACATACAAAGCAGACATGCCGCAATGGATGTCAAGAGTTTCACTAATTGGACCATTCTCTGTGCAAGCCTGCGCCGCAAGGGGCGGGTATCGCCAGTTTGGTAAGTTGCTGTGCTTAGCTACGAAAAGAAAATGTTTCAAAAACATTAGCCAGTATAGAATTGTATGGTTTAAGCAATCTGTTCCAAGGTGGGCTGTCATCTTGAGGATGGTTTGTCAAAATAGACTCAATACAAGGGATAGACTGGCTAAATGGGTCACCTGTCCCTAATACTTCTTGTGTGTTTTTTTAAACAGCGCAAACAGAGAATTTATTGATCTTTGAAATTATGGAATACTTCTTGTATTGTAAGATGTTCAAGACGGGAGTCATTCTCATTTGTTCTTTGAATGCTCTTTCTTTGGATGGGTTTGGCATAGTATGTTGCTTCAATGTGGGATTTCCATAACCAAAAGGCCAATGGGACTTGACTAGGAATTAGGTTGATTCAACCAGAGAAGTTTGCAAGAAACTGTTTTTAATTCTCCCCTAAAGTTTGTGTTTTGCTGCTGCTGTATACCATCTTTGCTGGGGAATGTAATGCCAGGATTCTTAAGGCTATTATAGGAGATGGGGTTGAGGCTCTGGGGAATATCAGAGCTTGCTTAAGTGGTTGGAAGAATGTCAAGAATACTGTTGATTGGCATTGGATTAGGGATTGAATGTTTGATGTATTATTTCCTTCACTAGGTTTCGCTATTGTGCTTGGTATTCATTTTTTTTTTTTTTGTGTGTGTTTTCGCTTGGCTGTAATGCTGTTCGAGGTCATCCCCTTGCCTTGTTTTTTGGTTTATTTCAATAAGAAATTAGTTTTTGAACAAAAAAATTAGGAAATACGTAACGAGCACAAAACAAAAATGTCAAAAGAATTGGGAATGTATGAAAAGGACATTGTTGGGATTTTCTAATTGCTGTCAAAACAACTCATTAACTCAGTCCGTTTCGTAGATTTTCAAAATGTTTAGTTAATTTAATGCATGTCAGTGCAAACACTGGAATCTTGATATTCCACTAGTATTTCATTTCGGTCTGCTAGGAAAAAAAAGCTTGGACTGTTAAAATGAAACAAAATTTGGTTCCTTGATCAAGTATTTTCCCTTTAAGTATGGCACCCATTTTGGAAAAGGGTGGCAGAGGGAATAATCTCGATATAGATGTGATACTTAGTGCAAGTGATAGAACAGTTCATGAGGCCTAACCTTAGCTTGACGGTATCTTTTGAGCATGCGATGGTATTGCTGACGTGCATCTGGAGAGTTGACCATGGTCAGCACTCTTGTGACAGCCTCATCAATAGCTTTTTCCACATTCTCTTTGCGGAACACTCTGAGAATGTCTTCTTCTTCATTTTCATCAATGGACTCCATCTCAGACCGAAATCCCCGCAATCCAACTCCTTTCCTGCGCCATCTTAGAACCACCTTCTCTAGAATACCAACAGCCCAACAGATGATCTTATATTGCTTCCTAACCTGATAACCTCTTACATGAGCCTGAACATAAAAGAAACTGCATAAGAGCCAAAATTTCGAGTATACTTCAGCAAACAAATGGGAGGGTTTTAGATATTTCATCTCAATATGGATGTCTCATGACGAAAACTTGGAGAAAACATACAACTTAAACAAAAAAACCACAACAAAAATAATGGAAATAGACCAAATAGAAAAGGAGTATGCTAAATAGTGGCGTGCTACATTATGCACTAACTAATCTAAATAGTGGCGTGCTACATTATGCACTAACTAATCTAAAAAAAAGTGGTGCACTTTCCAATATAACTGTTCCTCTCCCACAGATCTGAAGCTCAAATTCCTGAAAATCATAAATGTCGTCTTAGACAGAAAAGGTCATAGAACTGGGTTTGAAGAGGCATGAAGGAGACTTTGCCTATTAAGTTTGAAACCGTGGAGGTTAATGGTCACAAAATATGCAAAGCTTATCGGGATTACCACCAAGAGAACAGATATGGAAAGGAATCAGTTCTAGAGAGAATTGCTAACTTTTCTCTATTCAGGATGAGAGCTTTCAGAATATGCGGAAAAAGACCCAAAGTAATCGAGTTTAGCTTGGGTCTTCTCCACTCTCCATTTTCTCTCTTTTCTTCATTTTTTCACTGGTTGGTACCTACCACTGGAACTCGCCAAAACGAAATCACATCTCTAGAATAACGGTTTCTCTCTAAACTGGTACATATCGGCTGGTACCAACGGTATGTGCCAGAAAGTTAGCCTAAACGAAATCACCTATCTAGTATATCAGTTTCTCTCTAAAACGGCACGTACCAGCCAACACGGTGCGGGATTTACAACCTTGACATAAAATCAAGTCAAATTTTTGGTGCCCAGATAGTAGGCTTTTTTTTGTTTTTTTTGTTTTTCCTTTTCCGTTGTCATTGCTATCAGGTTCCATTCAGCTATCAAAATTTGGTGCATCAATCTTATTCCTGAGTAATTTAGTGGCAAAACATAAAGTTTAAGGAAATATGCTTCCCCAAATGTGTAAGTTTGATAAGGATACTGTAAGAAAAATAACTACAGTAGTTTAATTGTGTAGGGAACTAGTTTAAAAACAAGATTTTTGCGCAGTGTAAAGATTTTCCAGGACAAGATTTTAGCAAATTCTAGCGGGAAAGTTAAAGCATGGCTCCGCAGGTATCCCGGCAATTGAACAAATAAAAAATGCATGGAAGCAATGTGTTCCCATTTTTTCTTTCCCACCAACTGAATGGAGCCTTAGGGAGCCTTAGGGAATTTGTAACCAAAGAAACAAGGTACCTGTATCTTCACAACTTTGTCGCGAAATGCCAGATAACCCTTCCGGCCTTTCCAACCTCGATATTTCTTCTGAATGGCAAGAGCAGCTGTACTGGTATCACGTGCACTGTGGAAAGCCAGTTTCGATGCAGCTGACATTCCCAAAGTATCACTTGAAAGGATATTATACTCATCTACAGCAGCAGCAGCAGCAGCCGCTTCTCTCTCTTGCCTTCTCCTGAAAGAATATGAACGAAATGCAGCTTGTATACGAGCAGCAGCCCGAACTGCATTCCTGACTGCAGCAAAAGTGTCTTTGAGATTAAGATGATCTTCATTTGAAGCAAGAATCGTCTTTGATATGCTACTTAGAGCAATTTCAGATTCCAAAGCAGCGGAGCCTTTAGATAGCTCGTTTTCTTCCAATGTCAGGGATGAAAAGTGGCAATTTAGGGCCACCTCAGAAAGATAACCTGCGAGTCCCTTATGTCCACAGGTGTCAGCAATGGATGCTGGTGTTTTACCCTTTGGATCTTGTGAATTGGGATCAGTCAACGCCCCAGCAGATGCACCAGATGCTATGAGTGCAGCAACCATTTTTTCCCTGTTGCAAAGCATTTGAGGTGCACTACGTGAGATTTATAATGGCTATCAATAGGCAGCTACAAGAAGGCCTAACAAATCCTATCAAAATAAAAACTCATCCGAGACTTGTTTTAAGAAAACTGAAAGTTGTTTTTTTTAAGGGGAAAAAGAAACGAAATGTGGTTAGAATATTGTTTCATCACTTCTCTAGGAAATTGGGTCAAATAATCATGGAAGGAGAAATAAACAAATTGGTGCCTCTCAGTCAAAGTAAGTGAGCAACATGTCCTTCGGTGGTCAAAAGAGCTAATAAATTTAAAGCTTCTAACGAAGCTTGTGAGTTGGGAATTTTGTAAAGCTAAATAGTAGGGGCAATGGGGCATGAAACATTTTGTAGAAAAAATAGTCTACCAATCTACAAGAGTGGCTCAATGCCTTCTTTCATGTAACTACAATAGGTATTTGAACGTTTTCTTTTATCCCATCCATTTAACCATTTTTTTCATTCTGTCTTGAACCTTTCTTGACCATTTACAACCCTATTTCAGCACAATTTCAACCTCATCTGCTAGGTCTTCGATATGCCTTGACAGCAGGAAAAGCCTATCTCTGCTTGCATTCTACTTATCCCTGGCCTAATAGATATTTGAATCTTAAAGCGCAAGACTCGCTTATGTATAGGGGAGTCTGTTGGATGGCTGGACATTCCTTTTTGGCTCCATTTGAAAACAACTAAAGATTTTGTGACAAATGGTGATCGGTCCTTCATGTGTATATTACTCTTGACCTCTCAAACTTCCTAGGTCAAAGAGCATCTAAACACAGTGAATCATCTAAGGATTGTGGGCAGAAATATGGAAGTTAAATTTAATTGATGCTTTGACATGGATAGGTAACCATAGGGCTTTGATGAGGTGAAAAGAAGTCAGTAGCCGGGTTTCCATTCAAGATAACAAGAAGCGGAGGGAAATTTTTGTTTTCTTTGGGAAAAATCAGGCACAACTATTTAAAAGCTCACTAGAGCCCAACTACCAATCCAACTTATTTCTCAAAACAGTCCATGCATAGCTCTCGAATGTAATCTAAGCACATGATGAGGACAACACCAGCTAATATGCTGAAGCTCCAATGTCCAAACGACTGCCAAAAAGGTGATCTGATATGCTCCAACTAAGCTTCAATCACTAACAATGTATGAAAGATGGAAGTAGTTTACACAGAAGAATAATATCATACAGAATACTCAAAACCATCTATAACCAATTAACACTATTTGAAAGATACTGCACCTGGCTGTTTATGCAAACTAGAAAACACTTGTAGCAAATATCATAAAATTACTTCAATATGTGATAAAATCGTTTTCTTTGCCGGTAACTCTACTATTACGGCAGAGCAGATAAAAATCTTCATTCAAAAGCTCCACCAGTAATCAACCTAGCTCAGGAAAATAGCCTAAGCACAACGCGAGAACTACTGTAAAGCTCCAAAATTCAAGCCATACTGTAATCCCCAATATTCCATACTTTTTTCTAAATTTAGTCACTATCAGATGAAATGGAAGTAGTTCAAATAGGAAAAACATGAATCCTAATAACCTCACTTCAACTATCACAGATATATTTAAGGTAGGTCATTTACCATAAGTTTTTTCCGTTCCTTCCATTGGTAATAAAAAAAGAAAAACTTTTCTTCAGCAGTTACTGCTAATTGATGTAAAAGTCTCATCGTTGATGCTGAAAGGTATGCTAATATCAGAGGCGATGCCACATATAAATTAGTGGGGTCGGGAGAACTCACGGGGGAAAATTCTTTTACTATTACTATGTTAAAATTTTCTCTTAATTTGAAAATGACTATCAAAATTCGATGTTGACACCACGCTAGAGAATTTTCTAATCTTTGAAACTGACTAAAGTTGTGAGAAAATAGCAAATGAAAGGACTATAAGTCATAATAACCCATTCGATGTTGTCACCACAAAAGATAATTTTCTACTCTCCAACTTACTCCATATGAGATTTTGCGGCTCCAAATATGAGATTTTGTGGCTAATGGCATGAAAGAGCGTACGAAATACACCCCATATGGATGGACTACGAGATTTGCGCCACATGTGTGTGACTGTGTGGGATTTTGTGCCACCTTTGATCATTGACCATATGAGATAGTGTGTATATCGATATGAGAGTTTATGGTCTCCAATATTTATTGTTGTGATTACCGATATGAGACTTTGTGGACTAAATATGAGATTTGGTGTTCCAATATGAGATTTTGTGATGGATCCAATATTTATTGTTGTGATTACTGATATGAGAGTTTGTGGGACTAGATATGAGATTTGGTGTTCCAATATGAGATTTTGTGACTATCCGTATGAGGTCCGCATGGTCTGCATAGTTCCAATATGAGATTGTGTGGTTCCAAATATGAGATTTTGTGACTATCCGTATGAAGGTGCACACCGTACGCCTTTTCATACCTCTAGCCACAAATGGAGTAATTTGTAGGGAGTGTGTACCGTACCATTGCCCCTAAAATCCAGCTCATCTTTAGTCTTTACCATAAAATTTTCAATACAACGATTATTTGTAATGCCACTCTCACATGGGGTGATACCTACACATACATGGCCCCACCTAATGTGAGAGGGCGTTACAATTAACCGTTGTATCTAAAAAAAAATCAGTCATCACCCCCTCCACTCTCTCTTCGTTCGTTCGTTGGGTAGTCGATTAGAGTCCTCGTCAGTTTTCTCTCGCCTCTCTCTTGTAGATTTAGTGTTTGCTTCTATGATTTACGTAGATGTTTATACGAATGACCCCATGCTCCAAACTCCCGGAGTCGCCACTAGCTACTATCCAAAGCAGCATTCCCCACATGTTTGCTAAACTAGAGCCTATTTGTCACTTGACAGACACTAATAAAAAAAAAGGTGATTTTTCCATAATCTTAGAGAGTTCGCCAAATGACATTAGCCAATCCCAGTTGACTGGGAGATGAGGCTTATTTTTTGTTTGGTTAAGAGTTCCAAAAGACAAGGATCTGTTTGTCAGGTACCAACTACTAAAGAAAAAAAAAATCACCTTCCAAATCGCGCAGCCCAATGAAGGGCTGTCCATCCGTTGATGTCACGTAAATCTACAACAACTCCAGAACGTAAAATGGGGTTTAAGGCCCACTCAAATCCCAATCCAGCAACTGTGTGTATTACCCATTGCTCCTTCTTGGACAACGAACAACCCTGCTCACCACAGAGTGATCTGAAAGAAAGCCACTGCTGCAACTTGTCTTTTAAAAGTTCTTCCAGAAGCCAATCTATTGTACCAGATGAAGTCCAACTGCCATCTACTAGAGTCTCAATAACATGGCACCACAAATCTTCACCAGCTCTGGATTTTCCCAGTAGATCCCTTATGGATTCATTAACATCTCCCTTCTGTCCCAAAGAGTCCGACAGAAGCATCTGGACAAACCGGACAAGTAAGAGCATTTCTTCTGGACTCTTAGCTGTTTCTGTTTGGGATGAACTGCAGTGATCACAACTGCTTGGGCAATCGTGGTACTCAAACTCTCTGACTTCACTGCAGGACTCCCTATTGGCAGACGTAATGCACAGAGTCACCTTTCCAGGAGGGTGAGGAGGGGCCTGGCAACATATGACACCTTCTTGGATGATCTGGACAGGTACTTCGATGTCACCAAACATACAAGTCCATGTCAATTCTGATGGATTGCAGAGAAAAGATCCAACAATGATAACCTGGAGTAAAGCAACTTCAACTCATAATCATTACTTAACTGGGAAAAAATAGCAGCTTCGTAAATGAAAGATTAAAGGAAGAAAACTAGAATCGTTGCATAACAGCAATTGATATATCATGAAGTAAATAGGTGGCACGTAATCATTTACGTGAAATGTGAAGCAACATTGTGTTGAGACTTGGGATGAAGTAATGTCAGATGTATACAAAATGCACGGTTCAAGATCCAGATATTTTGAATCTCTAGGTATTTCAAAATTTTGATCTGGACAAAAGATCCTACTCCTACATCTAGGCAAGACTAATTGAAAAGAATGTTTCTGAAAAATCAGTTTTGTGGACAGGCGTGCTACCTCAAGGTGAGTCTTGTTAAATCGTTTCCATAGGCACATGATCAAAATGTAGAAAATCTACAAATATTACGATTTTCAAGATTTGATCAACTGAAAAATTAAATTACTGAAAGAAAAGTTCCCACCTTTGTAGCCAGAGTGGAAAAGCCCCATTCCGGAGATATTTCTCTAATTGTAAATTTCTGTTTTTGAGAAATGCTTAAACTTGAATCTGCCTCAAGATAAATCCCTATCTGATCTTGGTCAAATGGTGTTGTGAAGTGGTAAGGATTGGTACAAAGAAAATTTGTTAGAGGAGAATGTGCTGGATATTTAAAATGTTCAACTTCTTGTGACAGTGAGAAGGAAGTTGACAATTCCAACAGACTCCCAGAGTTTGTTGGATATTTGCTAGATGATGAAGGTTGCAGATTCCTATCGCTTCTTGGACTTATAATGCTATTACACTTTGGAGAATTATGTCTGCCGATATCTATCCAAAGACTTTCTTGCTCTTCAGGCAGACCGCTGCTTGACTGTGGTGCTAACATTCCCTGTAGAAAACATCAACCTATTATGGGAAGCAGCAAAAATAGTAGCTTCAGAAGAATGGGAATTGAGATAATTATGAGAAAGTTTAAATATGCACAAAGGTCAATGTATCATCTGCATGTGTATACATGCGGGTAAATATGTAAATATAACTTTGCAGTATGAGTTCCAAACCAGATTCCGTACTAACCGAAAGAACCATGTATCAATGACACTAATAAATATAAATGACACTAATATATACGAATACAAGTTTCCTAGGATATAAGAGAAGGCAAGAATATAATTTTTAAAAGGATATTAGAGAAGGAAAAATGATGGAACAAACAACAATAATAAAGATTCTCTCACATTTCCATCCAAGGTGTGTGTATTTTTCTCTTGGAACTCTGATCTTGGAGAGCACTCCCGCATCTCTTTCCGAGGTAAAGAGTCTTTCTGTTCAACAGTAAATTCTTTTACCATTGGTTGGTAATTATATTCCCCATTTCCACCTGAAAAAAGAGACAAAAAAAGGTAAACAACTACGAGACATAGGTATGCTAACCTTTAATTTGGGAACTGTTAGAGCTTGTCCCACATTGGTAAATTCTATCCTCCAAAACTTCTATATGAGCCTGGATTTGCCTCTCAACTCATTGCCAATTATTTTAGAGTTGGATGCTTGGACAAGAACTAAATTTTCTTGCTAGGAAAAACACTGGAGAAGAAATGAGCTTGAATTTGGGATATTTTGCACCAGTGGATTTTGATTCAAGGGCACATATTAGCTGTCTAATCATTTTTAATAGTCAAGAATGGCTCTCTGTCATTCAGCCAAAAGCTGAGCAAAACCTGAGTTTTTTAATGTTTTGATATCTGAGTCCTGTTGGCTCTCTCTCTCTCTCTCTCTCTCTCTCTCTCTCTCTCTCACACACACACACGCGCGCGCGCGCGCACTAGATTTCCCGTAACTGTTTGTGATTTCTAGCCCCAAATCCCTTGCCCTGAAACCCTAGGCGATTAAAGATATGGTTGGCGGTGCTGCGGGAGTCCACTCTTCCATGTCTTTTTGCCAAGTGTATAATCAAGTAACCAACAAAGGGTATGGATTTTTGGCAGGTTTTCTTTTGCAGGCATCTGGTTCAGTGATTTTTTAGATTGAGACCGAGATACTCTTTCCTTTAGGTAACAGACTATCTATCTCTTTCTTTGCCTTTTTCTCCCAGTTCCTGTTTTTCCTTTTTTGGCTTTGCTCAATGGTTGGAACACAATAGTTAGTTATTTTCAGAAAGTTGAATTTCATCAGAACTCCAATTGGCGATCAAGTTCTGATTTCTACTTTTCTCCGTTCCAACTTCCAAGTATGGTTCGGTGTCTAGAGTGTTCTGACCAAAGTTCCCTTTTTGGTAGAAACAAAAGGATCTCTATGGGATCTAATTATTGAGCTAGAAACAAAAGGTTCTCGAAGTTTCATCATCTATTCTAATATATAAAGGGGGAGTAGCTTTTTGGTGTGGATTAGTTTTTGAGGCTAGCTCACATTTTCCCTTCCCACAATTGCCCCTCGAGAATATTTTAATTATAAGTTAAATATTCCTTACGTCAATTAATTTCAATGGGCATAGTTGTAAAACAAAGTAAAAACTACCCCAATAACTGCCCCTTTCCCAACAACTACCATTTTCCCCAACCGGGAAGTCCAATTGCTTCACTGCCGACCAAAATCCAAAATCCACTTTCCCACTTTCTCTTCTATGATGCCTTCACCCACTTCATTGCCAAAACCTGAGTGACATAGGCCCAAGTGGGCAACACTTCCAAGTACTACTTTGTCCACTTTCCAGTGTTCATATTTGATTTTATAGACAAATTTTCACAATTTTCCTTACTGGGATTTTGTTATGTATGACATGTTTAGGTTTCTTGTAATTTTGCTGACTGTTTCTATTTGGTGTAGTTGAAGGCTTGAAGTCACGAACTGCGAAGGGAACACGGCCATAAAGCAAGTTGGGTTTTGCATTGTGCGTGGGTTTCTCCATTTGATACAGAAAGATCTTATTTGTTGTCAGGTAATTTAAATATTTTTTATTTCCTTTTTTTTGCATCCTTGATAACCCAAAAAAAAAAAAGTAACCTTATTTTTCTTCAGAGGGGGAGAATATGGTAATTAGGATGGTTGGCTTTATTTCTTTTGTCTTCAAGTTTACTAATTTATATTTTTCTTCTCTACAAATAGTTTGTTTGCTTGAGAAAAAAAATCAACTTTGCACAAATAGCACCCATTGCGTGAGTAAACTCAACTTACACATGTGATTAATTTTGTGCATAATTCTTTTGTCAAAATTAGAATTGCACATGCATCGCATGTGCCCGACCTCTAGTAAATAAGTATGGGGTTCTAATTTCTATAACTATGTGGACACCCCTCTACTCCCCCTCTAAAGCGTCGTGCCTTTTGTAAGGAAGGACAATTTAAAGTTAGTCTCAACTTTCTTACAAGGTCTGCACAGAAAGAAATCTCTATAGGCTGCCAAACCATTTGAACACAACACCTCAGAGTTTACAGTTGGCCTTGGTGACAACCTCAACCTATTTGGCTACCCTGTTTGGTTGGAAACACTTTACTGTCTTTATCACATTACCTATTTCTTTACATTATTCTATCAACAAATGCAAAGAAATCAAACTAATTTTCCAATTGAAACGACGTCTGATGATTAAGGTCCTCAACTTCTTTGATTGTGAATCTTTAACTTCAAAACTATGGACGGTCCAAACTGAAAACGACAGCAACGTCAAATCAAGTGTGTAGGCATCTTAGCTTGTTGCCCAGGCGCATGCTGTCCAGGCTAAGCAACGGTTGCTAACATTCTCTCAGCAACTTTCTAACAACAAATCACCGTATAATGATGAACACTAACCCGAGGGAAATGGGAACAAATGACTCATGATGCTACGTGTTCTGACATTAAAGAAATCTTACAAAACCAAATTCGGCAACATAAGAGGTCAACACATAAATCAGATTAGAGGAGACATATTCAATATACTTCCTAGAACAGGACAAAACAACGGGATTTATAAATAAGACACAAGTGCATTTTGATAGTAGTGAGCACCAAATGCCACATACCTGTTTCTTGTTGCAACACAAGATCATTTTCATCATCAGGATATGCAACATATCTACTTTGGCCGATTTGAATTAAGTCCAAATCATTCTTCATTGCATCCAAGCTATCATCATTCGAACTGAACTGCTCCTCAAGCCTTCGCAATGCTTGATTAACTTCAAGCTCAGATGAACTACTACTCTGTGCCAATGCTGCGACCCTGTCTAAGCTATCTATCCCATTATTCTTGACGACTGCATCAGTACTAACTTCTACAGCCCCTGGGCTCTGATATGGTTCATAATGTTCAATGACAGAAGCATAGGCAGGATGTTGAGCAGTGAGGGCACTTGGACTCTGATTGAAGGTAGAAGTGGATCCTGGTGACAACTGTGAAACAGATCCAGACCTATACCTCCCCTGGAATCATGAATATGACTGGCAATGTCAAAGTTGAAGCTTAATTCACGCACCAATGGCAACAATTGTAAGAAGTCTTTGCAATAATTATCACAAGAGGGAGAAAAAAAGGCTTCTTTCTGTTTGCAATTTCTCCAACTGAGCTTTGCATAAAAAAAAATTAGCAATGCTAAAAATGCATCCGCAAGCAGAATGGAAACTTTATTTAGGTGGCCATCTAATCACGATCCAGAGAGTGAGAAAAATCCATATTGGCCCTAATAAAAATGGTCAAGTAGAAGTTACCACTTACCAAATATGCTTCAGATCTACAAATTACATACTCTCCAATGAAGAAAACATTCAGGCCCGGAAAGTTTTTAATGAAGTGAGAATGAATACAATCTCCTTAGGGCAAACAAAGCAACTCTGACTAGATGTACCCAATACCAAGAAGTGGAAGTACAAATATCAGGAGTTGACGAAGCTAAGTCTCTACGTCAGGAGTAGAGAAGAAACCAACCTCTCTGATATCCCTATAATGAACAAGAACAATGTGCTCATACGCCCTGCCAAAATCGTAACATAATTAAATTTTCAGAAAGAAAAAATAAATAAATAAGAGGAAAGAAAGAATGAAAATCAATGAGATAGGAGGAAAGCAAAGCAGATTAACCCTGGTACAAATGAAGGAAATGATTCATATCTGTTGACTGTCATTCACTACACTAAGGAAGGCTGGATGGCTAGCTAGTCTGGAAAGTAAAAAAACTTGGCATGATACAGATTGTGAGTTTCACAAAAGGAGGGGAAATCTATAATCAGTATTTTCACTTAATTCAGTAAGATATACCAAGTAACATTACATCCACTACATCCAAGGAACAATTGTTTCGGACAAAAGAATGCCAGATCACCGCAGGCACTGAATGAATGAATGAGTGGAGATCTTTCTAATTAGAGACGCACAGTAAACTTACGCATCCAACATCCAATAGCTACGCCTCTGAAAATTTGGATTCTGCTCCCCATGTGCATAATAACAACTTAAAGCTTCTACATTTCCAACCTAGACACACAAAATTATCAGGTAAAATGACTGCAGTCAGGCTGAGAACAGTAAACAAAGGAAACTCAATCGACCTTCATGGTTTAGAAGTGCAGGAAATGGCAAATACTAAAGTTGTGATACCCATGAAAAAACCTTTTAAACACGTATTTATAGAATAACCAGAAAAATGGAAAATCTGGTGCTTTTTTTGGGGATCCAGCTAGCGTTGTCTGTAAGCTCCCTTATCCTACAAGGTCATTTCATAGGGAGGAGACTGTAAGGTTGAAGCCAGATAAATTTACCTCCGTCCAATCCCAAATTTTTAATTTTATTTTTTATCAGCTCATATAACCCCAAATTAGCAGGTCCGTTGTCACGTGCATCCACTGCACATCAACCATATTTTCAGAGGAATGCTTTTAAATGTATGATATTTATACGGCATTAACCTTGAGCCTTTCATGTGCTTCACCAACAGTTCTCCCGTCTTTCTTTTTGCGCCAATTGTGACCATCTTTACGGAAAAAACGAAGGACCCTCTTGTTAAAAAGAAATAGAGATCCACCTGTTAAAGAATCCAATCAGCCAAATGGAAAAAATTAGCCACGTGGTACAACTAACAATAAGACAGGCTTTCACGCAACACGAAGTAAGATACAACAATTAAAACGTCTACTTGCTGGTTTTTGAAGGGGCTGATGGGTGAGTTGATCTTCCTTATAATTGTGTAAAAGAAAGAGCACTTCTGCTGGCTTCAGCCACCGCGTTTGAGCTTCTTGAATCAGATCGTCAACATTATAACCTGAAATGGAACTGCAATCGCTGTTATATAGATGTTCGTCTTTTACAACTTCATTAGTGGGGTGGTACCAGTAACAAGAGGCTATGATCCAGGGGTGAACACAAGGAGGTGCCGGGGTGTGCCTTGGCCCCTACACCACTCTAAATATTTTCACTTATTTGAAAAAATTCTATGCGATTGGCCCCTGCAATTCCCTCGGGGTGAATTTTTTTTCTTAAATGTTAAAACTATATATGTGTGTGGAAAAAAATATATTAAAATTTGAAGTTACCAACCATTTTTTGGTCGCATGCATAAAATTACATGGCAACTACGAATGCATGCAATCTATTCTCTTTCTCTAACATAGCAAGTAACAATATCTACTTCTGGAATATATTCTTTGCTACCAATGTAGACATGTAGTTCCGGACCCTGCCATGTTCAAATTATGAGTCCGACACTGCTATGATCAAGATCTAATAGTACATTTTCATAGGAAAGAACAATATAAATCTGGGAATAAGTTCAAAGCATGCTAGTTGAATTACCAAAAAGAAAACAATAATTTTGGAAGAGTGTAGAAGGGCATTCTACATACATGCATTGAAGCTAATGTTCAATAGTCAACAGTGAGTCAGTGAGAAACTAAATTGATAAAAGTTGCCAGTCAGAAATGGGCGAAGACTGAAGAAAACTTATATCAGAACTTCGTTATGCTACAATCAAATACAACTAGGAAAAGACAAACTGCCCTGCCCAGAGAAACCTTTATAGTAAAATACATACCGATAAACAGTATCCTTATTATGACTTAGGCACTTCAATTAACTCATTAGCAGGCCTAGCCATGGTTTCAAGTTTTGGTATCGGTCAACGTAGTTGTAACAGTTGTGGTCGCAAGTAACAGGTATTGGGATTTGGGACTCCCTATTGCATCACGGGAATCAGACACGACACTCGTGAATTTTTTTCAAGCACTAGTAAATGTTAAAAAATTCATTAATACACATTTTCTAACCTTATTTATGACAAACTTGAATGTTTTTAGAAAATTCTAACCAACATTTGACATTTAGAAATGCTTTTGTAAGTAAGATTGAATTAAAAGATGCTTTTTAAACAATTAATATATATATATATATATATATATATATATATATATATATATATATATATATATATATATATATATATTGGTAACTTAGATTTTATTGAACTAACCTGAAAAACAGGAGCAGAGGGGCATCTCCCAGAACAAGAATACAAACAACAGAACTAATAACTAAACTAGAATTAAATCTTACTATCTAACAATGGGTATACTACTACTAAGTACACAACGTATACAATATGAAATCCTTAATCTTAACCAAAAATGAGGCAACGGTCATATGTTTCAACTGAAAAAAAGGCAATTCTTAAATAGGCAATGAGTGGAGAGGTTGCAAATGTTATTAAGTGATCTCACATTCCATACCCAAGCAACTACTCTTATCACTTCTGGATTCTTCATTCAACAAGACCATCATCCACCAACAACGTTAGCTCCAAAACCGCTAAATGAAATCCCCAAATGAACCAAACAAACTCCTAATCCATCAACAATACCCCGATCAAGATATATTCATGCAAAATTGATACAAACCGGATAGAGAATCTCTATTGGGTCAGAGCATCTAGTGAGTAGCTGTTGGATTTTGGTGTGTATTACTCTAGATTTTTGGGTGGTGTTTTTTTAGATTGTTGGACTTGGGTTGTGCATCTCAGGCGTAGCCGCGTATGCCCCAGCGATCCTGTTCCGAAATTAAATAAAAAAATAAAAAATCGCGTCCTCCCCAATTCCCATGACCGAAAATCAACTCCGATAGAGATAACTATTTATAAGAAACAGTAAGAGCAACATTCTAAACCTAATCATAAAATTAAAAAATAATAATAAAAATGAATGCAGTTTAAGGAGTCAAAATTCTAGCAAGAATGGAAGAAAGTGAAGAAACGAAGGGGAAGGGGGTCCCACCTGAGTCCGTCATGTGGGAAATTCCAAGCGGAAAAAGTGTAGCAAAAGCACTTGAGTCGTGTGCTTATTTGGATACTACTCCGATGGATGGATAGATACATATATGTATTCGTATCAACCTCAATTCAGCAGTCAGCAGTAGTGTAGTGGAAAGAAATGGAGATTCCAAATTAGCTTCAGGAGTAGTCCACGGCAGAACGATCGCCGCTGGAAAAAGGATTGAACGAGTGTCAGGAATCCCGATGATCAGTGTCTCGTCGGTTGCCCAATTCATGAGTACTTTTTAAATATCTAAAATATCTGGGTCAGTTGTTCAATTCTTAAATCAACGAGAGAGAGAGAGAGAGAGAGAGAGAGAGAGAGAGAGAGTGATGTGTTTGGCAGAACACACCGGACTTGAAACGGCTGGAAATTCTGTTTGGAAATTTGGCAAAAGATGGGGACAAACCAGTGGGTGGTTCACCACTTACGCTTTTTTAAAAAGTGTTTCTCTGACGTGCAATCTGTCATTTTGCATTGATTGATATATAGATGCTTTCAGTCTCAAGCTATGTACTTGCTATTTCGTACAGAATTTTATCCGGCAAAAATAATACTTCCTCCGTCCCGTAAAGTTTGACACTTTCAAGAGTGCGTGTCATTTTTAAATTGCCTATATTTTTCAATTCATAACATTTTATGTGATTTTCAAAACATTGTTCAAAAGATCTAGTTGAAATCTATCAAATGAGATCCATATTGTTTATATAAAACATTACAAATTAAAAATAATAATCAATTTTTTCATAGGGCTGGAATAGTGAAAGTAACAAATTTTAAGGGACGGAGGGAGTACATACATACTCATTTGGACACACTCTCTCACACCTCCTTTCACATGTGGGGTGGATCCCTTCTGAATGAGTCCCTTCACATGTGAGAGGATGTGTGATAGAGTGTGTTTGGGTGAGTGTTTATGTATTATTATTGTTTTCCGAAAAATGCTTTGTCTCTCACCTAACACTGCGCCTTGCCCCGGGTCCCCCCTAACACGGTAAGATTATCGTTTTACCTCTCCACCCCTCTTTTAACTACCATGTAATATACTGTATTATTTATATAAATTCATTTATATTACTTAATTTACTTTATTTATATTCTTTATTTCTTTTAATTACTTAATTTACTTTATTTACATTACTATATTTCCTTTAATTACTTAATTTACTGTAGTTATATTATTTATATTAATTCATTTGTTTATATAACTTCTATTAATTATTTAATTATTTATTTAATTCAGTTCTTTAATTTAATTCATTTTCTATTTATTTATTTATTTATCTCTTTTATTAATATCTTTTTTAACTTTTATCTTTTTAATATGCTCTAATATCTTGTTTCTCTTTTTTAATTATTTAATAAATTCTTTCTCTAATGTCTTTTAATTATCATTATTTATATATATATTTTAATTCATTTATTTAATTATTTTTTTATATTTTATATTTTTCTCTTTTATTTATTTAATATTGTTTATTTACCCATTTTCTTAACTATTTAATCTTATTTATTTAATTCGTATATTCAGATTATTTTTATCTTTTTATCTTCAATTACAACCACCCATTTAGATTTTCTTTTTATCATTTTATCTTCATTTACAACCACTCATTCAAATTGTCTTTTTATCTTTTTTTCTTCATTTGCAACCACTCTTTCAGATTTTTTTTCTTACCTTCTTATCTATTTATACTTTTTCATTCTTCTACTACTTCACACTTTTTTTTCCTAATTCTCCCACTATATTCACAGAACATCTCCCACTATTTTTCTTTCTTTTTTCATAATTCATTGAAGAACATTATAGATGGCTACTACTATCCAGATAGTTGGTCATTTGAGAATGATGTCCCTAGTGAGGAGACCATCTCCTATAGCAGTCGCGATTATACACCCGAATTTAGTATTGATGAGGTTAGCTATTTTCGTTGTTCTTATGCATATTCGTCATTTATTTTGAAAGTAGATGAAATATGATAAGACTGGATAATGTTTTACTCATACATATTTGTGGACACCCCGCGGAGTGCGTTATGTCCACGAAAATTGAAGTTTGATTTCGAAAAATGATTTGATTGGTTAAATTGAGTCGCCACCCGGATTTGAGGACTTTACCTGAGAAACCATTTGAAAAATAACTCTTTTGCCCTTAAAATAGAAAATGCTTTACCAGTCTTTAAAATGAGATTCCTCGAGTCCGTAAGCTAGGTTACGTGAGGGGAAGGAATTCAAAGCACCCCGCACGCCCGACATATTCACCGGTCTCTACTAAATATTTAAAAGATCTTGAAAATGTTGTTTAGATGGACTTTTGATGCAAATTCCTGTGAGAGCACATTGAATACAATAAAAATGCCTATGAAATATGAACACATAATTATGCAAGGTGCTGTGAATGAGTGATTTATATGCTGAAAAGTCTGGATCTACACTAAAACCCCACAATAATGCCTTAAACTGTCTCAAAAATTGATCATAGAATGTGCATCAGAATAGGGTCTAGGCGCCTGGAGATGATGAATCCAGGCGCCTGGATTGATTCCAGGAGCCTGGAAGGAGTCAATCCAGGCGCCTGGATCACTATCTAGACAGAAACCTTTAAATCACATATCCAGCAGAATCCAACTAATGCAGTGTGCTAATCCACTCTCATGCATTCTGAAAATGTTGTGATAACTCAGTAACAAAGTTAAAGCTCACATGTAACTCATCATCCAATGAAATAATACTCAAAATGCATTTATAACCAACATAATAATGCTCATTTTAGGCTTTCATGAGAGATTATTTTGATGTTTCATATGAAAACACACATCAAAGCCTTAGATCTGCTGGAAAGAACTCAAGAATAATGCTTAAGCCTACTTTAAATGACTTTTTCTTTTAACAAATTCCCCCCATTTAAAGTAAGAATGTAAACTTTAAAAGAAAACTTAAATGAGCATTTATGTGACGATGATTCAAACATAAGATTCAAAGAAATGTGAATCCTGAAATGCATGTGGTGTAGCAAGGATGATCAGAATGTAAGAGAAATCAGAATGTATGACAAAGAAAAAGATCGAGAGATCCAGCGCCAGGATGGGGTTCCGTGCGCCGGACGCGATCACGGCGCCTCGGAAGGCTATGGTTCAGCGCGCGGACGGATCCCCGATATCCAAAATGCTTTCTTTTTTTGATGATTTTCAGACCTCTCTCGAGCTCTCTACCGTATAGATGACCGTAAAGAGCACGAAAAAAGTCCCCCTCGGCTACTTGAACCACTTGGTAGAGTAACTACCTTTTTAGCTTGATCAAAGGCTTGAAATGGATCTTTGGAATGGGTTTTGAGAATGTGGTTTGTGGTACTGAAATATATGGAACTAAACTGATGGTTTATGGATAAATTAGTGGAGTTCAGTTGAAGGAAGTAGGTATGAGTTGGATTTTTTTGAAGCAAAGGAGTGATTTTTGGAGTTGAAATGGGTTGTGTTTGAAGGGTAAAGGATGGATTGGATTTTCTGGAGGAATTTGAGCAGAGTGACAGTAGAGTAATGTGGGATTTTTCTGCCTTCGCAAATGTGAGTGAAGGGCTCTATTTATAGGTCAACAAGGGTCCAAAGAGGGCCACTTGAGCCTTTCAAAAGGGTAAAGGTTCACCTAGGGGGTAAGGAATAGGTGCAATGATCTCCCTCATATTCTCTCTAACTGATTTCTGCAGCAAAATCTCCCAAGATTTCGTTCCCGCCCACTAGCAAACTTAAAACACACTCAACCTGGACTGATATCCAGGCGCCTGGATTGTACATCTCCAGGCGCCTGAACCAAGTGATCCAGGTGCCTGAACCCCTTCCAGGCGCCTGGACTTTACCAATCCAGGTGCCTAAATGGCCAATCCAGGTGCATGTATTTCAAAGTTTTGGGACATTCCGGAGCTCTTAGGGATATTTTGGTGATTTGATGTGAGGTTAATGGAGAGTTTTTTTCAAGTTTTTGACCAAACCTTGGGCGTCCTCATCAGGCATTTTCATCATCGGGGAAGCTCTGGAATCCTGAGGGTCCGGATTGGGGTGTCTACAATATTTTTTATTTTTATTTTTTTTATAGATTTTTGAAACTAGAGAAGATATGTTAAATTGGGTGAAGAGAATTTGGTCTCAAAGCGGTATTGTGGTGGTTATTAATAAATCTGCTAATTTAAAAGGTGACAAGCTGCCAAGGTGCATTCTTGGTTGTGAGAGAGGAGGAAAGTACAAACCACACCGTGGGATTGAAGGGCAAATCTTGCATAGGAATACTGGGACTAAAAATTGTGATTGTCCATTTGAGTTGCGAGGTATACCAATACCTCCAGGCGGTGCCAAGTGGGGTTTAAGGGTTTCATGTGGTCTTCATAACCATGAACCAACAGAAAATATTGAGGGTCACAATTGCCCATCAAGGCTAAAACCAATGGAGAAACAATTTGTGGTCGAGATGGTCAACAACATCGCACCTATAAACACCCCAATTTTGATGACTCATGCATCCCCAATGATGAAGAGAAAATGTGAAGTGTACCTTGGAACGGTTACTTGAATCGAATGGATCAAACAAACCAAAACCCCCAACCACCTGAACCGTACGGCCTAAAACCCTAAACCATACAGCTTGAAATTCCATTTGCACTGTGCGGTGTTGCTTTGTATACCGTATCGCACATCCTTGACGCCGTACGACACTCATGTCCCATCAACAAGATTCCCAGGAAGCTCCAGCAGCTCAGAGCGATGATAATATTCGCAAATCGTGACATTCACTCGTGTACGAGAATCGTTGAAATGATGAGTTCATCCCAAAATCCCCTCTGTAAAAGGCGTGTGAAGGGGAAGCCGAGAGAGAGATTGATCAATCCTCAGCGAAATTTCTCTCAAAACAAACTTGACATCTTCTTCGTTACTCTGCCAAAATCATTTCCAACTTCAAATCACACCGCTTTTGTCTTTATAAACCTACAACTACAATTCCCGATCCTCAAGTCGATCCCTTTCGAAGTCCATAGTCTCAATCAAGCAAATCCAGAGGTACACAGTCGCATTCAAATAAACAATCTATTGAGTGGAGTCCCCGTCGGGCTCAAGGAGGGCTCTGTAGCTCTTCCTTGAGTCCAAATGGGGATAGTTCAGTAACACTCGAGCTTTTCGGGAACATATCACGCGATACCCTCCATTGTCGCGAGATGCCGTCTCTGAAAATGAGGTACATTCACCTACCCAAAACCATTCTCTAAGCTTGTTTCGATCAACAAAGTGTGGTTTTCTACTTGAAAACAAAGTTGGTTTCAATCGGACAAAAATAATTTTTTTTTTGAAAAAATACACTGCGCTGAGGCACTGTACGACATCTTTTTGGTACCGCGCAATGTACATTTGGACACTGTACGGTGTTACTGGTAAATGCTCAATTTTCTAAGGTCCAATGCTCTATTTTTTGGCAAAACCAGTGGGGTTTAATTACAGTAAACCCCTCCCATTTTTTATTTTCTTCACGTGCACCTCCCTTTATGCTAAATTTCTTACGCTTATGTACTTGATTGCGTGTTACATGATTCGTTACTATTATTCACTTCTTTTTTAGTGTGATATTGCTTTTATTGTTTATGTGAAATAATGTTTTTCATAAAATCATTTCAAAGGATAATCCCACAAATATTTAGTAAAGACCGAAAAATTTTGGGCACGCGCGGTGCATTTTTCTAACAAAACCTTCCCCACAGGTAACCTGGCTCTAGAACCCAAATCTCTACTTTTCACAAATCAAACCATTTTTCAGTGGCACAAGAGTCATTTATTTTTCTAAATGGTTTCTCGGGTACCTAACATTTTCTAGAAATTAAACCCTGGGTGGCGACTCTAAATTTTTCCTCTTTCCCGGATCGCCCTTTTTCACAAACTTCACCAAACTCTGTGGACAATCGTGCCCACGCAAAAAATCGAGCGTCCACAGCACCTCGTGAAATTCTTTGTATTTTGAAGAAAAAAGACCTATCAAACACTACGGGAATTAAAAGCATTTACAACGCTATTTTCACAAATAAGGAAGCCAAACAGGGCGAGGATACCTCCATGACTTTAGAACAAATCAAGAGACCAACGAAATCACAGATATTGTTTGGGTTCATCCTAAAAGTCTAGAGCTATCTGTCAACTTTTCATTCGTGTTGGTAATTGATGCCACATACAAAACGAATGAGTATCGGAAACCACTATTGGAGATTGTGGGTATCACATTGATAAGTCTAACTTACTTGCTTATGTTCGCATATCTCAATAATGAGAGGGAAAAGCGACTGACATGGGTCTTGGATACCTTAAAGAAGTGGATGGTTGGAAAGGGGGCGTCGTTGCCATTGGTGTTTGTTACAGATCAGGATTTGACACTTATTAAAGCCCTTGAAGCATGTTTCCCCACGACACATCACATCCTTTGCATTTGGCACATAAATCAGTGTGTAATAAAGAATTGCAGCGCTGTGCTTGGTCTAAAGTTTCAAGACTTTTACCTTTCATGGCAATCCCTTACTCACTTATCGAGCACTTCTTACCAACAGAAGTGGGTTGCCATGTGCGAGGAGTACAACCAATATCTGTGTGTCATACCTTATCTTGCAGCTACATGGTTAAGGTCGTACAAAGAGCAATTTATTACAGTATGGACAGATACATGTATGCACCTCAGAAGCAATTCAAGTCAAAGGTATAGTGACTTTATAACTTTACAAGTTAAATTTTATGCATTATATTGTACTACACTATTTAAACTTTCATATTTTAAACAAAGTGCATTATTCTATTATAGGGCCGAGTCTGCACATGGGAGGCTAAAGAAGTATTTGGGGGGTACCACCATGTCATCACTTCAAACATCTTTTGAGGGCATAGAGAATATGTTGGTAAATCAGTTTGGAAAAATTAACAAGTCGTTCGAGAAATCTCTCAACATTCCATGCCACATACATTTACGTGACGTCATTTTTTATGAAATAAGGTGTCGCGTTTCATTATATGTGATGGAGTTGATTGATTTTCAACTACAATCCGCCGCAGACGCCTTCCCCCTCCCAAGCGGCAACTATGGTTGTTCAATCAAAATATCACACAGATTGCCATGCATGTACAATCTGAGGTATTACCGTACCATGCGCATTTCAATTCCGCTATCCAGTATCCACTTTCATTGGAGTAGGCTCTCTATGTACGCGGATGGGTTTAATGACGAAAGAGAACAACCCCGACAGGATATCTAATGTTGTTGACATACTATAGGGAATGGATCCATGTACACAAAGCATATGATAGGCAGGTTTGTTGATATGGCAGATCAATCTCATAGCAATGTTCGAGAGCCATCGTACAATACAGAACATAAAGGTTGACCTACGGGAAAAGCTCAGCAGAGTGGACGATGCATACCTTTTTGTACAGAAAAATCTACTCCATCATCTAGGGCTGCATCTACATTGAAAGGGAAAGGGAAAGGGATAAATGCAGGGCAGAGAGGGAGAGGGAGGAGGATCACTGCATTCAGCATTTACCTTGGCAATTTTAGCAATATATGTCTCACACAAAAAACGTCAAAGCTGATGGTCATTGTGGATTCAGGGCGATAGTCACACAAATCTATGGCACTGAAGAGGGTTGGGATCAAGTGCGACATGATCTTATCCAAGAAATTAATCAGAATAGAGATCTCTACAATGCAGTTTATCCACTACAAAATATGGCAGATGAGATACTACAGTCACTGAGCTATTGGATACCTACGACTTAAGATACAAATTGGATGGACCATATGAATTTGGGGGCAATCATCGCATCACGGTACAACATTGTACTACACACATTTGACGAGAATGTTATAGGTTGTTTTACTCATTTGCCCTTGAGATCCCCTTTAGTTCTAGTCCGACAGCGCCAAGAAATAGCTATTGCCTGTATTAGCAATCACTTTGTGCAACTTTTTTGCACCCTCATCACCCTGTACCACCCATTCTAATGTGGTGGTGGTAGAATGTGTCAGATGAAGCTAAGGAATGGGCTTTTACTTATAATGTACGTGCTCAATTGTGGTTCAACATACTGGGCTTCGTGTCGGNGACTACAATTTAGAGGCAATATTGATTAAGGCTAAACATTGTCAACGTGATTGTAATATTTACTCACTTTAAAACATGATTGTAATATTTATTTACTTTTAAGTGTTATTGTAATATTATTCACTTTAGAAGTTTTTTTTTTAAAAATTTATTATTCATTGTTAAGACAAATTAATTACCTAAATAAAATAATATAAAGTTTCTAAATATAAAGTCAAATTTAAATGTAAATTTTTAAAAATAATTTACTTGCAAATGTAATTTGAATAAAGCAAATTAAATGAGTAATTAAATAAATAAATAAAGTTAACAGTAAATGAAATTAATAAAATTAGAACGAAAAAAAAAGAAAAGGAATTTGGGCCAAAAAGAGGGGGGAGGGGGGCTCGGAGGGCAATTGGGGGAGAGGGTGGGGCGGGACGGTGTCAGGTGAGGGCGCAAAGCACCGCTCATTTCTCCCCAGCTGGAAAGGCTAAAAACCAATGAACAATTTCTCTACTTTCTGTACGTCGGATAAATTTTTTTTTTTTTTTTGTGTGCTCACTAGGTACATATAGCAAAACTCAGGGTGAGTTCTCCAATGGATTTTATAAAAAAATTGATAAAATCAAGCCTTTGATTTTATCCATCGGTGAGGAGAGTAAACTCATACGGTGAACTGAGGGTTAGAGGGTGAGTTCTCCAATGGATTTTATCAAAAATTTGATAAAATCAAGCCCTTGATTTTATCCATTGGTGAGGAGAGTTGATAAAATTTGTTGATTTTTGCATTCCCTATTTACTTGAAATGGATTTAATTTCTCCCCTAAATTAAACCCATTTCACCCCAACACAAAAAAAACAAAAAAAAAACGCTAAGTCCAATGGGCTGACAATAGCAAGACTTCTTTGGGCTTCTTCCAGGCCGGCCCTCTTTCGTGAGAGTATTCCCATTTAGGCCCTGCTCATGTCTCAACATACCTGCTCATGTCCTTCACCATGCGCGTCAGCCCCATTGGATAATAATCCATGTGCTGTCATTATGAGCGCTTGTACCCGAATACCATCAGGAGCCGCAGCCTTTGCCCACTTTTCCTCCCATCCCATTAATGCATCCTCTCTTCCTCCCATCCCATTAATGCTTTTAATTCTCTCTCTCTCTCTCTCTCTCTCTCTCTCTACATGTACTTTATTGAATTTCTCCCCCTCTCTCTTAAAACTTCAAATATTTATAATTTTTTATTTATATATCCAAATTTTTTTAAAAATATTTTTAGAACCTGCTTGACAACATCTATCAAACAAGACTCATATTGACTGTAAAATTATGTGTAAAAAATAACAATTTGAGGGTGGTGAATTCTTTTATTTTGGAGGGTGTGAATTTTGCAATTAATGGGTGTGAATTCTTTCATTTGAAGATTAAAGTTGCTTCCTCTCTATGGGTGAGAGTTTCTCTTTGAAACCTAGGGTTTCTAAATTTCGTCTTCTTCTATCTTTATCTTTTCCTCTCACGATTTTTTACTATTCTATGTCTCTCTTTTGCTCTCTTCTCTCAGGGTTTTTCTTCTTTACCCCTAAACTTCATCAAGTCTTAATGGTTGATGAGTTGGTGGAGCGGATAGGAAACTTTCATTTGTCAGATGACGAGGAAGATGAGATCCAGATTGATGATGCAATGTGCAAACGGATCTTGGAGGAGTGTTTTGCTAGTCTAGTGGGGAAACTACTTACCTCGAGGAGGTTTAATGTGGTAGAAATGAAGGAGTCTCTCAGGAGGGCTTGGGGAATGCCTGGAAAATTAACTATTGTGGAGGTGGAGGATAATCTGTTTCATTTTCGGTTTGATGATGAAACGAGTATTGTGAAGGTATTTAATGGAGGGCCATGGAACCTTGACAATCACCTTCTAGCCCTTCAACAATCGGTGCCGGGATTGAAGCCCAATCAGGTGCTCTTCAACTTGATGGCTTTTTGGGTGCAAATTTGGGGTCTTCCATTTGAATTTTTGAATCAGACTTCTGGGGAAATTATTGGTATAAAAATTGGTACTTTTCTAGCTGTGGATAGTAGAATGGCTAGAGGGGAGAAGGGCAAGTTTATCAAAGTCTAGGTGGAGCTTCTCATAGACAAACTGATCAAGCGAGGTGGTCATGTTACTCTATGCTTTGGGATAAAACATTGGGTGGATTATAAATATGAGAGGTTGAACAAATTTTGTTATTACTGTGGAAGCCTTCTCCATGAGCAAGTAGATTGTGGGAGTAGAAATGCGGATGAAGGAGTTTGTTCTGTCAAAGATGAGAGATTTGGGCCTTGGGTGAAATCAGGGGGTGGTGGTGATTGGGGGGGGGGTAGGTTGAGCACTAGACCACAGGGGAGTTTTTCCCGACTGAAAGTTATTCCAACGGCTGGAGCCACTAGAGAAGGAAAATTCAAATTAGGGAAGGATAAGGAAAGTGCACGTATTATGGGGAAGGAGAGTAAATATCGGTTGTTTGATATGGATGACGATGATCGCATCTCCCTAAATGGAAAGGAGCTAAGGATAGGGGATTTGATGGGTCCGAATATTTCTATTCCTTCTAACTGAAGGAATGTGAATATTGGGCCTTTGGGTGATGGGCTTCCCAACCCACAAGCTTCTAGACTTGGTTTCACAGAGAATGGACCGTTGAAGGATGCTAAGAAGCCTGACTCAGAGAACGTTGCCCTCCAAATATCTATTGTGCCCCGACCTTTGGGTCCAAAGGGGCAGTAAAAAAAAAAATTCTTCTAAAGGCATTGGGCCAGTGTCGGTGGAGAATGAATCCAATATGAACGAAGTGAGTATTGTGGAATGCTTTGGTAAATAAAATATTGGTAAGTCTGGTCCTTTCGTTTTTTGGGTAGAGAATTCTAGTGCTTCAATTCCTTCATCTAGGGCTGTGAAGAGTAAAAGGGGCTACAAGAAGAACTTATGGAAGGTTAATATCCAGAACAAGAAGGCAGGAAATGATACAAGTGGTGTACTGGGCAAGCGAAGAACTTCACCTTTTGAAGACCAGGCAACAGGAAAACTAAAGCAAGATGAGGGAGTTTGGAGAGGTGAGAAAAGACTCATTCTATGTGAGGTTAATTCATTTGATGCTAGGGTGGGGATGGCCAGCCTCAATTGGCCCCCAAACCCTAACTGAATGCTTTCTTTTGGAATTGTCAAGGAGTGGGGAACCCCCTGACAGTTCGACGCTTGAAGGAGGTCTACAACCTGTATTCCCCGGACGTGGTTTTCCTTGAGGAGACCAAGAATAAGAAGGAAAAATAGAAAAAAAAATGCAAAAATAGTTCATATGGAGTAGGTGGAGATGATGGAACCGATTGGTTTATCGGGTGGGGAGTTTTTGTTAGCAAAAGCAGGGCTCAAGCTACAGGTCCTAGAATTGTCAAGGGTTATCATTGATGTAAGAGTTACTGATTGCATTAGAAGATGCCACGAAATGATAGGAATATATGCTAGTACAAATCTAGTGGAAAGAAGGGGGTTGTGGAGTCATCTTGCTAATATCCTCAACTCAACCAAGGAACCGTGTGTGGTAATCGGGGATTTCAATTGTATTATGAATAATGAGGAGAAATCGGGTGGAGCAGATAAAGAAGAGTGGGAGCTGGTTGATTTTCAGAGGTTGATAAGCCCCAAAAATTGTATATTTGTGGTCTTATCTCGCTCTTTGTGATCACACACACGTGCATTTTGTGCCTTTATACGATTGATTTTGCGCGAGTTGTGTTTTTGATAAATTTCAGAAAATCGGAGCTAAAAGGCGTGTCCAAAGTTCCAAATAATTCCCGGTTGTACCCGGAGGTATCCAAGACCTCGCAATGCCATGGAGGACAATCGCCGAAGCTTGAAAGTCGATTCAAAGAGCTTTGGAAGGTTCAAGGAAGGCCCGGAACAAAGGAACAAGAAATGTAGAGTTATGAGGCTCAAGGAAATCCGACCAACCGATAGAAAAAGGCTCATATCTCTCATTCTACAAAGGCCATGAAGATGAGGTTAATTGGGTTTGAAAGTAGACTCATAGAGCTTTCCAACGGTTCAAGAATCGCCTCATTCCGAGTTCGGATGAAGCCGGGGCGTGCCCACGAAGTTGGGGCAAAAATCTGTCTGAACAGACGCTGATGGATCGATCCATCATTTTCCATGGATCGATCCAAGCTTCAAAATTTCCCAACAGAAGCCCTTGGATCGATCCAAGGTGAGTGATGGATCGATCCAATGAAGAAAAATGGCCAAAAATTAGACCTTGGATCGATCCAAGGTGTTGATGGATCGATCCAAACACCTTCGGGACAACATTTTGAGCAACTTTTTGACTTTCCTTTTATGGAAATTTTTCCATTAATAGTATGTTTTGGATATTTTGAGAGAGAAAGAGGATTTTGTGTATAAGTATCACTCTCCCCTCTCTTCTCTCCTTCCTCACCTCAGCCCTCATTAGTTTAGTTTCACTTTAAGTCATTTCCCTCCATTGTTGTCTTCAAGCTTTTAGTGTAATTTTCTTCAAGAACCTTGGTAAGTTTTTATGGTATTGCATTTTCTTCTTCATTAATAGTTCTTGTAATTGTTGGCCCTACATATAAATCTAGTTTATTTGCATTTCTACCGGTTAAATCTTGTTCTTGTTTTTCCATCTTCTTCCTTAAGAAACACTAGTTTAAATTTGTTGTTTGTTAACTTCTCAAGGCTTAAAAGTATAGGGAAGCTTAGGTTCAATATCAATATCAAGTTTAATCATGAATTTTATTTCCTTCAAATTTCTAATTAGGATTAGCTTAAGCATAATTAGTGAGTAGTTAAATGGGCTCGGTCATGGGGTGATTAGCACTCCATGACTTAGGTTTAATTCATTCTTCTCGCCAAATTGCAAACACTTTCTTTTTTAATAAAGTCACGGGTTCATCTTTATGTATCAAAATTCGGGTCTGTAAACCCCTTTGATCGCACGTCGCCCGGGGCATGACCACTTGGTACGTGCGATGCTTAGGGATAGGGTGACTCAAATGTTTGTATAAACGGCACAAGAATCCTACACTTTATCGAACACCATTTCTAGTTCAAAGAGTTAGGATCGATTTTATGTACCAAAGTCTAGGTTTGTTAATCTTTTTGATCTCTCGTAGTTAAGGGTTGATTCTCCTTTTCATGTGTGATGCTTGGAGCGATGTCAACCTAGATATTTGCCAAATGGTTATAAGAATCTTAATCTCAACAAGAGAGGAACGAATTAGCCTAAGTTTTGGTTGTTAAAATCCCTTAGACTTTGCCTTAGTTTAATTTGTTGTTTTTAATCTTCCGAGTCATTCTAGAAGTAGGAAGAGAACCACCAAACAAAACCACCTCGTAAGTTGGCTGTCTTAACGCCAAAACTCTCATCGCAAGTTAAACTCTCACACCGGGTGCGTTCGGTCCCTGTGGATTTGACCCGGTCTTACCGGTTATTATGCTACCTCCGACCTAGCCCTACGCTTGGGGCAACACTTTCTATGACACAATCCAAGGTCGCAAGCATTTCTGGCTATACCAACCGGGGGACCAAGCATTTTTGGCGCCGTTGCCGGGGATCAAACATTTCTGGCTATACGTTGCCGGGGGTCAAGCAGAGGTTTTTGGATGACAGCGATCTTATTGATATTGAGTATGTGGGATATCTATTCACCTGGAATAACAAGAGAGGATGAAGCGCTAATATTCGAATGAGGTTAGATAGGGCGGTGCTTAATCCCAAATGGAGATCAGAATTTCTGTCTGGATCCTTCACCATCTCCCTCTGTAGGGGGGGTGTCTCATCACTGTCTTGTTCTCCTTAAATTCGAGGCTATCAATACCTTTGGAGTGCCATGCTTTATTTTTTATTTTTGATGGACAGTGAAAGAGGCATGTGGGAACATAGTTAAGGCTTGTTGGGCGGAAAGCTTTGTGGGGTCAAGATGGTTTTTTATCCAGAAAAAAATTAGGCTGTGCCGTAAGAAGTTAGGTCAATGGAGGATGTCTCAGAATCTAAATTCTCGCGCACAAATGAAAGAATCTCAGAATCAGTTGGTGCGAGAGTATGAGAAAGAAGATTTTGATGCAATAGAGTATAAAAGAATAGAGGAGGAGATGAGGCACGCAACAACGAAAGAAGAAGAGTATTGGAGGAGCAAGTCAAGGGTCTCCTGACTGAGACTTGGGGATAAAAACACTGCCTTTTTCCATGCTAAGATGGTTCAGCGAAGGGCAGCTAATAGAATTCACGGCCTAGAGGATAAAGATGGTGTGTGGAAGGTTCAAAGAGGAAAGGTCGAAGAGATTATTTGTGAGTATTTTCGCCACATGTTTGCTTCTTCTGGCTCAGATTCGACTAAAGAGGCTTTGAAGGATGTTGAATTAAGAGTTACTGAGGAGATGAATGAGAAGCTATTGAGATCGGTTTGTTCAGAGGAGGTGAGTGCATCATTATTTCAGATGGAACCATCTAAGTCTCCTGGACCTGATGGAATGACAACATGGTTCTTCCAAAAGTATTGGGATGTAGTGGGGTCAGATATCATGAATGCCATTCGGAGTTTCATGCATTCGGGAAGGCTCTTGAAAGGTATGAATCATACTCACATTGTGCTTATTCCAAAGTGAAATGCTCAGTGAATATGACACAACTTCGCCCCATAAGCTTGTGTAATGTTGCTTATAGAATTTTAGCCAAAGTCTTGGGTAATCGACTTAGTAGAGTTTTACCTGTTGTTATCTCCCCCAATTAGTGTCCCTTTGTACCAAGGAGGTTAATAAGACATAATATTTTACTGGGGCAAGAGATCTTCCATAATTTGAAGAACCGTAGGCATGGTAGAGTGAAAGAGTGTGGTCATTAATCTTAATATGAGCAAGGTGTATGACAAGGTAGAATTGGGGGTTTAGAAAATATTATGCTAAAAATGGGTTTTCATACGAAGTGGGTGGGATGGTTGAAGGAATGTATGCAAACAGTATCCTATTTTTTTTATTAGATGGGAAAGTTACGGGT
Organism: Vaccinium macrocarpon; assembly: GCA_022606695.1. Classification (NCBI taxonomy): domain Eukaryota; kingdom Viridiplantae; phylum Streptophyta; class Magnoliopsida; order Ericales; family Ericaceae; genus Vaccinium; species Vaccinium macrocarpon. Next base: position 20,058,052 of record CM040173.1, on the reverse strand, counting down.
TTCATCAAACCATCCCGTGGGTTGAGGCAAGATGATCCTTTGTCGCCTTTCTTGTTTATTCTCTATAGCGAAGGTTTGTCTGCTATGTTGAAGAAAGTGGAGGACAAAAGTATAAAAGGAGTCAAGATATGTAGAAATAGCCCATCAGTGAGTCATCTTTTCTTTGCAGATGATACACTTCTTTTTGGAGAAGCTTCACCTCGTGGTATTGCCAACATCAGGAAGGTTTTGGAGATCTATGGTAAGGTGTCGGGGAAAATCATCAATTATAGCAAATCTTGTTGTTTTTTCAACAACAACACTTCTTTGGAGAATCGAGAGAGTCTGAGTTAGTTGCTGGGTATTCGACGAGATGTGAAATTGAGTAATTATCTAGGGCTGCCCACTGATCTTTTTTTTTTTGGGTAAATATGCCCACTAATCTTAGTCAAACGAGATGTAAGATATTTTCATATATCAAGGACAGGTTGAGAGGAAAGACGGAGGGATGGAAGGAGTTCATTTTTAGCCAAACGGGTAAAGAGGTTTTGTTAAAGTCTGTGGCTTTGGCTCTCCCAAGCTATGCCATGTCTTGTGTGAAATTACTAGCGAAACTCTGAATGATTTGGATTGCGATGATGGCAAAATTCTGGTGAGGATCTAAGGGTGAGGATAAGAAGATTCATTGGCTTTCCTGGTCTAAACTTTTAGAGAAGAAACATGACGGAGGATTAGGATTTAAAAATCTAAGATGATACAATTTGGCGCTTCTAGCAAAACAAATGTGACGGCTGTTGACTAGGGGCGATAACTTGTTACGGAGGGTCTTAAAAGCAAAATATTATCCTCGGTCCACTTTCATGAAGGCCTTTGCTAGGCCCAATGCTTCGTGAACTTGGAAGAGTATTTTAGAAGGTAAAAAAGTGCTGGAAAGAGGAGTTCGTTGGCGCATTGGCGATGGGAACAAGATAATGGCAGCAATTGACCCGTGGGTACCTCGTGATAGGAGTTTCGTACCTTTAGGGGTGACTGAATTTGCGAGAGATTTCATGGTGACCCATTTTATTGATTTTAACAACAAGTGGAGAGGGGATTTGGTTCGGGAAGCTTTCAGTTCGGAAGGCGTAGATTTGATCTTAAGCATTCCAATTTCGCAGTATGAGAAGAAGGACAAAACAATATGGCACTTTACGGGAAATGGGATTCATTTAGTGAAATCTGGGTATGAGACAACACTTTCTCTTAGAAGGAATGGACAAATGGGGGGATTAGGAGTACTGGGGAAGGAAGCAAAGGGACAGTTGGAAAGAAGTCTGAAAAAGTGTTTGGGATTTGCCTTGCCAAGGAAAAATTAAACAGTTCATCTAGAAATGTCTACATGATATTGTTCCAGTGTATGATGTTCTTGCTAGGTGCAAAATGACGGGTGATGTTCTTTGTCCGCTTAACGGAGAGGATAGGGAATCAGTGATGCACTTACTCACCAGATGCTCTTTTGCACAGATTGTTTGGTGTATGTCCCCGATGGGAGTGGACATGAATTCTATACCAAGCGATTCGATTTTTGCTTGGTGGGAATATTTGCTAGAAAGATGGAAGGGGATAAAGGGGTATATGGAGGAGTGGGCAGTAGTTGAAACAATTATCTAGAGACTCTGGAAGTGCAGGAACGACGTCGAATTCAATAATGCAGTTTGAAGATTTGATGTGGCATGCAACAAGGCAATTTTGGAGGCACTGAGTTTTTGAGGGCTGGCATAGCCTCCAACGAGATTAGAGGAGAAACACAAGGTGATCATGTTCCGGAATAGACAAAGTGGAAAAAACCTTTACGTGGCTAGGTGAAAGTAAATTTTGATGGCTAATTAGACAAAATAAACAAGACAAGTGGACTAGGCATTGTTATTCGTAAAGCTACTGGGTCTTTTAGGGTGGCAAGGGCAGTTCATGTGGGCAACTTGATGAACCCAATGGTCTTTGAAGGGATGGCAATGAGGGAAAGTTTAGTATTTGTGAAGGAATTGGGATTGCAAAGGGTCCATTTGGAAGGAGACTTGCAACGTGTGATCTAGTTGATTTAGGGGGTGTTCCACTAACCCAGTTTTTTTTGAAAAAATTGGTTTTTCACGGTTTTTTATGTGAGGTGTTGTGAGAGAATGACATGTCTTGGTGTTTGGAAAAATAGTTTTTTGTTAGTGGAACACTCCCTCAAAAGGAGTTGAAAATTAATACCGAAGTAGGTACACTAGTTGAAGATATTCATCGGTTGTGAAAGGATTTCGAAGGGGTCAAGGCAAGTTTTGTGAGACGGATTGGCAATTCAACTGCACACTTGGTGGCCAAAGATGTAGTGAGAGGGAGTGGGATTCGCACATGGGAGATGAGGCCCATTTGATGTACTCGATTATTCTCTTTAGCATTCTTATGTGAAATTATTCCTAAACTTTGGCACAAAAAAAAAACTTTCATTTTGAACAATTCACACCTTTTTTGAACAATTCACATGATACAAAATGAAAGAATTCACACCTCTCAATTGCACAATTTACACATCCTCTACACAAAACCACTCTCCAAAATACTTCACGGTTCAAAATGAAAGAATTCATACCCTCAAATGTGAAATTCACACCCTCCAACATCGAAGAATTCACCACTCAAAAAAAGAAAAATTTACGCACACAATTTTGTATTCAATATGGGTCCTGTTTGATAAATGCTGTCGAGTAGATTTTCAATATATATTTTTTTGTTTCAAAATCGGATATATAGATTAAAAGTTATAAATATTTAAAATTTCAAAAATAAAAAGAAGAGAGAGAGAGAGAGAGAGAGAGAGAGAGAGAGAGGAGATAGTGTGAGAAGAAGAAAGGTCAAACGGCACATGTGATTGATGCATGCGTGCATAAAAAATACACTCCCACGCGCGACCAGGGCCAATAGAGAAGTGAAAGACAAAATGAGGTTTGGATGGAAGTCCCCAAAAAAGTGGGAGTGGCCCTGGAATTTCTCGGACTTTTTTTTTAACCCAAATAAATACTGGAAGTGTTTGGGAGCCTCACTTTTAACTTCTCATTTTTACATAGCTTTTTGGTTTTTTAGCTTTTTAGATTATAATCAAAATGTATACTGAAAAATAATGTTTAGTGGTATTCCGTAAAAAAAATTAACTCAATCGGATATCGAAAAATGCTCCATCGATTTATCCAATTTTTGGTTTAGAATAAAAAACTAGACAAGTTGATGGACATTTACTGATATCCGATTGAGCTTATTTTTTATGGGGTACTACTAAATATTAGTTTGAAAAACATGAATGGTTCTGATCATCTGTATGAGACGTGAAATAGTCCCAAACAAATTAATTTGTACAATTTATGTACAAAAAACTTCTCTACACATATGATTATCGTTCAACATCTTACCCTCCACTTGTTTTGCAAAACTAATTTTGTTTTTTTCAAGGGAATTTTTCAGCACGGCTAGTTCTATGAATTTCTTTCTTTAGGATTTTAAAAAGGGAAAGACTACAATACACACTCTATATTTGAGTGTATATCATATGCAACCTTTCTTTTAGTTACGAATCGATTAATAGAAGGTACAATTTTCTTTTTTAAAAGTTATGACGCGGCAAAATGTTATGAATCATAAAAAATATCGTAAATCACATTGCTAAAAAGTTACAAAACAATAAAAAAAAAACGTTGCTATTGCCAATAGGATGACACGATATAAATCATACAATAAGTGCATATGGTATACACCTTTGATAGGTATGTATTGTTGTCATTCTCTATTAAACAATATTCATGTAAACCCGATTCTGAGGGGGTGTTCCACTAAGGTGATTTTTTTTTGAAAAAAATTAGTTTTTTACGATTTTTTATGTGGTGTACTATGAGAGAATGATCTGTCTCGATTTTTTTTAAAAAAAAGTTGTTTTTTAGTGGAACACCCCCGAGTGCGTATAAAATTTCTCAAAACAAAGTGTAATTGTCCTTTCACAATGAACCATCAACGTCCACTGCAAATGGGAAGCATTACTGGTGGAGATATGTTAAATATTGTTTATTCCTTATTTTGGAAAAATAAACCATCTATTCCACACACAAAAAAATTATATTTATTATTTTTATGTCAATTTTTTTTTTTAGTTATTAGTTCGCCATGACAAAAGAAATCTAAAAGGTAAAAAATGATTATATAATATTTAAAAAGTTAACTAAAGACAAATATAATCCAAATTTTTGTGGATTATTGGATTATTTTAACGTAAAACTAATAAACTCCAAAAACATTGGATAAAAATAATTTAAAAAAATGATTTTTAGCACCGTAACTTATTGGAATACGTATATTTGATGAAACACATAATAGGATTTAATTTGGCTCTACGCCTTCTAAATACTAGCCTAAACTTAGTGGGGTTTTGTGAAAAACTACTATTTGGCATATGCATTCTGGATTGTGGATAATTTAGGTCAAAATAAATTATGAATTATGTAAAATTGTTGGGATGATTTTTGCATAATGGATTTCATCCTTGGAAGAGCTTTTTGGAATATATTTTCGATCATAAAACTTTTCCCCGATATCTATTATTTTTTGTGAAATATTTGTCATGTGCATATTATACTCTTATACAAATTCTCATTATAATTTAAGATATTTTTTTTATAATCGACGATTGGCAATCTGAAATCTCAAAAATAATTTGCTCCCAAATACTCTTTAATTGAAACTTTGAGAGTTACTCCAAATGGCTCATCGAATTCACACCTAATACCTTCCACAAAGGGGTATGACAATGGTGTCGGCGCATCCTGGCAGTGCATGTAGACGCCCAACACTATCACGCCCTCAGGATTTCGCGTATTTTTTTCTCATCATTCGTCATCTGTCTGTTTTTTCACTTTCTTTGTGCATTAAAAGAGAAGAAGAGGAAAAACAACACGAGAATACAATTTTACAACGGAGAATGTCAATTTGTGAATCCATATTATTAAATGAATCTCGGAAACACATAACGATACTACCAGCTCAGTTTTGTTTCCAAGAACATAATTTTTACAACGAAGAATGTCAATCTGTGAATCCATATCATTAAATGTATTTGGGAAACACGTAACTTTGTAAACTTTAAATTGTTGTACAATCTTTTGTTTCTTGGAGTCCTCGTTCTTTTTTATATGAGACACATAATTAAAGAACATATTTTTTTGCCTGTTTCCATCATTTTATATTATTCTCCGACTAATCATTTTCGTTATTTTCTTTAACGAAATGTTTCCGTTCTTTCTTCAAAATCAAACAAAGAAGACATAGCCGCATCCCTTTGGAATACAATGTTTAACCTGAAAAAGTGCGTTAAATATCATTAAAAAAAGTGCATAAAATACGTAAAAATGTAGTAAACTCTGTAAATATACATTCAAACTTTTAACCTTTCAGTATTTTTTGTTTGTACGTTCATAGGCCTCTTCCTCCCACAATAAAACGGCTAGACCGCTGATTTCCGGAACAACTCCATCGACTGACTTGGCGAAAGAAACTGCACCGGCCGCCTCACTCCCTCTCAAGAACGGAAAATCAGAACTGCATGTTTCGTGTGTCTCAACTAAAACTGGAATGTTCAAAGATACAGGCCTCACAAGACCTTTCAGCTACCAGCCGGCAACTAATGCTGTAACGAACGGAATGATGACAACCATCAATGCTGTAACCGACGACAAATGATTGCACAACCGTTATCACCATCAATGTCTGAAGTAAACCAGGAAACCCCTCCATAACTCGATCGCAAATATTGGTTAAATTGCTGACATGTTCGGCGTGACTCGACTTACTGAAATTTTACTAAAATCAGTGATGGTTGGCATACCTTTTTTCGAGTTTTTCTGATAAATGGTTGGCATACTTTAGCAGGGGGAAAGGACTAATGTGATTCTGTTTCAATCCAAGTATTATGAGTGATTTGTGGAAGCCAATCCCATGATGGTTAGTAGTGTTATAATTTGGACATGGTAGTCTATAAATGTTGCAGAAAACACATTAAGCTAGCTTGGTTATCTTGGAATTTTATGATTCAATAATTAGAGATACGATAGCGTTATTTGATTCGGTAGCATTTTTGAAACTGAAGTGTAACAAATGGTGGAAATTATATTCGATGGATTCTCAATGTCAAAGAACATGAAGTACACCACCGAAGTGGTAGCCCAGTTGGTAGGGGTGATGGGGCTTTAGTGCCTTTCCCACGCGTGCACTCGGGTTCGAGTCCCTCCAGCCACAATACATGTCTGTGCTGGAGGGCTGCGTGTTGGGCCCTCTACTAGCTGTGCGCTAGGTGGTGTTGTGGTGACGGTCTGTCCTCACGGACAGTAGCTATGGCTCGAATCGGACATTCCACAGCGGGTCGGGAGCCCCTATGGTCACGCCCAGGGAGAGTTGCTATGCTGGTTGCCCCCTCCCACCATTTTAATGTCTTCCAGTTCAAAAAAAAAAAGGAACATGAAGTACCCGAATAAATGACACCCATACCATTAGACAGGGGGAATCACTCGTCCTGTAAATCCAACCAATCGAACCGGACCGATTGAATTAGATTGGCTTTCTTGACATTGAAAAGTGTTCCGGGAGAGAGCTTTAAACCAGCACTTGGAAACCTTTCATTTTAATGAAATCGGCCATCCATTTCATTTCATTTGGTAGAATCGATCTGGCAAGAAAGGGTACCAATATAAGGAATTCAAGAGAGTTTGATACGGATTTGGTTGGTGCCGTGGGGTGAACAGTTGCTCAACATTAAGGCTGCAAACGAGCCGAATCGAGCCAAACTTTAAAATATTCAGGTTCGTTGATTAAATTTAGGGTAAATTTCAACTCTCTCTCTTGAGGTTTCTGACAATTACAGAGACCTCCCCTAAGGTTTTTAAAATTCCACTGACCTCCCTACTTTTGAAAATAATTGTCATATCTCCCCTCCATTAACTTCCGTTAGAAAAGCTAACGGAAAACGCTGATGTCAGCGTCACCTCACTCTCCTCTTTTTATTTTAAATCTTAAAATGTTTATAACTTTTTTTTTATATATTCACTTTTTATGAAATTTATATATTTAAAATCTACTAAAAAAGATCTATAAAATGAGATTCATATTCAATGTGAAATTATGAAAAAATCAAATCTTATTTTTTCAATGTGAATTTTAATTATAATGTAACATAATTTAAATTATTTTCAATGTGTAAGTCAAAATTTTCTGCAAAAATTGTAATACACCCGTTCCAAATTGTTTGCCCCTTTTGGGAATGCATTCATTTTACACGCAAAAAATGATGTACAAACATTAATTTTTTTCAACAAAATTTATACCAATTTAAAGATCTTATTGAGAAGAAAAAAAATTGGTGTAATTCTTTTTCAAAAAAAGTTCTCATAGACACATTATTTTTTTAGTGTAAAATGCACGCACTTCCAAAAGGAGGGCAAATAATTTGGAACAGAAGGAGTAAGAAACATCATAAAATCTTCTAGTTTAACAATTTGTTTTTTCCAAATATATTCTTAATTAAATGAACATTGTAAATTTGTAAGTCCATTTTTCTATTTAATGGTGACTTTGTACCAATAAAATTTTAAATTTCCAATGCAAATTTTAATTATATATATATATATATATATATATATATATATTTTTTTTTCCATTTGATATTCATCAATAGAGTTAGTTAGATGTACAAGAGTTGACCTTCTCTCCATAGGAGTTGAGCTCGAACCTTACAAAAAAAATTTGTAAGAATTTTGAGGTTGAAAGTTTTGAGTTAAACATTGAAAATTTTAAATTATGTTGCATGATAATTCACATTGAAAATTAATTAAGATTTTATTTTTTCATAATTTCACATTGAATATTGATTTCATTTTATAGATCTTTTCAAGTAAATTTTAAATATATAAATTTCATAAAAAGTGAATATATAAAACAAAAGTTATAAACATTTTAAGATTTAAAATAAAAGAGGAGAGTGAGGTGACGCTGACATCAGCGTTTTCCGTTAGCTTTTCTAACGAAAGTTAATGGAGGGGAGATATGTGACAATTATTTTCAACTCAATGAGAGGAGGTCAACTCAATGAAAATTTGACGAACCGAGTTCGAGCCGAGCTTGCCGAGGTTTGAGTAGAACTTGAATTTGTTCACGAGCCTTACCGAGTAAAAACTACTAAATATTTACGCTCCCATACAAGTCAAGAACTATAAATAATTTTTTTATTTTGTACATAAAGAAGCCTATCCATATATAAAATTATAGAAATATATTAAAATTTAAGTTTATACAAACATTTATAAGTTTATAAATTTACAAGTTATAAAACTTTCATTATGAATATGTGAAAGTTATACATATTCAAGGTTATATATGAAATTCATATGAGATATACGTATATATTCTAATTTTGCGATCCTAATTGAGCCGAATATTGTCAAGTTCAAGTTCTGCTCGTTTATTAAACGAGCCTAAAATTGAGGTTTAGGTTTAGTTTGTTTAGTAACCGAATCGAACTCGAATGAACCTTTACTGAGTCAAGCATCGAATAGTTCACGAACGACTCAGTTAATTTACAACCCCTTCTCAGAAGGCTACTGACTACTGAGCAAAAACAATCAAATTTGGTTTAGTTCAACTTTTGACCAAGTCTCACTTATTTCGTCCAACACACGTCATTCACACCGACATATATAATATAATATAATATAATACTTGAACCAATTTTTGTGCACTTCAATTAATTCTAGAGACTAGAAATTAATGACTTGACGAACCTCCAGTAACGTCAATATTTGGAATATTTGGCCTCAATGAGAATAGAACATGTGACCTCATAAAAAACACTTATTACTCTCTTCTAACTGCTTGGCAACTAACTACTGAGCAAAAACAGTCAAATTTGGTTTAGTTCAACTTTTGACCACGTCTTCCACTGATTTGGTCCAACACAGTCATTCATACCGACATATATAATATAATACAATATTTGAACCAAATTTTGTTCACTTTGATTAATTCTAGAGACCTGGAATTAATGACTTGACGAACCTCTAGTGACTCCAATATTTGGGATATTTGGCCTTGATGAGAATAGAACATGTGACCTAATAAAAAAACACTTATTGCTCTCTTATAGCTACTTGGCCAAACCCCTTCATATTACCAAAATTTATATATTTATTCACGAGAGACCTTCGTGGCCATCATTAGAAATAATAAGGAGTTACTGCGCGGAAGGAAAGGATTAAAATTTCATATACGGAGTGACCGTATATAATGGCAACAAATTTATTTTGGAAATTTCAAGGTTTATTGTTAGTATAAATATATGGTTGTAGTTATCAAATCCTTCGTTCGACAATAATACTTTTATATAGTAATACCTGGGAGTGGGAGAGCCGAACATGATAAATAAAAGAAGAACGTTCTTTATGTTGGTGGTAAATATATTTAAAAAAATAAGTATATGTGATAATTTTAGTTTTTTCTAGTGCCTCAGCAACCCTTCATTGTTAGTTCCATGCATGTGCACACTCACAAATCGAAAAAGATAACCAGTGAGAGACAACGCGTGTAATTTAAGGAAAGAATAACATATTTTATTACTATATTGCTTCTTTTGGATAAAAAATCGCTTTTTGGTTTTTCTATTTTGTCTTTATTTAATTTATTTTTTGCATTCGTTAGTTTTGCATCAAAATTTTATAGTTTTTGGGTTCCTCTCGATGAGACGAATCTAACAAATATAAATTTATGGTCAAAACTCAATTTTTTTTTAATAAAGTCAAAATAAGTGAATTATTGGCCGATAATCCACCTATTTTGGTTTTATTCAAAAAAATATTTGGTTGGATCATAAATTTATGCATGTTAGATTCATCTCGTTGAGAGGAATCTAGAAACAACAAAATTTTGATAGAAAACCAATAAATACAAAAAAAAAATTGAATAAGAAAAAATAAAAAAACCAAAAACTGATTTTTTACGCTAAGGAAGATACTGCAGACATACGTGTAACTGAAGAGTGAAGACCACTTACCCTTAGCATCTGCCCCGTTGTCATCCCATCCCCTTTAGCATCTGTCCACAGAGTTCCACTGCCTTCTTTCTTTTGTCCAATTCCCACACCCTTTTTAACTCTCTTCAGTTTCTCTTCTCTCCTCTTCTCTCCCACTTCTTCATATAGAGATTCCCTCACAGACATTACACACACAGAGATGGGGGACTGGGGGCCAGTGGTGATAGCGGTGGTGCTATTCGTGCTGTTGTCGCCGGGGCTGCTGTTTCAGATACCGGGCAAGACTAGAGTGGTGGAGTTTGGTAATATGCAGACCAGTGGAACCTCAATACTGGTTCACACCATCATCTATTTTGGTCTCATCACCATCTTCCTCATTGCCATCGGCGTCCACATCTACACCGGCTAAACTCATCCACCCTCTCTCTCCTTTGTTGTTGTTGTTGTTGTTTTGCCTCTTCTTTTGCATATCAGACTCAGATATCTAAGTTGTCGAATTTATTTGTCATTTTCTTTTTTCCTCCCAATTGCTCCTGTCTTGCTTTGGGTACATGTAATACTACTCCCATTTTGTGTGTAACAGTGTAATAAGATTGCCTTTCTTTTGGCTTATACAGCACTAGCAGGCAGCAGCTATACTCAGGAACGGGGCTAGGAAGGGGCAAATATTTTTTTCAATATATTTTGCAGAGACGAGCCTATATAATTCATAAGAATTTTTTTCTCTCTACATAATACTATTAGTTGGTCTGCTTCGTTACGGAGGATCTGATATCAAACAATCTACACATCTAAATATCTAAGAAGATGTTGCTACTTGTGCATATATAGCAACATCTTCTGGAGTAGCTAGCGCTGCCATGTTCGCCTTCACCGATATTGAAATTACTGAGTGGAGGTATTCTATATTGTTATTAACATGCAACTTTCAAGAATTAAATTCTTGTTTTACTTAGGAGAATAGTGAGTTGCTACTTTGTGCGGCATGTTTGAATCGACATAACTTGTTTTCTAGTTTTGACAAGAAAATTTGTTTCGTCTTGCCAAGTTCGATTTTAAAGAATTTTCTTAGATTGAGCATATAGGGCTTCACGATCAACTTAATATGTACATTTTTGACATGTGAGGATATTTTGTTTATTGTGGTTATGTGTGTGTGTTTTTTTTTTTGGGCCTATGTATAGAAACCTTTAGAAGTATATACAGTATATTGTAAGTCTTATTGCATCAAGTGAAAACTAGTTTTGTATTGTTGTACTAGGCTTTAAATTCATGCTTAAGTTTAGTAGAAATTGGTGCCCCCATTGCCGTGAATTCCTAGATCCGTCCCTGATTTATAGCGTCAACAAAACTCCGCAGCATGAATTAATGCCACACGAATCTGGGATCCCAGATTGAAAGGATTTCTGAGGTCCCTCCTTGCACTAAAATGAGAATTAGACTAGGCTCATCGTTGGAAAATGGGTGTGGGTGGGATGAACTTGACACAAACAACAAAACATATACATTCGGAAAAAAAAAAAAGATCAAGTGTTAAAAGTGAACAATTGATATGTTTCCATTAGTAACATTAATCAAGATATTACTTTTCCAAAAGCTTCAACAGTTCTCCATTTTTCGACAACAAAGAAACCATATGAATATCCACGTGTTCAATAATTTGACGAACATCTATAGACATTCCTGCAGCATATTTCTCGTGGAAGCATTCCAGATTTGTTTTTCCTTTACATGGCAGACGCAGCATCCAAGAAAAGAACACTAGTGCTGCTGAATCATACATCGGACACTTTAATTACCTATAAACCATCTTCACGAGAGCTTCCAGGCTGCAGCATTGAAAAGTTAAAAAATATTAATTAAAAAAAAAAAAAAAAAACCAAACCTCTTAGCATAATTACCATCACAATATTGCATCAAATAAGTTTAAAAAATGAATTAACCAACGAAAAACCACATTTTTTCAACGTTTCCAAGCATGTGAGTCATGTGACTCAATGACCCTTTTTTTTTTTGAACAGTAAAATAAGTTTCATTTATTATCAAAAGATCAAAAGATGAAAACTATACAATAGGAAAAGCAATGCATTGAGAGATGCAAACAATTACTCTTCTAAAGCTCCTACTCATAAAAACTAAACCTACTTCTAGGCCAACAAAACAAAACAAGACACAAAATCGTTGGCAAGATGCCAACAAAACAATGAACAAAAAAAGACAGATTAGACGTCTCCAGTATCTGTGCGCTGCCCCGAATACTTCGCCGGCAGTACCCCACAAACTACGACATCCCAATGTTGACGGTGCCTCTCACCCACCTTAATCCACCAATCAGTTGGAGCCCCCTCAATTACAACACCATAAGCGGCTTCCGCCCTGTTCAACCCCCAAACCCCACAATACTCTTAACCGGCCTCCGCCGCCAATAAAATAAAACAGTACCCACGAAACCCCTCAATCGCAACCCTCATCCAGCGTCAAAATTGCAACCCCTCAACATCCAGCGTCAAAATTGCAGCCCCAAAACCCCACAATTGAACCCCTCAAATTCCAAGCCCCAAAATCCATGAACAAACCCCTCAATATCTGACTGATCAAAAAAAAAAAAACCCCTCAATATCTGCCAAATCAACAATTGAGCGCCAAAAACGCATCCCCTAAAGCCCCATAATCAAACCCCTCAAAACACCGATTCACCATTGCAAACCACAAACCCTTGTGATAGATGGGAACACCCCAACCAGGAAATATAAAACTAGACTGAGAGAGAGAAAGTCTCGCTTGTTTGTGACTTAATGACATGAAATACATTCAGAAACTAGTAGTGAAGAAGTATTAATCCAGACAATGAAAAGTATAATTCAGATACACCACATATATGATGGAAAAGATTCCAGGCAATTCTAAATCATCCAGGAACCTTGATTGATGACACCGAACTGAATTGCAGAATTACTTCCAGTGTATAGGTTTCTTAGATTGGAGGGACTAAAAAAGTCTGGTAACAGGCCAAAGTTCATTAAGTTCACATAAAAAGCAAGACCAACAGGCACTTGAATTGGCTTAAGAAGGGAGGCACCCTCCTTCAGCATGGACTGAGCCCCAATAGGCCAATCAAGTCTGACTCATGAAGGTGGGACAAATGCACCAGTTTTTCAAATGAGTCGATCTGAAAAGCTTATAAGCCATGCACCAAAGAACTTTTCTATTATGATTTGTCATAAGATGGAACTACTAAATATGAAAAATCCCATCCGCTTATCAATATGAAGCAACAAGTATCCCAACAATGCAGAACCCCAAACTAGTATCCCCACAAGTCAACAATGTTGCATACTTTGTCCCTAGTACCCAAACCATTATAATCATCAGAAGCTAGGCTCTCTCTAAATGACACAAGCTAACAAACCAGGATTTACAAATTGGGTAAAAGGATTCCCAAATGACAATAAATTCGAAAACTGTCACAGAACGAGAAGTTTGTGAGTCAAATGAAACACAATAATTGATAATTCCTCTTAAAAAACCTCAGATTAGCCATCTATCAATGCAAATGCACCACAGAACCACATTATTCTCTCTTTCCAGTATCGAAACAATCTCAAACCCAAAATTTCAGTTTAAAGCCCAAAATTTTACAAACCATAACTTTTTGTAAGCACATTTTCGTGCCTCATTAGAACTCTTGCATTCGGAAACCTCACATTGGTCTCAAAGCACAATGTAGACTGCAACTGGTTAACCCAGTTACCCAGTATAAAGCTGTTGCAGCAACTAGTCGAATTTCAGGAAAAAAAATGACAAACATAAAAAAGCAGCCCCACAGAACGACATGACCAGATTATGCTTGAAGTTAATTTCTTTTTTTTTTTGGATCCGCGAGTGCTCAAGTTAACATAGGAAAAAGGAAAGCAACAGATAAAGAGAAACTTCAGTTAACAACTCCGACATGACCAGATTATGCTTGAAGTTAAACTGTAATGGTAAAATGGCTGCAGGCAGTCACTGCAATTCACAACACCAACGATTGCAGATTGTTAGAAGTAATAGAGCAAACAAAATCATGCTACAATTATTTATCCACGAAGCTTGGAGCTTCAAGTGGAAAGCTGGTACAAAACCCCGAATAGGGGTTGAATCCAAACTAAAGGATATCTGAGGTCCCTCCATTGCACTAACATGAGGATTAGACTAGGCTCATCATCTGTGTGGGTGTGGCTGTGGGTGGGATGAAGTTGATGACACAAACAACAAAACATACGCATTACAAAATTTGGATTTTTAAGCTATATTATATGGAAATTTCATTCAAGTTTCCTTGTTATACTATCACCAAATCAACAGACCAAATGTAGCGAAACACTTGATTCATACAGTCTACATGTATGATGGAAAAGGTTCCAGGCAATTCTAAATCATCCTGGAACATAGACTTGATGATACTTAACTGAATTGCATAATTACTTCCTGTGCCTAGGTTTCTTAGATTGGAGGACTGAACACGTCGGGTAACAGGCCAAAGTTCATTAAGTTGATCATATAACAAGCAAGAGCAACAGACACTTGAAGTTGAGCCAAAGTGTGAATTATATTATCCGGATTGGCTTGAGAAGGGAGGCACCCTGTTTAGCAAGGGGAGACACATGCACCTTTTTCGTTTTTCCAAATGAGTAGATCTGGAGAATCATAAAAGCCATGCACCAAAAAACTTTCTATTATGACTTTGTTGTACTAAATACGCGAAACTCAAACGCCTTGTCAATATTAAGTTCACTTCTTCAAGTAGTATCACAACAATGCAGAAGCTGAAATTAATATCCAAACAAGTTACTGACATTACATAGTTTGTTATTCCCTAATCATCATAATCATCAGAAGCTAAGCCCTCTCTACATGACATAAGTTAACAAGCCATGATTACAAATTGGATAAAAGAATTTACAATTCAACAATAACTTCAAAAGCAGTCACAGAAAGAGCAGTTTGATAAATAAATAAAAAAAAACACACACACACACAAAATTATGGTTAATCTTAACAATCCTGAGATTAGCCTTCTATTAATACAAATGCACCATAGAACCATGTCATTCTTTTTGTTTCCACCATCTTAAACAATCTCAACCCTAAATTCAGCTCATAAACCAGATTTTTATGCTACCATCATTTTCTTGTTAGCAAATTATCATGCTCATCAAAACTTTTGCATTTCAAAACCTCAGATTGGCCTCAAACCACAAAAGACCTGCTGTCAGAGATAAAAATTCACTAGCACACGTCAACATCCAGAAATAAGATGCAGACTGCAACTAGTTAACCCAGTTACCCAGTGCACAGTTGTTGCAGCAACCAATCAAATTTCACAAAAAAATAAAATCTGGCAAACCTAAAAAAGCAGTCCCATTGGAAAGAAAAATCTGGAGTGCTCAGGTTAACATTGCAAAAATGAAATCAACAGATAAAGAAAAACTTCTAACAATGCCGACATGCCCATATTAAGGATAAAACTAATCTAGTACTAGTGAAATGGCTGCAGGCAGGCACTGCAATTTATCACAGCAATGATTGCAGATGGATACAAGAAATAGAGCCAACAAAATAATGCTTTTATCTACTGAGCTTAGAGCTTCAACATCACGAAGCAAAACAAACCTAGATTGAAGATTTGATCATAGTTGGACAAGAACCACAAGAAGAAGGAAAGTAGAAAAAGCAGCAAAGCGGCTTGTGACTCAATTGGAAAAACTTTGGCACTTAGATTCCCAAAAATCAATGAAAACACGCAAGTAATCTAGCACAATAGCAAAATCTGTGTACATGAAATTTATATAGAATGTTGTGGAAATTATATACTAAATATGAGATCATAAGCCAGCATGGTAGGTGTTTCAGATTTTTTTGGGTAAATAGGTGTTTCAAATTGAAATGAAAGAAGCAAAAATTTACAAACACTCTGTATTTAGAATTGCCAATCCTTAAAAATCCCTAGTATTTGCGTAGCACTCCAACAAAAAGCTTTCGAGAACATAGTAGGAAACATGAACACTAAAAATTCCACTTCCTCCATTTATGATGTTCCCTAGATAAGCAATGGATAGAAACAACTTCCAAGACAATTTGGCATATTTAGACTTGTATCAACTAACTAACAACGAGAATCCTCTCAACCTGACTTCGACTACCTCCATAGATCTATGCAATAAATGATTCATCGACATAACAAGTTCTTAGTCCACCAAACATGTGTATGTTATAATCCAAAAGGGCAACTAAATAAGAAAAGGCATGCCAAACCACTATCCTACATCATAAACTAGAAAAACAGCCTACAATTAACAACCTTGCATGTGTTACTTAACATAGTCAAAAGGGCAAGTAAATAAGAAAAGGCATCTCAAACTACTATTTTACATCATAAATTAGAAAGACAGGCTACAATTAACAACCTTGCATGTGTTAACATAGTCAGTTGCCAGATTGATTACCAGCAGCACAAAACAAGAAGACAACAACCATAAAACAACGAAGCCAAGGACCCATGTACATGTCGAACATCATATCGAAGGATATCAAATACAAAACGTAAAAACACAAATAAATTGGGAACTAATTGTTTGATTTGTGGAGCCTAATTATTAGTAACAGACACCTCATCAATCGTTCAGAACGAGGTAATTCGCTGATATAAACCCTAACATATATAATACTGGTGACCGGTGACCATAGCAGCAAATGTTGTACTCTTCTTCTTTGTTCGATAATTTATTTTGGTGATTTGGTGATTACTAATGTAGGCGGTAAATCCGTGCGCTCTACTTTTTAGTTAGATAGTTTTGTTCGTGCTAGTGCGTTTGGTTCGTAGCCCAACATATACTTGATAACATTAGAAGATGAATAATAAACACAAGAATTGAATCAAGAATTAAACCGTAAATAAAGGGAGGAACCCTAACCTCGAACCTCCTTCCGCGGTGGTGCGGCGGGAGACGTGGCGTGACAAAGAATAGCGCGGCCAATGAACGACAAGCTGGAGAGAATACCAACCACATAGAAAACCATGACCAATCCAAGAATCCAAGGCATCAACATGAATCCAATGAAAAACGTAATCGAACCACACAGCATCAGAGTCAGCGAAATCCCCAACAGCAGGGACGCGAACCCCGCCGGCGTTATCTGCGGCGGTAGCCTCGACGGAGAAACCGACTGCGGTGGGTGCACCGCCGGAGGTTCGTCGGGAAAATGAATCGGCGTAGGAGGAGATCGGAGGATGTTGAGAATCAGAGCAGTAAGCTCGACAAAAGCCCTAGATTGGTGGTGATTTTGTCTTCTCATCGTAATTTCCTCCTAATTAGTAAACAGGTAATTGAATCTGAATCCCTAATCGTATAAAGAAATTAAGATTGTGAATTACTATAATCGAGGAAAAAAGGATAAATTCTGAGACGGGATTGATATCGCTCTCTCCCCCTGAGCCCCTCGCTTTATCTGTACGTAAATAGGTTGGGGGATTCTTGAATCAACTTCTAATAAACGTGGAGAGTTTGGATAGGGACGGTTTGCTCGTTTTTCATGGGCATTGTAATAATTCTAGAGAGAGAAAGTTTTGTGTTAGGTTGGAGGGAAACGCAGCATACAGAAGATCATTAATTGCCGCTTTATCTTTTGGATGGAGATGGCAGATTAAAATATCGGAGATGTAACTGTTTTTCTCGGGTTAATTACCTCTTTCATCCTTAAATTATTCCATACTTTTTAAAATTCATCCCCTAGTTATAAGGGTGAGAAAAAACCCGTCAAATTGCAAATTCAGTCCAAATCAATTCAAATCGCATGGTTTGATTTGGTTTGGTTTGATTATTTAGTAGTTGGGTTTGGTCTTGTTCTAATAAAAATAAAAACCGTATTATATGATTTGGTTTGTGGATTTACATTAACAGTTTCAATTCTAAATCGATCCAAAGCATACACATACATGTGTTTGCACGTATTTATACACATATTTATTTATTTGTTTTTCAATTAGATAGACCAAACTAAACAAAAGAGCTATAGCCAACTAACTTCCTAAATTAATAATATAGTCAATTTTTCTATTCAAAAAAAAAAAAAAAACTAACTTCCTAAATTATAGATCTATAAATTATTTCACTGTATAATTCAGTATTTCTTTTTGCCAAGATTATGTAGCCTGAACTTCTATATAATCACAGAAATAGCTACAATACACCCCTTTATTTGGATGTACTATATGCACCCATTGTATAGTCCAGATTGTGCCACATCATCAATAATCGTAACATTTTTTAGTTTTTCATAACTTTTCAGCAATATAATTCATAACATTTTCTATGATTTGTAACATTTTCGTGTGTCTCGTAACTTTTATAAAAAAATCGTAACTTTTACAAAAAAAATCGTAACTTTTATTGGGAAATAAGGGGTGTATATTTTAGCCTTTTCCATATACCACAACTCATTTCCATTTTATTCACCAAAGGAACATTGTCATTGCCAACTAATTCCCCAATGCAATTCTCTATTCTAGTGATTCCATTCCATGGCCTATGTCCTAATTATCCCCAAAATTTTTAAACATGAAATCCAATTCCTAGTTTTATTTTAGAGAATTGATATTGATACTCCCCACTTTGATATTTGCACTCCCCTTTTCTTTTTTTTCTTTTTGTCTATATTAGGTAAAATTACTAAACCACTCCTGTATGTTATAATTAATTCCCTTCTTTTACACATGAAAATATAAAGTACAAGGGTGGTGTAGTAACTTCACCTAATAGAGACAAAAAAAAAAGTGTCAATATCTATTCCCTTATTTTAATACAATTGGCCTTTATATAAGTTTTGATTTAATTATTCTCTGCAAGTTTACGGAGATGATTTCTTAGTTTGAAGCAAACCGTGGTTTGAAACCGAAACCGAACCGTATTGTAATGGTTTGGATTGGTTTGGTTCTATGCCGTTTTTGTTTTGTTTGGTTCTCCAAATTCATAATCTATAGGTATTAGTTTGTTTCTTGATTTACCGTGAAAGCAAACTAATCCGGTCCATGCTCACCCCTACCTAGTTATGAATTGAACTTTACTTATGTAATTGTTCAATTCATTTCAATGAACTTCAATTACTGACACTGCAAGCAATGTCACTAGGACACGACAGAACACGGATGTGGGAAAATTTAACAACCTGTAGACACCCCGATTTCAACCCGGGATACTTATCAAGCACTCCCGATGATGAATTGGCCAACCGTGAACACCTTAAGGTTAAGAAAAGAGCTTGAACTTTCCTCAAACAACCTAAAACCACCTCAAACCACTCCAAACCACCCCCAAACAACATAAACCACCACAAAAGACCAAAATACCCCTCAAAATACCAAAACCAACCATCAGTCTTTGGAAAAGGCTTGGAAGGCCAAGCCCCATGCTTCGAAAGCCTTCAACCCCCCGCCCAAATTGCCGGTTTGGCCGCAGAGCATCTAATGATGAGATTCCAACTGAATACTGCCACCCAGCCATTTTTCTGTTGCTCGCATGCAACTGTAAGACCCCAGGGTAGGCCTCAAATTACATCATTAGGTCCTCCACTTCAAACCCATACACTTCAACCCTTATTTCACTCTATAAAAACCCACCTTCTACACCATTTGGAGAGGTTAGACACTCTCTCAACATCTGAGCTATCACCCACTCTCACTCTACATTTCCAGCAAACATCAATCCATGTCATCCACTATTTTCAAGTTCAATCCAAGAAACCCACCCTTGATCACCACATCCTCTCACTAGAATACACCATCATCCACTTCAAATCAAAATGAAAAGCCACTTCATATCTACTATAATCTGGTCATAAACACTCACATTGTTCATACAAACACAGCCATAACCCAATCATCTATCAAACCCTAAGTTCAAGCTCAAATCAAAACCAAAAGGTAGAAATCAATGTAAAGAGTTACGGTTTGGTGCTCCTGAGGGGAGACCAAAGGGGTTCATGGGGGTCCTCTATACCTCTAATGAACACACGAGGTCTTAAATAAGCAAGAAAATGGTTTTTGAAAAACTTAGTTCCAAACAGCTCGAGCGCTCAAGGTCAAGCCTATGAGCGCTCAAGCCCCTTTGGCACCAGTTGTGTTTCTGTAGCTTCTGATCATGTTTCATCTGGAAAATGTCACTTTTATGGCTACTGGTTGGTTCAATAAGTCTTAAAACAGTTCATCTAGCCTTTGATCATCGATCAATAAACTCAAAAGTCATTAAAAGTTTTGTTTTGTCATTTTCAAGTCATGGATGGTCATATTTCATGAATAAAACGGTGTATCCCACTCTTTCAAGCATGATCAGAAAGTTTTGAGCTCATATCAACATTAAGGAGTGGTCGAAAAGCTACACGAAAACCCACAACCCCAGGGGGTTGAAGGCCGATGGCACCTCTATGAGCCAAGCCCTTTACAGTTTTGAAGTTTGAATCTTGTTTATTTTCAGCCTTGTACTCTGTTATTCTCCAGCTTGTTGAGGTGTATGTGCATGCATGTGTGTGTTGATGATTGGCTGTGCCATCCTTATCTCAAAGTGTGTGTGTGTTGATGATTGGCTATGCCATCCTTATCTCCAAGTGTGTGTGTGTTGGTGGTGTTTGGCTATGCCAACCTGATCTCTTCTCCCTCTCTCACTCTAATCATGCTCATATGCGGTCTAATGATTATTCTCCACTTGCATGAACACCTCAAGTTTATTTTATGCATGTCATTGAAGTTTTCAATACAGTATTCATCACTCATCATGTTGCACTAGTTCATGATCCAAATGAAGGCAGAATGCTGCAGAGATACTCAAGTTCAGAAGCGGGATTGAGCGCTCAATGCCTACCCCTCGGCCTTTTCCAATCAATCCCCCTTTGTTCCAATTAAAGCTTCTTCTCATTTCACTCTTTTCTTTTGTATCTCGAGTATTTTGCAAAGCTTAAAACCTTTGAGTTTTCATTCGCTTCGTCGTCGCTTTTTACCTCATTTTGCCCATGAATTAGCTTTAAACTCATGTTTGTGTGATTATGTCATTCGTCCCCAAAGGTTAAATGATGTTTTTGAACAAGCAATAGTGATCAGAACATGTTTTCATCAAGTCGGAATTATTAGAAGCATCATAAGCATGTCTGAGCAGAGAAGAGCTTGAGCGCTCAATCCCCTGTCTTTGAGCGCTCGAGCCCTAGGCAAAGGGATCAAGTTGGTTTGGTCTTGTGTTGGCCTGTGGTGTTGTTTTTGATTGTTTTGTTGGTATTCTGTATATTCTGGTCTTGATGCTTACTGTTTGATGTCCTTGGTTGTTGATGTTTGCATATCCCCATCATCCATGTAGATTCACGAAGCACATGCATACATCGTAATCCATCATTTTGTTTGTTATTGTCATTATGTGGCTCCCATCCCCATTCCCCATACTTGCTCAAAGTTGAATTATAAGCATTTCTTACGATCCCACAAAAGTCAAGTAGAGACCGGTTTTCGAACCGGGCGAGGGGGGTGCCTTAAAACCCTTCCCCCTTCGTAACTGAGCCCCCGAACCTAAGATAGTATGGTGATGACAAGCCAGTATCCCTTATCCATTGAATGAGGCATGAGTCAATCGATGTTCGGTTCCTCGGGTACGATCCGCTAAAACCCGGGTGGCGGCTCCGAAATTGATCCCTTCCGAGATCCCTCCGAAGGTGCGTCCACACAACCTCCAAATAACTTCAATTACACTAAACTTGTACCTTAATTTTCCAAATCAAACATAAATTGATTCAGGTCTATGCTTCAACTTGCAAAAATATCCTACACTCCAATGTGATGGCTGAAAAACATACCGAATTCTCATTGGAGGAACATGCAAAAATAAAATAAAAATGAAAGGACAACATGTAGAATAAATGAACTCATACTTTAATATTTGCACTCTCTTGAGTCAAAACATTCAGGCCTTCTACATCCTAAAAAGGAAGATAATGTTAAATGATAAATTATGCAATGTAATGAATATAATTGTATAGACATTCCATAAACATAACATACCGATACTGGTATGATATTTGGATTGTCGTGGCTACATTGTACCTTTTTGTTTAATTTTGCACTCTTCTGAATAATTTGTTCATCCATTGACTTGGATTACCCATGGTATTTGATTTCTCATGGGAACTTTCCAAATTATTTTATTTATCTTCAACCGCAACCATATTGTTTAGACACTTTTCATCATCTAAGTCATTCTCCACCTCTATTTCTCGCAAACCTGTCACCATCCTATCCGCTGGTAGTGGAATAGATGGCTTTATCAACGACCTTATTGAATAACTTGAACAAACTATCATAGTGAACAAATTCGGGCATGCGTTCCCAATAAGTGTAACTGACCTTAACTTTTGTGTGACACCTCGCCATGTTTTTCATCCATCTTCATAGAATTTTTGTGTGACACCTCGCCATGTTTTTCATCCATCTTCATAGAATTTTTGTGTGACACCTCGCCATGTTTTTCATTCTTTTTGGACCAAACCAAGATCATATGTACGCACATCATTTCCTTACTCTCAAACAACTATCAATTGCAATTAGTTTCTCTTGACTCTTCATTAAAATGAACAAATAAAGTACCAGTTTTAAATGTACTTTTTCTCTTCCCAACTAGAATGTTTTGTTCAATGTGAAACTGTGAACTACCATTTATAACCGGTCCAACAGTCAAATTGCACCAAATAAATTCGGCTACTTGCTCTCGGAATTGCAACCATTTATGAAGTGTGTATGCTTGTTAAAATTGGTTCTCAAAACCATAAGGAGACACATTTTCAATTTGTATGTTTAAAAAAATGAATGTCTACCTCTTCTAATTTTTGCACCTTCTTACGTAAGGTATTCTTATATTGCTCTACAAATTCCTTCAAAGTGATATTGAGATGGACGTAGTCATCAAAGAATGGATTCATGCTCTCACTTCATTGGGTTGTTAACATCCCTGCCCAAAAGGTATCTTTAACAAATGCCGGTACCCATTGGTTCCTCTCCGCGTACAATCCAGCTAACCAATCATTGGTCTGTAAATTGTGGAGAGGGTAGAATCCAATTACATAGAAAAATACCCAAGCATGTATGAACCACGTGCTTAGTCTGGACACCACAAGAGGGTGGCCTCATTCGGGGGGACCACATGAAGGTGCCCCAGGTTATGGTCGAGCAGAGTAGGCAAAGTGTGCAGCTAGGATAGCACCACGAGATGGTGACAGCACCATGAGAAGGTGCACAAGGCCAGTGCCGAGCTAGGTATCTGGTTGGCATCATCATATATGGATAGGCAAGTATATTGCCGAACTAACCTCTTACGTGATAAGGTGGCGAGTCATTCTATTAGGATCTAGAATAGCCTTTTATGTGGTAAGGGGTAAATCCTGAGAATTAAGAGAATGTCATTAAGCTTCCATATTGTGCAAGAAGTCCAATATAGATACAAAATCCTAACATAAAAAGGATTCCTAAAGTGGAAAGAATCCTGGTAGAATAAAAAAGTATTTCTATACGGAAAGAGTATAGGACAAGACTCCTAATGAGAGTAGGATCTTTGGACAACAAGTGTCACACCTTGAATTTCATAAAACATAATAATAGAGAATATCCACGTGGACTAGTCAAAAGTCAAATCTTCTTCCATGGAGAGTCAAAGTTAAACCAGCCACTCGGGTGGAAAATCCAGCAGCTTCACAAATTTTTGTTTCATCCCAGTTTGTTCCTCATGCCCGTTTGGCCCCCGATTGTCCATTTCTTTGTGTTTTTTTACCCATTCCACCATTTTGAACACCGAATTCACTTTGAAATTATAAAACTAATCTTTGGACACGTGATTTAACAAAATTTCTTGGTTTTATGTATCAGACACGCGTCGGTTGACCTTTTTTTTTGTGAAAACAGTGAAGTTTTGGAATAAATGGGACTTATGGAAGTTTTTGAAAAACATTGTTTTGAGACGATATAATTGGATAATGTGAATTCTAGTGATCACCCGTTTGGTGTCCCTAGGCATGGGTGCATGGAGCCCACGAAATCCGATAGATGGATACTTCCCTATTAAATTAATGAATGTTTTCCTATGTAATGTTGGAAATGACATATTTGGGTTAAATTTGAAATATTTGGCGAAAACTTGATTTTTGTGTACAAGTATGAGAATTTGGCAATTGCTTGGACTTTGGTTGGATACTTAAGATTATTTTGGGACACTTGGACACATTTTGGACACTTGAAAACATTTTGGGGTACTTGGTGGTCTAGTTATAGTCATTCATTCATCCTAACCTTATACATTAGTAGTGTCTTTCATCATACTCTCTTGTTATCCATGTATCACATTTATACACCTAGCATTAGTAGAATAGTTTTCCTACTAGGCTAGTGAGCTCAACCTATCAATCAATTTTTAGGTACTCAACATGGAGCATGCGATTGGACGATTGTGGAGTGATATATATATGGAACTTATACATGCATGAAGTTACTTTTCCATCTTTGTCTTACATTTTTGAAAGATGATTTTGTAACTTCTATTTAAACTTGGTAATTGTACTTTTGGGATTTGGGATCTCGTTATTAGAACTTGTTGACTATTTACGGTGAGAATGTAATATTTTGACTTTGACTATTCAAATGTGTAAATTGTAAAACTTTGACTTGTTCCACGTGGATATTTTCTATATTTGGTTTATTGAATTTGAGGCCGTGACAAAATTACTCCCATCTCTCTCTCTCTCTCTCTCTCTCTCTCTCTCCACTCCACATGGGCACAATTTCTTTCTCCTCAACTCCCCAACCCATATAAAAGTGTCTAAAGTACTGAACGCTATAATTTGAAAGTGCAGCCTAAACCTAAACCTTGGGATACTCTATGACTAAGGTACTTTATGAAAGTGCCTAAAATCTTATGGTATCCTATGAAAGTGCCTAAACTACTAAAACCCTATAATTAGAAAGTGGACCCTAAACCTAAACCCTAATAATTAAAGAATGACTTACCTTAATGGTAATTAAAAAAAATGACTTACCATAGTGGTAATTAGATACCTTTTTTCTAGACCTAGAAGTAAAAATCTGTAAATTTAAAGAGGAGAGGGGATGTAACGACCGCACAGTTGACCTGCTAACCTTTACTCTAACCACATGACTTAAAATGTTATCTTTGAGTTATACAGTAACTTGATGAGTGCTCTTATATATCAATCCGTATTTTTATGAAATCCTGATGTGGGATGTTTTTTTTTTTTTTAATCAGAAAAAAAAATATTATAAAGCTCGATAGGGGTACATCGAGATAAGAGAGAGGGAGAGAGACAAGAAGAAGAAGAAGAAGAAAAGAAAAGGGAATCAATGATAGGTTTGGTGGGAATGACAACAATAGGTGTGTAGCATATAAACCTATTGTATAATGCATATTGTGTCACTTCATTGACAATTGTAATATTTTTTAATATTTTGTAACTTTTTAACGATATGATTCATAATGTTTGATGTAACTCATAACTTTTAAAAAAATCACTTTTTGATTTTTTTACCCAAAGCACCCATAGTTGGCAGAGCAGAGAATGAGCACTTCATTTGGCAGGAGTTTAAAACCCTAACTCCCCCTTTCTATTAGGATAGTATAGAATATGTTTCTCTTGAAAAATAATAAAAATAACTACCGAGTAGTTGTTGAGAATCAATCTCATTATTCACTAACAGAAATATAAAAAAGTACATTAAGTATTTTTATTTACCCGCATATCAAGAAATTAATCATTAATTGTTTCATTTCTCAATAGGGGAACTCCCCCAACTCTCATTTGCTTAACCTGGGAGAAACTGAATACGCAGAATTGTGGCCATTCTATTCCCACCATAATAACTTACAATTTTTGGAAGAGATAAATCACCGGCACTTTCTCCCCTATTTTGCTTCTTACGTAAAATTATATCTTTTTATAACCAGGCCTGACCCTGAGATTTTCAGGGTCCTAAGCGAAGTTTTAAAATGAGCTTTTTAATTTCACTATATATATACGAAAAACTTCTAATCCAGAATCTCGGATTAGAGGTTTTTTGGTGTTGCAATTTATTTTTGGAAAATCTGAGCCATTCAATGTGTTCAGAAGGTGTTTTCAAAAGCCCGTGCGAGAAATCTTCAAAAAAAAATACCGGAAAGGGCTTGATCCAAGCAGTTTTCGCAAAAACTGTATATATATATTTTTTGCGAAAACTGCTTGAAAACACATTCTGAACACATTGGACGGCTCGGATCGTCAAAAAAAATTTTTGGATCATGGAGGTCCAGAAACGGGAGGTCCGGACTAGAAGCACCACCTATATATATATTCTTTGTTTAGAAACTAGCAAGTTTACCTTGTAGTTCAGTGGTAGGATAACTGGGTTCGCCATTGAAGGTAGTGATTTCGAGCCTCAACGCCTTCATTTCAAAGGCAAATTTTTGAAAAACTTTCAAAAAATTATCACTGCGAGCAAGGATTGAACTTGTAATCTCTAGCTTAAGAGACAGAAATGTTACCACTATACTACAATCAGCGATGCCTGGTTAGCCTATATCTAGGGCCGACCCTGTTTATTACACGCCCCTATCCTCCCCGGGAGGAATATGTGCTGAGATTGCAATATAAGCATCGTATGTTTGAATAACGTTCCAAAGAAAAAAAACAGCGTCCACAATCAAAAGGTGCTTATCAGATGAAATGCTTTTTAAAAAAATAAAAATAATTAACATTCTCTTGTAAAATTTTATGTTATCAATAAACTATTACTTTCTTTGCTAATAAAAAAGGAAGTACATATTGGAATAATGGCAAGTTTCTAATACTGCATTTGCCCCACAAACACACAAAACATTATTCTGTTTTTACATTCGAAGCATAGAGTGCAGTGCAGATGATTTCATACAAGCAATTATTTACTTATACTTTCCTCACTGACACTGAATTTAATTGTTTATGGTTTCTAAGAGGTCCAGCTAGAACATATTACACAATACACATATTCCTCTTTTCTTATGTTTTTCATTTTCATACTCAAACGATGTAAAAAATTACGCCGAATTAAAACTTGCATGAGAGGAATCATGTTGCCTACCACGACACGGTTCTTGTATTATTAATCACGGTAACCATCCTGGCAGGTAGTTATTGACACTGGGACCTGCTGCTGTTATTGGATTATTTTGATATCTGAAATCCAATAAAAAAATAACTTAGGATAAAAAAAAAACTAATACATGTGAAACTCAAACTTTTTGTTTTTCCCTTTAATTAAGTGCCGCTTTGAGTTTTCTTGTTGCAAACCCCTTGTAATTTTGAAATACTTGAATGATAATTTTCTAAACTCGTTACTCGATCGTGATAAGAATTTTTAACAAACTAATTTGGTATTCAAGCCTCTTTTAATTAAAGAAACATTTTAAATCTGCTAGAAAATGGGTAATAAAAATCGTACAAAGAAAAAAAAAAAAAAAAAGAACAAGTGGGTGCCTCGTTTCATTAATAGTTTAATAAAATCTTTTTTTTCCGAGAAAAAAAATATATAAAGAGAATCGTGCAAAGAATTTTCAGGTGAACATTGAAGTGTGTTTTTTTTTTTGTACGTTTCAGTTTCAGATGGACTTACCCAATTTGTAATGTGGGATCACACTCCAAAGGATGAAAGAAAGCAGCCCCCTGTGGTTGAGCTGGTTGTCGGCCGTAAACCACATCATGTTCACCTGGGTTCCATTGGAGTGAGTTTACTTGCAATTGGCCTCCAAATAGCTGAAAGTGATGCAACAAAAAAAAAAACATTCAGACTCATGGTTTTTACTTTTCTTCTTGATCGTGGAATAAAAAACAGTGGGAATAGAAGATAAAATTATTACTAATCTTTACATTAAAAAAAATTAAGGAATGGACAAGAGAGCTTCGGAAAGAAAGCATAATGCTAGTGGAAGAATCTCATTCTTTAGCCTCTTGATTTTCAATAAGAAACAACTGAACAAACCAAAGATGTAGCTTAAAAAATACGAACCAATCACCCAAACAAAATGTTGAACCACAATCTGAAACCATCCCAATAAATCATGCGTGCGTTGGAATAATATAATTATGCTCATGATTTATATCCCTCCGTTCCAAAATAAGTGTCCCGCGTATAAATCTAGATCTTTTAAAAAAAGATGCATTTAAAAAAAAAAGAATCAATTTTTTTTTCACAAATCATTAATAGATATCAATGTATTCTTTTGAGTTGTGAAATTTTAAATTATTTAACAAAAAAATACATCTTTTTAAAGACTTAGGTTTTCCGTTTGCGCGTGGGACACTTATTTTGGAATGCAGGGAGTATATAACAAGCCTTCCATGTGTAGTTCCTAATCAACTACTTCTTTTTCAAGAATGGTACATGTACAACGACGTTGTACAACATAGATGTCCAAGGCATCTTTCATCGTCCAAAAGAGTTTTTTCGATGATTTGGATTTTAAATACTTTTTAACCCATAAGAATTCAAAGATGATTTAAAATCCGGACCGTAAATTGTTGAAATAAACAGTTAAAATTCACGTTATACATTTTAGTTGTACAACCCGTGCATTTTTTTCTATGGCAAGAACTGTGCAATCTAAAACCATCCCAAGTAACTTTGTGTTTGCTTTCTTAACTCCTTTGGGCATATGATTTGGTTTCCTAAAAAGAGAATTGCTCTCTCAGTTTTCCACGTACTGATCATAGTGACAATTGTGAAGCTTGAAGCAAATCAGCTATCAAATAGTGCCTATATATATGGCTAAAAGGGAAGAATGGCTTTCATTATTAGATTTGACAGGAAACAAATGGTGGAGAATGTAAATACCCTTTGTTTCAGGCTCTTATTCGCTTCATTAAGTGCATGTTCCTGCAGATATAAGAATTGAAGGTAATTGATTAAACTTGAAGTGCTTAATTTATTAGTGTTTATGAAGTCGGTACCTTTCTTTGAAGATCTGTGAGCTGATCAAGCATGCACTGGGTCTGCAGCAAGAAATAGAGGATTTAAAATTGGGAAATTATTTCGTATTCCCGGAGTACATGTTGCATTGTCATATAGTGCTCCCAAAAACTCAAAAACTGCAACACGGACATTGTGGGTGATTCCTTGAGTACCCCTCGCCAAACGGAAGTGTGTCATCGACTTGTCATGTAACACTCACTAAATATGTAGATACGTGATTTGTGAGAAGAACGACTAGGTACTACGAGAGGATTGAATTAATAGCCATTGATATTACGTAAACATCAATTTGTCATATCAATTAGTACATCTAAAGTACTTGGTTAAAATGTTTACAAGTTGAAACAAAACAACTAATGAAGTAAAATTATTTGGGGTGATGTATTCAGTTTGACTCTTATGAACACAAGGTCGCCATTAACCAATTGGAGTTAGCTCAATTGGTCAAAACTCTTGCATATCACTTGGATTAGGAGTTCAAATCTCTCCATCCCCTATGTGTGTGGATGTTATTCCCCTTGTTTTTTTTTTTTTTTGTATGACAAAAAAGATTTCATTAATCAAATGTAAAGATACAAGAGATTAAAGGGACAAGTAAGAACAGCATCACAACAAGAGTGTCACCTCCCAACGAGGTTGGCATCCTACACACAAGTTCATTTGTTGGGTTATTTCTCCCTTTAATGAGAGTATTAGTTGGGTTGGTCTTATGATGATTCAAGACTTTGTTTCAAATCTCACTACTTGTGTGTGTTCCCTTTAATGGGCTATTAGTTAGATTTATAACAACTTTGGATTTTGTTTTCAATTTGGTGTAATTCAAACTTGTATTCTCTTACCGTTTTAAAAAAAGAAAAAACGATGTTGTCATTAGCTGTTACTCTGGTATCTACTAACATCCTAATGCTATCTCTGGCCAAAAAAAGAAAAAGAAAAATAAAAAGAAAGTTGAGTTATTGCCTAGTCTCAATTGATTAAGATGACAAGGTCCATTACCCTTGTTGATCTGATCTGCTTCAGGGACATATCAAGCTGTCTTTCCAGTGACTCAAGTTCCTTGCTGTTTAGAGAGCCAAGATCCTCTCCCAGGAGATTCCTAATATAAACAAACAAACATATTTTCCGTTTGGTTAGGGCTTTATAAATATTAGGTCAGCAAGTTTATTGAGCTGAATTACCTTTGGGATCGTTGTAGAGCTTCATAACGTGCTTTAAGTTTCAAATACTCCTGCTGACTACTCAGTTCCTACACACATCATCAAAAAAAAAAAAAATGACGTTGGAGAATTAGTCGTAACAACTACGAATAACAATTATAATAACAATAATGATAGTCAAGGTGCATAATAATGATAGTCGAGGTCCACATACGCTGGCCAAACACCCACAATTATGAGAAAAAAGGAAAAGAAAAATAGAACAATACTATTATCATGCTTAACAAATCTTGAAAGCTTAATCTTCTCAATTTTCTTTTTCTATTTATTATCGGAAGACTTCATTACTCATTAGTAGATCAAACACGGAAGGTACATATCCCAACTAAATTAGAACCAAATTCCTTACCAACATACATATGATATCAAGATGCAAGCCAAGACTAAAATGTTCTTAAGCGAAGCACAAGCCATTTGGACGGTAAATAAAACTATGGGTATTGGTTATGATGGTGATGAAGAAGAAGTGATAAGCAAGATTGCTGATAATTTAGCCCAAGACAAAGAAAGAACTCTAACCTAAATCTAACATTCTATCATAATTCAGCAGGAGTCAAACAGTTTGAGGAGTATCATGGGATCTCTGCATTTCTGGGTCCTATGGGATTTTTGGATTTCCTTAAGTTGTGCTTTTGAAATTCTTCTGTTTATGCTTGGGTGTCCCTTAGTCTTAATGATTCTTGGTCTGATTTTGGGGTCAGAGTCCACCCCCCTCTGGTATGTTTTTGCTTTTGGTCAAAGCAAGGAGGAATTGGGTTGAATTAGACTCTATTAGTGGGGAGATTTTACCAATGTTGTTATCATTAGGATATTCACACATTGATATTCTGGAGGTCCATCTTGTTTACATTGGTCTAGATTTATTCTCTTTTGTTGGGAGTTTTTGCCTATTGCCGCCATTGGGTAGTCCTATATTGTTTTTATGGGAGTTTTATCTCTGGCTTAGTTTTTTGATCTTCATCTTAATATGGTTGAGGTGTTCTGGGATTAATGGAGCTGGGTTCTCATCGCTGAATCTCAATCTGGAGCCTTGCAATTCTTTGCTCCTGGGTTCAAATCTTATTCTTTTATTTGGCTCCGCACAACGTTGGTTCGGCTTGATAAAGCCGTATTTTTTTGGGTGCATCTGTAGGGATTTGGGAGTTGGGATTTTGTCAGCATTTCCTTGGGTTGCCTGTTTGAACGTGTTGGAGGGGTGGTTGTGGGAGTGTTGAGGAGATGCTTCGGGGTATATTTTGCTGGGAGTTCTATTTCTATGGGTAGTGCTGACTGCTGGGGTTTACAAGGTTGTTGATTTTCTCCCTGGAGTTGCAAAAGTTTGGTGCAGTTTAAGGATTGCTGTCCCTTTTGCCTGTTTTGCTTTTTTCGTTGACTCCTTGTTAACGTGTTGTTATTTCCCTTTGGGTCCGTGGTGGCAATGTTTTGTCTTGCCTCGGCTCCTTTAAATCTTTGTAATGTGTTTTCGAAGATTTATAAAATTTCTTTTGCCGTGCAAAAAAAAGATGCAAGCCAAGACAAATTTGAATCACCTTATTTTCTCGCTCTCTACTTCTTGAGACACTCTCTACTTTTTAAAACCCTAGCTGCCCCTCCCCTCCCCCTAGGGTTTCAACCTCAAGGCGGCTGCAGGAGGGGAACTTAACATTTTCATCTTCTTCCTTCTCCTGATTCAAAAAACCATTTGGTATAGATTGATTTGGACTGATTCGAGATTTGACGGTTGTTTTGTTCACCTCCAAAAAAAAAAAAGACATCAAAGAGGATGGTATATATCTCAATTAGGTTTATACATGCTCCTGTACCAATCAAGAAAATACTCTGGCCTTCTTCACCGTTTCGATATAAAACTTAATTTGTTTCATTTTAAGATAAATTTAGGTCCTAGTCTCACTATTTAAATGTGTTTTATTGCTTTTCAATTTTCATGCGTTATATTACTTTCAGTTTTCATGCAATGTTCGACTATGCATCTCGGCAATGATGGAGCCAAGGGGGGATAAGTGGTGGTAGCCGCCACCACAAGATTTTCAAAAAATACAATTATTACATAGAAAATAGATTTTTATCCCCAAATTATATAAACTCGCCACCACTAGAATTTTATGTTATTATAGTTTTTCATAGAGTGGATGAATATTTGTAATGCAGTTTGTCTTTTTATTTTTTAAGTACATATTTTCGCCATCACAAAGGTAAAATCCTGGCTCCGTCCCTGCATCTCGGCCATCCAAAAGTATTTGGACGATTCAGATTGTAAAAAGAGAATGAATTTTGAAAAAGACGAGAGAGTGGGAAATAAATTTGGATCATTCAAAACGCTTTTGACAGCCGATATTCGTGGTCGGACACAATACAACCAAACCCTACACGCACCTAAGTTTTTCTCAGGTAATAGAGATCCATAATGAAATGAATCTATTCATGGAATCAAACAAAAAAAGTCATAAAAAAATGGCTTAGATAATCGAGTTAATAGATACACACACAGCAATGTTCTAGTCCACTACTCTTAAAGTCCACTACCGTCCATACCTTTCATTTCCCGATCAAATTTTGATGATCTCAACCGTCCAATGTGTTTAAAATGTGTTTTTAAAAGTTTCTATGAGAAATCATAAAAAAAAAATGGACCAGGAAGGGCTTCATCGGAGTAGCTTTCAATATAACTCTATTTAATTGAAAACTACTTGGATGAAGCTCTTCCGGGTCATTTTTTTATTATAATTTCTAATAGAGACCCTTAAAAACATGTTTTATACACATTGGACTATTTAGATCATTAAAATTTGATTGGAAAATCTTTTGTCCGGACAATCCAGGACCATAACAGTCCCTGAGACCCGTCTGGCTAATATATGGTATTAACTTGGTTAACTAGTAGAAATTAACTGTCATTGCCAAATTTTGAGACCCGCCTGTCTAATATATGGTATTAACTTTGTTGTCAAGATGTATTAATATTAATTTAGTCAAAACTTAACCTTTCCTTCTTCCAGTTACAAACTTTCCATTGTCATACCAAAGATAATCTGTGATTATGGATTTGCTCCCAAATTTTCTTCGAGATTGTATATCTGACTTCCTCCTTGATTGGTATTTCTCCCAAATTCAGGATTTAAAATCCTTTTCTATCCTTCTTCCAACCCATGTTAAAAGGTTCTTCATTTCTTTGCATCACACATCGGAAACCTGATTCACTGTTATCAGGTCTATTATAGTAACATTTTTTAGATTTTAGACATCAACATATTTATCATAGCATAATAATATCGTGCTTCTTTTTATTATTACATGCTTTAAACCAAGGGGAAGTTAATTAGGCATCCTATACAAAAAAAATATCTTTATGATTCCATCCTATGATATTTGAATATTTATGATTCCATCCTAAAATTTAAATAAACCCCAAAATACCCTTTCTCTCTCCTAATTTTTATAATATTTCTCCCATAATTTTCCTATTAATTCTCTCTCCTAATCTCCTAACATTTCTCTCTCCTAATGCTTCCTAATTTGTCTCAATCTCTCTCTCTTGAAAAATCTTATAATTTTTTCTCCTAATCTTCTCACACCTAAAATCTTAAAATAAAAAATAAAAAAAGAATGAAAAATTTCTTATGAAAACAAACAAAGAAAACATGATAAATTAATTGATTTTCATAGACTATGCAAAAAACATGATAAACTAATGATGACAATAACGTTCATGATTTACTAATTAACCATGTTCATGGTGAGTTTACACAAGGAATATGATGATTTATTGATTAACCATGTTGACTGATCTAATGTTCACAATGAACATGGATTATTCATTAACCATGCACCCATTTTCTCATAATGGTGAGTTTACACAGGAAACATGGTTTATTGATTAACCGTGTTTACTACAACTGAATGTTCATGCATGGAACATGAATTATTTATCAACCATGTTGCCTCTATCATCACATTATTGGATTATTGAATAATCATGATCATACAAGGAACATGGTTTTATATTTAACCATGTTTATTGTATGAAATAACACAAATTAGCAAATAAATAAAGTGTTTAACCAGATTTGAAAAATCAAACCATGGAAGAAGAAGACGAAGAAAATTCAAGAAACAATTCGTTTCTTTTGATATATATATATATATATATATATATATATATATATATATATATATATATATATATATATATATATATATATATATATATATATATATATATATATATATATATATATATATATATATATATGTCACATGAAGCAATCAATTAAAACTCAGAGGAAATCTAAAATCCAACTGAAATGAAATAAAAAAAATAAACCACCATTTAAGAAGACATTCTTCACTGCAGAGGATGGCTTTCTCCGGCTGCCGTGCACGGATTGTGAGGTTGATGACAAGAAGAAACAGCAACGGGATTGCCAAAATCGATGAGATCACTGGAGAGGGGTTTAACTATAACAAGATCGGCAAAGGGGGTCCGATTGATGGGTTGTGGCGGCAATCCAAGTATGCAGTTGGTGACATCCGGCTGTTGGTGGATGAAGATTAGCATAACGGTTTGATTAGTGTTGTCTCATCCTAATTGATCAAGATAGATGGAGAGGAGGGAAATGGTTGAAATATTCTGAATTGCTAAGGGAGGGAGGGAGGGGGGAGAGAGAGAGAGAGAGAGAGAGAGAGAGAGAGAGAGAGAGATAAGTGGTGAAATTGATATTTTGAAACAGATTCATTCCCTTCTAATTTGGTACCCAAGTGGTGAATCAATTTGGTAATCCCGGATATTTTGGAATAGATTCCCTTTTAATTTGGTACCCATAAATGTGGTTCAATAAGTTAATTAAGGAGATATAAAATTATTGGATAGACGATATATAATAAATAATAGAATTAATAAGGGCACAATGGTCCAAATTCTAATTACAGGATGAAATTATAAAGATTCAAATGTCATAGGGTGGCATCCTAAGGATAATATTGAAAGAGGATGCCTAATTAAATTTCTCTTAAAGGAATGGTGTATTATCTCATGATTTGATTTTGGTTATTTGCTTAGAACTTCTCTAAAAAACAAACAGGTCACCATGTAATACGTCAATAATGTGGTTGATGCAAAGTCACTTAATGATCTTGATTGTGTTGCGGATAATATCATTGGGCATCTTAATAAGGCTATTTGTAATGACGTAGAGTTAGTGGAGGAAGCCCAAAAGTTGGAGCAAAACATTATGGCCTTGTTCGGTTAGTAGGTTTAGTTTAGTTTTGATGATGTAAGTAAGTGTAATAAGTGGAGAGAGATAGAGAGAAATGATGATGTAAGCAAAACTAAAACAGGGCCAAAATCGACCCAAAACCCCCAAGTGAACATGGCCTATGTCTTTGCAGTTTCAAGAGGTGCATTAGTTAATGGAGGCTAATTGTTGTAAGACGGCTGTGTCAGGAGCCCAAGTTGTTGGAAACTCAAAGCGTACCATAAAGGAAAAGGAGGTTGAGGAATTTAATCAAGGTTTTTGGAATCTTTCTGAAGTGGGTTTTCTAAATGAAAAAGATGTTCAGGGTATAGAGTTATTTGTGGACCTCAATCCAACTGATGTTGTGAAGGAATCTCGGAAAGCAAAAAGGAAGCATAAAAAGTTTTCAGATTTGAAGGGTTTTCCTAAATCCAAGAAGATGGGTGGCCAAAAGAAAAATAAGACAAAGAAATGCAATGTGTTCAGTTCTACGATTGTAGCCGCTACTTTATCTGTTTCATCCGAAGGCATTAAAAAGTTTCATCTTGATTCAGGTCAGGCTACTCGGTCAATTAACAAGATCTTGGGTGAAAATTATTTGGGGGATGATGATGAATTTATAAGAAGCTTTTCTAATGAAAGCCATTGACGTCGTTTGGGTCTTTGTTCAATTGTGGTTCTTTGGGGTTTAGTTGGATTTTTCTTTGAGATGTTTGGCTGTTTTTTAATCTTTGGTTGGGTTGCTTTAGGCTTTGCTTTGTGGTGTTTTATCCTTTTGGGGGTTTTGGTTGGATTCTTGCTAGCCTCGGGTTGTTTTTTCCCCTTGGTTCCTAGCCACTTGTGTTTGTCAATGTGAGAGGTGCCTTCTTTTTTAGTTGGCTCCTTCTCTTTCCTAATGTCCCATGCCTAAGATCCTTTTAATCTTTGTAATTTGTTTTCAACGATTAATAAAATATTTTTTGTTGTTAAAAAAAAATAATACGTCAATAATTGTTTTTTTTTTATCGCAAAAAGAAATATTATAGATGAAACTCGATAAGGGTACATCAAGAAAGGGGAAGAGACATCCAACTGAGGTTGAATGAAAGAAAAAAACAAAGCAAAAGACCACAAAAACAATAAAAAATGAAACACCCGAGGCTTCCAAAACCAAAAACAAACCCCAAAAAAAAACCAAACGAACCAAACCCAAAGGAATTGAACAACAAACACCCAAAAAAGTAAAGCAACCCTAGCCACGCTGAGAAACAACCGGAGCCCACCAAAACAAAAAACCAAAAGAAAACCTCCCAAAACTAAGCGAAAGAGAGTTTTTTTGAGATCAGTTTCAATCATTTCCTTTAAGATTGCCTCATCCCCAGGGAGAAGGTGAACATCTAGGATTTTCTCCGTGACTTTGGAGGCTAAGATTTGTTCCTCCACCCTTTTCTCGAAGCTACCAACTTTCTCTTGAGTCAAGGTTAAGCTCTCTTGGTTGGCTTCTTGCCAGCTTCATTTCCAGGGTCTGTAGAGGCGATGATCTTCTTGTGGGAGGTTGTTCCCCAAGTTGGGATGCCGTTGTTCCTACTTCCCTTTTAATCTTGGTTCTCTCGAAGATTAATAAAGTTCTCTTCTTTCAAAAAAAAATTCATGGAGAGAGAATGACTGCTCTTTCTACAATTCATCGGACACAACTTCAAAGGATTAAATCTCCCCAAGGGGATAGATTTCATGCGAGCTCCTTGTTTGGTGCATTTTTTCTTCTTGTGACGTTTGAGCTCCACATATTTAATAAGATGATCAACAGGGATAAGATCAATACAATCATCATCATCATCCAACACCTCTAAATGATCTGTCATATCCATCATAGAATTTCCCCCCTCGTCCTCAGCCTCATCCCTATCATCACAATCAAAAGCAGGAGACTCTTCCATGCCATCTAAATCTTTAACCAACTTGTGAAGGTTACTCACAACTTCTATATCTATATGACCTTGAGAGGATTGGGCAATTGACTCCACCACCAACAAATCTAATCCCACCAACAAGTCTAAACCATGAAAAGAACTTGAGTTTACCTCATTACTTCCCCCATTGGTCTCCACTAGCCCATAAGAATTTGCTTTAGCCTCACTTGGAGGCTCCACCAAAGCCATCTTAACTTGAGATTTAGCCTCCATTTCATCTTCCTCAAGGGAATCACACACTATAGTCTCATTCATATCATTTGCATCGTTCTTATCATTCTCACTAATCTGGGTTGGAGAATGCAGTTGAGAATCATCCACTGTTGGGGTTGAAATCTTAAACTCTTCGTAAAAAGGTTCTTCACTTGTTTCTTCCCACACCTTAACCTCATAAATTTTGCCACTCACCCGAATGTTAATCCATTCACCAATTCTGGAATCCTTCTCCATTAATATCATCATTCTTCCAATCTGCTTGAAAGTATTAGAATACCCAACATTTAGAGGCATACCTCTGCAATTAATCCACACAATCCTAGAATGACTTGCCACTTCCCCATTCCATGGTTTAAGCATATCAAACTAGACTTTGATATCCTTGTTGGCTACCGATTATCTCGCGCAGCCCTATCCTCAAAAGTGAGAAGCATGAATAAACCACCTAGGGATCTTATAAGAACATCCTCACAATGAATACATTTAAGGGCTTTCAAGACACGTTCACCAAAGGCAGGGTACTAAAGTTTCACCGTGGCGCTCCTCGACAACCAAAAGTAATCGTGAGGCCTTGCATCAATGGTAGGTCCAGATTTCTCAGCCACTTGCTTAAGCTCAAAACCTTCTGTAGAAACATTAGAGGCACCTTATCAAGCTTCTTCCGCGATATCGAAGGACTGCCTTTAGAGTATTTAGCAAACTATGCAACAATATTAAAATCCCTGATCAAGGCACCATTCAGATCCTCAATAGCACTAGCAGCCTCCTCCCTCTTTTTGAATCTAACGAAACCGAATTTTGTATTGAATGAAGAACTTCTCTTGTTGGGCATGAACACATCTTTCACACACTCAAATGGACTGAAAAGTTGACGGAGCCAAGCAACATCCATGGAACTAGGGAGGTTATCAACAAAAACTGTAAATAACCCATCCATAACACATAGAAAGGAGATACAGAGAACCAAAAAAGTAGAGAGCAAAATGATGATGCAGATCTGACGACACGAAAAAGATGAAGCCAATCGAAGACAAATGAAGGAAGGCGAAAGAGCAAAAAATGATCTAACAAACAGAAACGAAAAACGAGAACAAAGACCTTGAGAAATGCTACGAAACCAGGGGTAATGAAAGGGATTGGGAGAGAGAGATAGAGAGAAAAAAATGAGAGAATGAAGAGAAAATGGATCTACGAAAGGAAGTGGAGCGAGGAGGTTTTGAAGTGTGGAAGGAGGGGTTTGATGTTGAAAGATTAGAACTGTGGGGGAATGAAAGGGAATGAGGAGACTAGGGAGAATGTCCGGCGCTGATCATTGGAAAAGGCAGCGCCGGAACAGATGGGATGGGCTAGGGTTTTAAATTTGTTGCCGGAACGAGCAGGTTTTAAATCTGTAGACATAATTGTTTTGTTTATTTCTTGTTGGTTTCATACAACAAGGCAACACTACTACAAAAAGCTTAAAAGATCACGCTCTAAATATTAAAGAAAAATCTCAGTTTTTATAAAAATGTGATGGAAAAGTGTAGACTATGAATTTAATAAAAGTTATACCAAAAAACCAAGATGAAAAGAAGATTTCATCCCAGTCATCTAAAAACCGAGATTGTACATTAGAGAATCTATCACAATTTTAATTTAGACTGAGATGAAAAACTATTGACTTGAAAAAACTGGGATTGTAAGTTAAGGGAAACAATAATGTTTAGTTTGGATTGACATGAAAAACTTTTGGAAAAATTTAAAATCGCTAAATTAACTCTGCACGTTCACCCCTTCAAAATTTCACCTTAAGTCACAAAATTCTCTCCCCATTTCATTTTTCGCTCTCACAATTGTTCAACAGAACCCTAGAAGATGATTTCTGTGTCAACACAGTGCGACTCCCATAGTCCCACTGTCTCCTTTGAACGTCAACCGGTATTTCATCGTTATGTGAACTTTCCTCTCTTCCTTCTCTCTTTTTCTCGAACCGATTTGTTCAATCGATTGATCGATGGGTAAGTTGATATACATGCACAAGCACACGTGACTATTGTTCGATTTCTACAGTTTCATTATGAACCCTAGTTATGTATTTATACATGTATTGATTGGTTTCTGACTCTCTTCTCCCTATTCGTCACTTCTCGTGTGTCATTCCTCTCTATATGGATATGTGGGGTTTGGGGGGGTTTAAACCTAAGATTGGGTATTTTCTATCGCTAAATGAATACTGAATTTCATACTCAATTTGTCAGAAATATACACGCACAAGCACACTTCTAGTGTGTCATTTCCCTCTAAGCCATAAATTGTTTCATCCGGCCAACAATTTAATTCGCTTGTTAAAGGGGAAAACCCCTTGTTTTGTCGTTGAGTAGATTGACCATTAGTCTAGGATTTGCATGTCTTTTGGATTTTGCTTATATAGCTCACATTCTACCAACTTGCTTGCGTTATTTGTTCTAAATGATTTAAGGTTTTCAAATTACGAGGTGAATTGAGATTTTGACTGCGGTAGAGATTGCCTGATACTATCATATTTTTGCTCACATGGGCCATTTCTGTCTTCCTATTTCACTTGCTCAATCACTTGCAAAGCAAACCAAAGAACTAAACTCCTACAATGCTATTTGGGAACGTTTTTGTTTTGTGTATCTATAAATGCTAATGTATTTGCTTGTGCCTTGTTAAGGGTTCATATGGATTTCATCAATTGGATTTTCCAAACCATTCGAATGTTTTACCTATATATAGTACTGAATTAAGACAGGCTGTTAGTAGTTTTAATCAGAATAATCCTTTTACCAAGAAGTTACATTTATGTTCTTCACATTCTCAGGCCATCTTCTTGAAACAACACATTTCCAGAGGTCCTCAATCTTGTATAAGGTACATTCTCTATTTCTGTTACGTATCGTGACCTCGTGATTTTTTTGGTTTTTCATGTTTTTATTTCTAGTAATAAACAACTCAATACAAGAGATTTCTATAGTGTATGATAGCAGTTAGGATGGTTTGGGGAAGCATGACAAATAGTAGGGGTTCTCCGTTTTGCAGGTTATG
This sequence comes from Vaccinium macrocarpon, assembly GCA_022606695.1. Lineage (NCBI taxonomy): Eukaryota > Viridiplantae > Streptophyta > Magnoliopsida > Ericales > Ericaceae > Vaccinium > Vaccinium macrocarpon. The sequence continues at coordinate 20,017,295 of CM040173.1, read as the reverse complement.
TAATTTTGGTTATTATGGCACATGATTTTTGGTCCACACACAGAGTATATAAGTATGCATTTCTACTAATTAAAGTCAAGGGACTTGATACTCTTCTAGGCTTTTTATATGTGCCTTGTAGATGCTTTAATCAAGTACATCAGATTTGCTTCTAACGTTTGAGAAATCAAGTACATCAGATCAAGCAACCAGGCCGTGTATCCCATCTAGCAAGATGAGAGTAGAGGTTGATGGTGTGCATGCAATAGCAAAAGGTATTAGAAGAATATGTTTTCGAAATCTCTTTAGCTAATCATCTTTCATACAACTTCACCTTGTATAATGCTTCAGTTGACCGGGCATTAGGATTATATGTCATCAAGTAGTTTTACAATCACTAAATTGGACTCCAGGAATCAAGTTGGAAATGCATGATATTATCACAAACACATGTCCTATTGCTTTGGGCTCTCTTTGTCCACTCCATGCAAACTAACGTCATTCTCCACTCATTAAACGAATAAATAGAGAATGCCATTTTTTTTCTTCCTGGCAGGTAATGCAGTGGAAATGAAATCCAATCGAAGTTTGTCTTCAAACAAATGTGAGTACCTCTTATATATTCATCAATTTACGTGGATATTCAAATGCTTTTGGTTACTTTAGAAGCATCATAGATCTTTATTCTTATCTATTCTTGTTCGCTTTATGCAGTAGATCGAGGTTCTTATCTATTCTTGTTTGCTTTATGTAGTAGATCGAGGCCATCGTGGAAAAATGATCATTGTGGACGTCATATTGTAGTTGTGATTCTTTTTTAGAAAGCTTGGCCTAATTTCTACTGACTCCATTTGCAGAAGTTGTAAACTAGTTATCCGATATTGATATGTTATGTTACACGTTTTGCAAGATCAATATGAATTATTTCTTAATTCAATTTTAATTGTTGTTGCTTGATGCAATTTATATTTTATTGAATAATGATGGTGGAGAAATATTAATTTTTTTTATTTAGCAGAATACATTTCAACACGGTTTTATATAAAACTGAGATCTTTAGGGTAAAGTAAAAGATCACAGTATTACTGAAAATTGAGATGATTTCTCCCTAAACAATCGCGGTTTTTATGCAAAATTGAGATGTTAAGTTGTCAAAGATCACAATTATTTTTGTTTTAATCACAGTTTTTCACAAGTTTTCTTCATGGTCCTGAACCGTGATTAAAAGATGAGGACTTTTAATCACAGTAGGATAGATCACGGTTTTTTGACTGAGATTAAAAGTAAAAGATCACATCAAAAGACTGTGATCTTTATGTATTTTTTTAGTAGTGCAGGTTTTTCTCAGTGCTTAAAATGGAGTAAGAGACTGTGAGTGCGATTGAGAATGACACAATGAGTGTAACTGGGGAGGATTTTAGATGGAGCACCCCTATGCAACCATGAAATGAATGATAGACACAAAGAAACAAAGGCACGAGTTTCCACTGAAATTGAAGGGGGTTGTGCCGCAGCCAAACGAGCGCTGGGGAGCACAAATCTATGCAAAGCACCAGAGAGTTTGGCTGGGGACCTTCAAATCAGAGACTGATGCTACTATGGCATATATTAGTGCTGTAAAGTTTTGTACCGGAGACAATTACAAAAATTTCCATGGAAAAATATGACCGTTCATGAGCCTAAATTCTAGAGCCTTTATAGTACCGAAGGTCCGAAACAGTATTAAACATGATAAGGGATGGATTGTACCTATTCAAATTTGAAGATTTTCTGATGAGCCAAAAGGGGGAGCACGAATTAGGGTGTAAACCTAATCAAGGTCCAAGGTTATGTGGGTTTTTTTTGCGTTAACTTCTTTCTGAAAGGAATTAATCCCAAGTGATGTGGGTAAGCTTAATAGATTATAGACTTGTTGTGCCCAAGAAATAAGTGGTTAAGTTCTTACGTCGTATGGTTGAGGACACCAAATAAAATACAGGTGATGGGAAGGTAGATGAGGTACATATCTGTTTCTATGACAGGATGATGAAGTTATGGAAATTTCAGGACTGCTATTGGAAGAGTACACAGAGCTTTGTTTTCACAAGGGATTGGGATCGATTTTTGAAGGAAAAGGGATTAACTGCCGATGATATGTCTTCTTTCTACATATGTGAGGGTCGGGAATGAGCAAAAGAAGGCGACTCCCTCTATGTTATTGATATAGGTCACACCGAGGGGTAAATAAACTATATGGTGGATAATGGAATTAACCAGAATGTCAATATGCAAGTGGAATTTAGTCTGAAGTTGGGGCAAAATGTCAACTTGGAATTATTTAAGAAAGAGAAAGAAGAGTTAGAGAATGTGTTTTCAGGAAAAGGGAACAAAAGTGTTAGACTTTTTGGTGTTGAGCTCAATTGATGAGGAGACTCTGAGGTGCCAACCTCCTTGGGATGTCCCTCCTCGTTTTGATGTTTTTCTTGTCTCCGTTTAATTTTATATTTTTGATATTTGCTACTAAAATCTGTTCTCTCGTTCAAAAAAAAAAAGGAGGAGACAGTGACCTAGTTTTGAAGATGCATGGGGTTTCTTTCTTTATTTTTGATTTTTTTTTCTCAGGTGTTCTAGAATTGTAGTCTTTCGTTTGGTTCATGATTCATTTCAAGGCTATTGTCAAAAATCTGAATTGATCTCTCAGTGTGTTTTGCAATCATCCTAATATGCAACTCTTTCTGGATCAAATTCATTTCTTTTGGAAGGGAGTTAAGTCTAATGGTGGTTGAAATCTTATTAGGTCATCACCATATTAGGGTTTGATACTTTCACTCAATTTGATCAATCATGTTTTTTTGCTATTTTGTGGTCACTATGGTTAGAAAGAAACCCGATCATATTCCAAAGGAGCAATTTGGGTTTGGAGAATTAATTTGAAGGATCAAATTCAAACTAGAGTGGCGTTGTGGACTTAGGCAAATTACGACTTGAAGAATTATTCTGTTGAGGACTTCAAATGATGTTTGATTGGTGTACGTTAGGTTCTTGGTTTAAGTTAAAATTAAATTAACTTGGAGAGGCAAGCAATAACTAACGGTTGAATTAAGAACAAGTGAATCAAACAGGAATGAGAGCGTGTGAGTAAGGGGTGAAGGATTAGGCTAAATACGCAGTGTTCCATTCATTCCCTTTAAGATCATAATCGTCCTCGAAATCAGTTCTAGATGAAACGTGGGCTCGCGAGCACTAGCAAGAGCAATGCTCTTGTTTCCACGGCTCAGAGTCACTCTCTCTTTCTAGAATTTTCGTGGTCCCAAAGATAAATCAAAAGATCTCTCTCGATTTGTGAAGGAATGTCCCATATTTATAGGGATCCGTACCCAATCATGGGTGGCAGACATTTTCCCAATAATATGGTGACGCATGCTCTTTCTGCATGCCTAGGCGATGTGGGTGATGTCACTGGTTGTTAGGAAGATTCCATTACATCATTCCAGTACATCACTTTCCCTCGCGGCAGCCCCTAATCCCTCAAAGCCACCAAACCACTTGTATCTCCCCTGTTCCCGGTGTGTTGGTCATGGTCGCGAGCCCTTTGGCTCGCGCCAAGGCCCCTCTCGAGCTCATATCGACTTCCCTTTCCCTGCCTTTAGGTCAGGGGTCGTCGCGAGCTAAGTTCGTGTGTTCACGAGAGTGTTCTTTGTTCCCCGTCGTGTTAATCTCCCTCATTGAGGGTCTCGCGAGGGGTGAACGTCTTTCTAAGGTGATGTTTCCTTTATTGAGGGCATGCCTTCCTGAAAATGATCGAAGTTTGGATATGGAATACTGCGAAGGCTGTCTCTTGCAATGTCCATTTGCCCGTTGCAAAATTCGAATGCAAGCTGACGTGTCTCTTGTAATTTTACTCGAGCCACGTGGTTATCCATTACGGGCTGGTCAAATGCCATGTCACCAGAAGCGCTGACCTTTCCTACATAAGCCCCTCGCGCGAGCGTGATTTTGTGGCACGTGGTGCTCAACGCGTTGAATCGCGCGCGTGCGACATCAGCAGAGTCCGTCGTTTTAACATTTCCCTCCAAAAGGTGGCTATTCCCTATTTTCGAAGTTTTGCAGGTCGATTGGACTGCTGCAGTCATTTCGACCGTTCATTCTCGTGACCATGAGTGCTTATCATGATGGTCCGATGTCCCTGGCGGCCTTCCTGGTCCAGTTCTTGTCTCTCTTCATCTTCCCTGATCTTCCACACGAAGGGCCTCGCCGCGAGATGATCCCTTTCCCGGCTGTCCTCGCGGCAGAAAAGAAGCTCCCGTTGGGTCCCATGTTCTTGGGCCACCTCTATCATCAATTGGACCGCACCGTTCAAGACTTCGAATGATCGAAGGGGAGGTACGAGATCACCTCCATGATCCACATATCCTTCTTGCTGGGTTTCTTCTACGAGTACTTCCCAGCGGTTGCTCCCACTCCCCATGAGCTTCCTCCTACGAAGACTATCCAGAAGAGGAACGCTGCCGACGAGATTGTTCTTGACAAAAAAGGGATTCCCGTTATACAACTGAGTGAGAGGGTGCCCAGTATTATGAGGTGGACCAGAACCACTTCAGACAAGCTATTCGAGGACTGGTGCGATGAGATAACATCTTTTAACCCTCGTCCCTTCGAGTAACCTGCTGATGGCGCCAGAGGCCCTACTGTCCTCTTGGAGGACACCGCGGTGGATTTCCAGAGCAAAAACATCCACTCCTTGAAGCTGAACTTCCTTGCGTGGGTCAGCCACAGCTATCTTCCCACTCCCTCTGCTGAGAGCTCCATCATGGTGCTCTCAGTGATAGAGTCAGGCTCCATTACGGTTCGGGAATGATCAAAGGCGTCCCTCAGAGCCTCTTCTCCACCGAGGACTTTTTTGGTACAAGGACTGCCGGTTTTAAAGTCATTCAACCGCGAGCTCACCGCGAACTATGGGGGAGACAGGATTATCCCCAGCTCTAAACGCAAGGCGGCCTACATTCCAGAGAACAGGGTATACTGGGCCAGGAATCTACAATCCTTTGCAAACTTCGTCCTAACCCCAGCAGTGGTGCCTCCCGCGGAGCCTATCTCGAAGAAGGACCTTACGCTGCAAACCTTTAAGGCAGGGAAGGATCCTGATTGGCGTGGTCCCCAGTCGTGCTGGGCTAAGGGCACCATGGCTCCCCTGGATGTGATCAATGCCATCCCTCTGCGGAGGATCCGTCATACAGACCTGGTGGTTCCTACACCAAAGCTCATCACCGCGAAGGGCAAACAGAAGGTCATAGGTGCAGTGACTGCGTCTACACCGCAACCCCTTGTCTTGCAAGAAAAGAGGAAGGCCAAAGACCTCTCATCTCCTCAGACGGTTAGCGCCACGAAGAGGCCGAGGGTCAGATTGCCATCTTCCCTTCTTTCTTTTCTTCTTTATTTCTTCTTGACGTCTTTTACTAACTTGTCCACACTCTTCTTCTTTCAGGGTCCCCCGCGAAAGGGTTGAAAGGTGAAAGAGACCCCTCTATTCTTCTTGGACCCTTTAGCTATAGCTGAGCCATCAGCTCAGATTGACCAAGGTAACAATCTTAACCTTTGTGCATCTGACCTTCCCTTTTCTTTTTTTTGTATTGTGTACTTATAAGATTTATATTCTTCTTTGCAGGCGATGGAGCGCAATTAGTGGAAACTGATGCTGACGCTGCAGAGGACGTGCCTCTCGCGAACTCTCCTCCTTGCGACGTGGAAAAATCTCCTTCTTCCAAGTCCCCTCCTCAGGAGGGGGCTTCTAAAGGGTCCACGTCCGCGAGTCCAGCCAAAGAACAAGGTCCTCACGCCCCTCACGTCGATGAGTTTAATGCCATGGACATCGCGGGTAACATTGCAAAGGAGGTTGTGGAAGAGGCTGGTTGGTAGCTCGGTGAAAGCCCAAGAGGAAGTGCAAAGGGTGGAAAATATTGCAGAACCAGAGGAAGCTACCGCAATGGTGAATCAAGAGCCTGCAGAGGAGATTGAATCACCAATGGGCTCCCCGAAGGCTGATTCTTCCCCTCCGGACTTGAGCATGGTTGGGTATGCCTCGGGGAAGAAGAGGAGAAGACTGAAGAAGAAAGTAACGAAATCCCCCTCTTCTTCCTCGCAGGATAGGACTCCGTCGCCTCCTCGCGACGAAGAAGTAGTGCTCATCCCCTCCACAGAGAAAAGTACTCTTGGATCCAAGCCCCTCCCATAATCCAACGTCAGTGAGAGCTCAGGTACGGATGGTCATGGTGAGAACAGTGAGGAGGATGAAGAGGCTTCTGGAGGCTCCCAAGGTAAGTCCAGCAGTGATATTTTTGCAGGGATGGAAGACATTTTTCACCTTCCTTCTTTTACCCCTTCTAAGTTGCTAATACCCTGACGTGCTTATGACTCACAGCCACCTCGCGAGGACCGGGGCGCCCTGACAAGCTTCCTGCATTACCGGGACCTCTCTCGGCCAAGCACAAGGGTGAGCCCGATGCATTTAGCTTCCTGCTCCCCACCTTCGCTCTTCTTTCTGGGTTTGATGACGATCATTAGTGGAGGATCAAATCCTGCAGTGCCCCAATTCTCCAGGCCTTGGAGAAACAGTATCCCCATACTTTTGCCCATTGCACCGCTGGTCGCCTTGTTGGTGGGACACTCCTTGATCTGCTCGCAGAGACCGTAGTGTGCTTACAACAGCTGAGGGTGAGGGACTTCAGTGATCGGAAGTTCAAAGATGTTATCTCCTCTATTGACGATATGGAGAAATTTGGCATGCAGCTAGGGTGGCTTCGCGAGTATTTACAGAAGGTGCATTCAACACAGATCTTGTTCACGAGTTACTTCAAAATCCAAGAAAGTAAGACCAAAATTGCTGATGCTGAAGAAAGATACAACCGTCTGCTCGCAGAAGCCAAAGAACAAATTTCTGCTTTGAAGGCTGACCACGAGCTACTTGTTAAGGAGCATCAAGTCTTGGAGGCAGCCCCAAAGGCTTCTTTGAGCGGTGATGAGCCCATTCTTCCACTGGTTGATTTGATATCCCAGAAGCTTAGCGAGTAGATCACACATCTAGGTTACTACTGGCCTAGAATGGAAGGGGATTGCAAGAGCTATGTTCGCAGATGCCACGCGTGCCAGAAACACGGAGATAGAGTGAATGCACCTTCTGTTGAGCTCCACCACATTCGAGCACCCTACCCTTTTCATACATGGGCGATGGATCTGATTGGCCCTATCCATCCCTCCTTGCGAGGAAATCAATAGATTTTAGTGGCAACAGAGATCACCACGAAATGGGTAGAGGCCGTTCCCCTAAAGCGTGCAATGGGCGACGTTGTGGCCAACTTCATCAAAGAACACATAATTTGCAGATTTGGCATCCCTAAGGTAATTCTCTTCGATAATGGGACCCCTTTCGTAAATAGACAAGTAAAGCAGCTGCTCGCGTCCCACGACATTAATCAGAAAACTTCAACTCCCCATTACCCCTAAGGAAAAGGACAAGCAAAAGCTACCAACAAGTCCATTGTCAGGATTCTGAGCAAACACTTGGATGAGAAAGGTGGGACTTGGGCTGAGCACCTCCCAATCGCTCTATGGGCTTATCGAACTACTAAGAGAAAGTCAACGCGTATGAGCCCCTTCAGTTTGGTATATGGAGCAGAAACAGTATTGCTCGCGGAGATAAGTGTGCCTTCTGCACGCCTCGCGCTGTCAACTGAAGTAACTGAAAGGGAAAGGTGGGCTGATCTCGAAGCATTGGATGAAAGAAGGCAGGTCGCGGCCGAAAATCAAGAGAAGTACTGGCAGTCAGTGGCCAAGTACTATAACAAGAGTGTGCTCGCAAGAGAGTTCAAAAGGGGAGACCTAGTGTGGAAGTCAGTTCCTGGGGTCATGCAGAATATGAAGTTGCCCAAATTCACACCAAAATGGGAAGGTCCCTACGAGGTGATTAAAGCTGCAGAGAGTGGGCACTATAGGCTTGCAAGGGTCAGTGACGGATTTCTCACAGGGCCAATCAACGCGAAGTACATCAAGAAGTACTACCCTTAACTTGTGCAAATTTTAATTTGTCTTTTGAATTCTTGTCTTTTCGATTACTCGTTTGGATGTAACTCTAGGATGTCGATTAGACGTACCCCTTGGAAAAATTATGTCGATTGAAGTGACGAATGAGAAATACTATCCCTTTATTTCAAAAGAAATTGTGTTTCATGGGTTATTTGAGCATGCTAGAAACAAAGGAAAATGACAGAATAAAATGGTGACCTTGCGGCATAAATTTATGTTAGCACAAAGGGAATATTCACCCTGCGCGAAGAGAAAAAAGGGTACAAACTACTGTGCTCACTCACGCGAAAGGCCTTTTAAATGTCGCGAAATAGATGGGTGCCAAAAGTGATTCTTCACTTGGAATACTAACTTAATGGTTGGAATGCCCCCGCGATGGCCATACGCTTTAGGCCTTTATGAGTTGCGAATAAATAGGGACCGAAGGGGGTTACTCCCTTTGGAATGCTAACCTAAGTGTTGGAATACCCTCACGACGGCCATCCCCCGCAAATGAACGGGAACCAAAGTTAAGGGGATACCCTCTCTTTGGAACAACTAACTTTAAAAAAAAAAAAGAGGTTAGAAATGCCCTCGCGATTTAGCAAAGGGAATCCCGGACGCAACTGAATGCCAGGGCCCTTGGAGGGAACGAGCTTAATAGCAAGTATTGTGTTGTTGCGAATATGAAGGGAAATAAATGAAGATTGTCTGTGTGGGAAGAATATCTTTTGCCCTCGCGACGATGCAAACAAATACAAATAATGATAACAGTGAAACATAAACGAAGATCTAATGAATTTCATTGATAACAGAAGTGATAGATTCTATTGATGATTATGTTACTAATACAAAATTTGTCCCCAAGAAAAAGGGGCTTTAATTACATCACTGATTCTAAAAAAAAAAAGAGAGAAAAAACGCCTTAAGCTACTCACTGAGCTTCTGGGATATCAAATTAACCAATGGGAGAATGGGCTCATCACCGCTCAAAGAAGCCTTTGGGCTGCCTCCAAGACTTAATGCTCCTTAACAAGTAGCTCGTGGTCAGCCTTCAAAGCAGAAATTTGTTCTTTGGCTTCTGCGAGCAGACAGTTGTATCTTTCTTTAGCATCAGCAATTTTGGTCTTACTTTCTTGGATTTTGAAGTAACTCGCGAACAAGATCTGCGTTGAATGCACCTTCTGTAAATACTCGCGAAGCCACCCTAGCTGCATGCCAAATTTCTCCATATCGTCAATAGAGGAGAAAACATCTTCGAACTTCCGATCACTGAAGTCCCTCACCCTCAGCCGTTGTAAGCACACTATGGTCTCTGCGAGCAGATCAAGGAGTGTCCCACCAACAAGGCGACCGTCATTGCAATGGGCAAAAGTATGGGGATACTGTTTCTCCAAGGCCTGGAGAATTGGGGCACTGCAGGATTTGATCCTCCACTGATGATCGTCATCAAACCCAGAAAGAAGAGCGAAGGTGGGGAGCAGGAAGCTGAATGCATCGGGCTCACCCTCGTGCTTGGCCCCGGAGGTCCCAGTGTCTGGAAGCTGCTTGTGCTGGCCCTGGTCCTCGCGAGGTGGCTCTGAGTCATAAGCACGTCTGGGTATTAGCAACTTAGAAGGGGTAAAAGAAGGAAGGTGAAAAATGTCTTCCATCCCTGCAAAAATATCACTGTTGGACTTACCTTAGGAGCCTCCAGAAGCCTCTTCATCCTCCTCACTGTTCTCACCAAGACCATCCGTACCTGAGCTTTCACTGACGTTGGATTCTGGGTGGGGCTTGGAACCAAGAGTACTTTTCTCTGTGGAGGAGGGGATGAGCACTACTTCTTCGTCGCGAGGAGGCGACGGAGTCCTATCCTGCGAGGAAGAAGAGGGGGATTTCGTTACTTTCTTCTTCAGTCTTCTCCTCTTCTTCCCCGAGGCAGACCTAACCATGCTCAAGTCCGGAGGGGAAGGATCAGCCTTCGGGGAGCCCACTGGTGATTCAATCTCCTCTGCAGGCTCTTGATTCACCGTCGCGGTAGCTTCCTCTGGTTCTGCAATATTTTCCACCCTTTGCACTTCCTCTGGGCTTTCACCTGAGCCACCAGCCTCTTCCACAACCTCCTTTGCAATGTTACCCGCGATGTCCATGGCGTTAAACTCATCGATGTGAGGGGCGTGAGGACCTTGTTCTTTGGCTGGACTCGCGGACGTGGACCCTTTAGAAGCCCCCTCCTGAGGAGGGGACTTGGAAGAAAGAGATTTTTCCACGTCACGAGGAGGAGAGTTCGCGAGAGGCACGTCCTCTGCAGCGTCAGCATTAGTTTCCACTAATTGTGCTCCATCGCCTGCAAAGAAGAATATAAATCTTATAAGTACACAATACAAAAAAAAAAAAGAAAAGGGAAGGTCAGATGCACAAAGGTTAAGATTGTTACTTTGGTCAATCTGAGCTGATGGCTCAGCTATAGCTAAAGGGTCCAAGAAGAATAGAGGGGTCTCTTTCACCTTTCGACCCTTTCGCGGGGGACCCTGAAAGAAGAAGAGTGTGGACAAGTTAGCAAAAGACGTCAAGAAGAAATAAAGAAGAAAAGAAAGAAGGGAAGATGGCAATCTGACCCTCGGCCTCTTCGTGGCGCGAACCGTCTGAGGAGAGGAGAGGTATTTGGCCTTCCTCTTTTCTTGCAAGACAAGGGGTTGCGGTGTAGACGTAGTCACTGCACCTGTGACCTTCTGTTTGCCCTTCGCGGTGATGAGCTTTGGTGTAGGAACCACCAGGTCCGTATGACGGATCCTCCGCAGAGGGATGGCATTGAAGGTTCGCAGCGTAAGGTCCTTCTTCGAGATAGGCTTCGCGGGAGGCACCACTGCTGGGGTCAGGACGAAGCTTGCAAAGAATTGTAGATTCCTGGCCCAGTATACCTTGTTCTCTGGAGTGTAGGCCGCCTTGCGTTTAGAGCTGGGGATAATCCTGTCTCCCCCATAGTTCGCGGTGAGCTCGCGGTTGAATGACTTCAGAAATCGGCAAGTCCCAGCCAAAAAGTCCTCGGGTGGAGAAGGAGGCTCGCGAGGGATGCCTTGATCATACCAAAACTGTAATTGGAGCCTTTCAGCTTTGTAGAGCACCATGATGGAGCCCTCAGCAGAGGGAGTGGGAAGATAGCTGGGGGTGACCCACGCAAGGAAGTCCAGCTTGAAGGAGCGGATGTTTTTGCTCTGGAAATCCACCGCGGTGTCCTCCAAGAGGACAGTAGGGCCTATGGCACCATCAGCAGGTTGCTCGAAGGGACGAGGGTTGAAAGATGTTATCTCATCGCACCAGTCCTCGAACAGCTTGCCTGAAGTGGTTCTGGTCCACCTCATAATCCTGGGCACCCTCTCACTCAGTTGTATAACGGGCATCCCTTTATTGTCAAGAACAATCTCGCCGGCAGCGTTCCTCTTCTGGATAGTCTTCGTAGGAGGAAGCTCATGGGGAGTGGGAGAAACCGCTGGGAAGTACTCGTAGAAGAAACCCAGCAAGAAGGATATGTGGATCATTGGAGGTGATCTCGTACCTCCCCTTCGATCATTCGAAGTCTTGAACGGTGCGGTCCAATTGATGATAGAGGTGGCCCAAGAACATGGGACCCAACGGGAGCTTCTTTTCTGCCGCGAGGACAGCCGGGAAAGGGATCATCTCACGGCAAGGCCCTTCGTGTGGAAGATCAGGGAAGATGAAGAGAGACAAGAACTGGACCAGGAAGGCCGCCAGGGACATCGGACCATCATGATAAGCACTCATGTTTACAGCCCGCTTCCCATCCACTTCGACAGGGGCGATGTCGCGAAACCAATACCGCTGCCAGGAGCCCCAAGTCGTCTTGTTGGCCTTCGGAGGGACACGGACTTTCCCCGTGTTGTCAAAACGCGAGCCAAACTCGCCGACTGGTTTAAATTCCCCTTCTATAAACTCAATCACAGTCTTGACCTCAGAAGGGCAGGAAGCAGGGTCGTAGTAGTACTCGCCGCGAGTTGGAAGACCCATTAAGACCTCGGTATCCTGCAGGGTCGGGGCAGCCTCCCTGAAAGGGAATATGAAAGTGTGGCTGGTGGGGCTCCATCGAGACACCATGAAATCAAGGTCGCGCTGAGAGCGACTCGTGATAAGGTACCGCGAGAGCTGTACGACCTTCAACAAGCCCACTTTATCAAGGATCGCCCTATGCTCGGGCTTATTAAGGATCGTGGCCACCCAATCACCCCACTCCTTTGGGGGTTGAACGTTGGCCCTGTATTGAACCTGCGAAAAGGGGTAATCGCCCCTCTCAATCCTCAGCCTCACCAGTGAAGACGGATCCACCATGTCGGCCCCCAAAGCACTGACCTCATCAGAGAGCAAGAGGTACTGGGCGTTGACATTACCGCAGAGAGGAACGTAGCCCTGAACATTAGTCCAGAAAACATCACCCTCAGGCGTCAGATACGGAGCCCTTCTCCATTCACTGGCAGGAGGAAGGGAAGTCTTTGCCAAGAGGGCCTCAGTGTCTGGTTTCTCGTTTGCCTGATCGAGCCATCGTTGTAGAGGAAAAGAGAAACTAGGGTTTTGAAGAGTAAAGAGTTTGATGAAGTCTAAAAGCTCAAGAAGTTCGACGAGAGGAGAAGTGAAAGAGTCCCATCTCTCGTAGGGGTATTTATAGACGCGTAATAACTGTCATCGCGAGAATGAATGGTCAAAATGACTGCAGCAGTCCAATTGGCCTGCAAAACTTCGAAAATCGGGAACAACCACCTTTTGGAGGAAAATGTTAAAACGACGGACTCTGCTGACGTCGCACGCGCGCGATTCAACGCGTTGAGCACCACGCGCCGCAAAATCACGATCGCGCGAGGGGCTTATGTAGGAAAGGTCAGCGCGTCTGGTGACATGGCATTTGACCAGCCTGTAATGGATAACCACGTGGCTCGAGTAAAATTACAAGAGACACGTCAGCTTGCATTCAAATTTAGCAACACGCAAATGGACATTGCAAGAGATAGCCTTCGCGGTATTACATATCCAAACTTCGATCATTTTTGGGAAGGCATGCCCTCAATAAAGGAAACACCACCTTAGAAAGACGTTCACCCCTCGTGCGACCCTCAATGAGGGAGATTAACGCGACGGGGAACAAAGAATGCTTCGCGAACACGCGAACTTAGCTCACGACGACTCCTGACCTAAAGGCAGGGAAAGGGAAGTCGATACGAGCTCGAGGGGGGCCTTGGCGCAAGCCAAACGGCTCGCGACAATGACCAACACAGCAGGAACAGGGGAGATACAAGTGGTTTGGTGACTTTGAGGGATTAGGGGTTGCCGCAAGGGAAAGTGATGTACTGGAATGACGTAATGGAATCTTCCTAACAACCAGTGACATCACCCATGTCACCTAGGTATGGGGAAAGAGCACGTGTCACCATATTATTGGGGAAATGTCTGCCACCCATGATTGGGTACGGATCCCTATAAATATGGGACATTCCTTCACAAATCGAGAGAGATCTTTTGATTCATCTTTTTTTGCTGATAAAATAAAAGCAAAAAATTGGCCAACAAATAATGTCAGACAGCAATTAATATCAGTAATTTCAACTTAAATATTTTACTAATTTTTTTGCAATATGGTTGTCTTTCTTCTTTCTTCAGCTGTTCGAGTGGTAAACTTATATAAGTATAAATAACCATGAAAAGAGTTTACCAGGGCCGCCCTGGTATCCACATTTGGCTCTGGAGCTCCATAGTTGCACTTTTGGTACCTCTCAAGTGTTTTGGCTATGCTGGAAACAAACACAAATGTTTAAGTAGAATGAGATATGAGAACTATGTGTATACGAGGAATATAATAGGGCATTAGAAATACAAAAAAAAAAAAATTCAGGTTGATCAGTAGCTGTTCTAAAAAAATTCAGGTTAATAAAAATTTTTGATTTTCATATTTTTTTTTTAGTAATTTAGTAGTGTAATCAACTTTTATGATAACAAAGACAAAAATACTAGTATTAATTTATTAGTAGCTTGGGAAAGAATGATTTGATGCGAGCTGTTATCTCACATTGGCTTCATACATATGCTAGGCAGTATTGCCCTTATCACTCTTTCATTGTCTTTTCACCTCTGTATATATTGGTTGCAAACTTGCAGTATTTCTATTTACATTTGCTCCACAATTTGCTAGTTATCCTTTACACATTTGAGTAAGAAAATTGTGGACCTCTTATTTAGTTGACAAATAGATGAATAAAATGAAGTGACACATCCAATCTAGGTCTACCATAAGTGCATGAAAGTTTCGCTAGTTAATCAATGTCTCAAATGAAATTTATTGTGTTCGTAATTTGTATTAGGTTTCCAAGTGAATTTCAGTCAACATTTGCTAATTGCAATTGGTTGGGGCTGGATTTTATCGATAGTGATGCTTTGATTATGAAGAAGATGATAGAAAGTGAAACTAATAGATTTGTTGTGCTTCAAAGAAACAGAACCATTGGTGTATTGAAGCAGGTTTTTTCTTGTTTAGGATTTTTGGATTTGGTATTGGCTATTTTTGGACTTCGATTTTAGGTTTTTTAAGTGTGAAGGCTTGGCCTTTTGGGTGCTTTTGGGCTTTTCCATATCAGGTGTTTCTATTTTTATCCAGCCCCTCTCTTCCCCCAACGACCTTTTTGTCAAGTTTTCTTAATATTCTTTTTGCCAATAAAAAAAATTCACAAATAAAGAAGTGTTGACAATAAATAAACTAATTTTTTTCAATTTTACTCAAAAATTGGAACTACTCAAAGTTAGTTAGACAAAACACAAAGAATGAGTAGGACTTTGTTATGTGTGGTTTATTTTTTTCTAAGTGTATAAAATATTTAAAATTTTATTTTAATTAGGTTACGAAACTAAAATACCTGGTTTATTCTTTTTACCCTATATTAGCCACCTATTGATTCTTTTCTTTTCTTTTCTTTTTTTTTTTTACAAAAATTTAGGGCCATATTTTAATTTTGCTTGAAGCCTCCAAAATTTCAGAGCTAGCCCCATTCACCAGATATGAAATATCCCTGGCGATTTTCCTATATCCAATGGTACATAGGATATGCTTGTGATTTTGGACTAATGCCACCTAAAATGGTGAACCTTGATCTCCAATAAATTAAAAAAATAATAAAATAATTTAAGCAAGTAAAAAGAGAAAGGGAAAACCAAATTAAAATCAGGATTTGTATTGCAATAGATTTTTCATTAACATTTACAGAGAGAGAGAAACTAATCTGATGAACAAAACCCCTAAAAAGATTTAAAGTTTGAAACCCTAAATTTGGATTAGGTAAGCTTCAGTGGAAGGCTGTGAAGTATTTCAATCGACATAGTTTAGCTTTATATTTCATTCGTTTCGAAAAATGATGGGGCAAATAGTAGTAGCTAATAGTAATAGTAACAAATCTGAATATAGGTAGGATATCTGGTAAAATTTTCCAATATAGGCATTGACGAATTTACGTACATATATATTCAGATCAAGTGAGTGTGTGAGTGTGTGTGTGTGTGTGTGTGTGAGAGAGAGAGAGAGAGAGAGAGAGAGAGAGAGAGAGACGTTCAAACTGAAGATTGTAACAATTAATTAGAGATTTAATCAACCTTTGCAACCAAATTAAAGGTGTGAAAGGCAAAGGATCGATCGGATCATTTCAACTAAAAATGAAGCAAAACGAAGTACTTTATGAAGTATACCAGTTGGAGCCCTCAAAAAGTTCAAGTAATCTAAGTTTAAAGAGAAAGTGAAGGACTTCAAAACATGAAAGAAAATAAAACTAATCAGATAATTAATTACATAATCTTCTTTCTATAGTTTCCCCTTTCAGATCTAACAAAATCACAAGTACAAAATACAGGCAAAAAAAAAAAACTCAGACAATCATCCAAATATAAATTAAATTCATCAGCAAAAGAAAAACAACCAAAACAAAAGAGATAAATTTCTCTTTTTTCTGTTTCAGGTTAGCATTGAGCTTTTGAGAAACGAGAAAAACATAGAAACCTAGAGAGAGAGAGAGAGAGAGAGAGAGGAAAGGGGAATTTTCCAGATTTTGTTATGGTTTTTCATGTTTTTGTAGTGGTAATTGAAACAAGGACTACCGAAAGTTTAGTGCTTTTTGGTATTTGGATAGATAGATAGATATACGCAATAGTGGAGCAATTTGTTTTACCTAGAGCTACTGCAAAACTCGTACAGCTTTCCTCTATTGGAGAAGATGATGAGAGCAACTTCTGCATCGCAAAGTACCGAAAGCTCGTAAGCTTTCTTCAAAAGCCCATTCCTCCTCTTTGCAAATGTCACTTGCCTGTTGATCTTGTTCTCTATCCTCTTCAGCTCAACCCTACCTCTCCCCATTGAACCCTCTCTCCTCCTCCTAATTATGATCGCTCACCAAATTCCCTCCCTCACTTCCTCACTCTCCTTCCTACCTTGTTGTATCCTTATATATACATACATATATATACCATTCATATGAATATATGATACAAATCTAGTGGTGGGAGTACATGAAATTCATCCTCTCTCTCTCTAAACACACGGTCTCTCTCTTGTTTTAGGGCACTAAACAGTGATAAACAGAGGAAAATGGAAATGATAGGGTACGATTCTTTTTGTGGTTGTTATCTGAACTGGACGGTAGAGGGGTGAGGGAGACCAACTGCATGCGGTGTAGGATGATAGGGAGATGTGGAAAAGTAAAAGAGTGGGCGAAACCTTTGGAACCGATGTGCTATTGAGTGCTAAAGGGTCCAGAAAAAGCGTACTACGTGTCGATTGATTAAGTGGTTGGAATCTGATCAATTCACCTCTGACGCACAGACCTTCACTTAAGACGTGTTTGGATGGACGAAATCAAAGACATGATTTTGGAATCTCATTCTATTTAGTCAAACCTAGACTTATTCGACCGTCTCCAATCCGTGCCTCAAATTATAATTTTTTTTTCCCTATTTTTAATTACTCCCTCCGTCCCATTTTAATGTTCCAGTTTGATTTCTAATACAAAATTCAAATTGTTAATATATTTCCATCTATAATGAATTTTATATGCAATATGGATCCCATATGATAGATCTCAATTAGTTTTATTATATAAAAATTTTAAAATCTTTAAAAATATTGGAGATTGAAAAGTATTAATAATTTAAAATTTATATTGGAAACCGACTGGACTATTAAAATGAAACGAAGGAAGTAGTTACTTTTCGGTTTGACGCTATCAATGTTGGGTATATAGTTTGTCCTTAGATTATCCCTAATAGCATAACCAAAATAAAGTTAGTAATATTGGCCTAAAAAATAAGAATAATCAAATTTAACAACTTCTTCAACAATGACCAAATTTGAGCCTTTCAATAACCAATGCTAGAAACATTTATCTAAATAACCAAAAATAGTGAGTCATACTCACAAAAGTTACTAACACCACGAGTTTTTGGGCACGTTAATTAATTATTTACTTGGAAAAGAATAATTTAATTAAAACTCATTTCAATAATAAAATTGATTAATCACTTACAATACGTCAAAAGATAGATCCAGTCAGTACATTTCCGAAATATCATAACTTAACTCTGATATTACAAACGGAAAATGGAAGTACATTATTTCCTCCGTCCCAATTTATTAGCTCCTTTTGGGAGTTTAAAACATTATTTTTATAATTGAATCTCTATTTTGATGATATTGTTCTTTATCCTATATGTTACTGTCGGTAATTTACTAATTTACAATTTATTTTTTTTTCAAATTTTGAATACTGATTTGTTTCTTCCTCATTTTTCCTCTTTAAGTGATGAGACTATCTCTAGAGAATGCAGGTTTGTGGATGGCTAAACAATACAATTTGGGATGTATGGGAAGCAAATGGTGCACGGTTAGACTAATTATATTTTCGCAATGTGTTTTTCTTGTTAATCAGCTTTTTCACATTGTGTTGGATAAAATAAAGTGAATATTTTTTCTACGACTTTTAAATATTGACGATCCGAACCGCTCAATGTGTTTAAAACGTGTTTTTAAGGGTTACCAGGAGGATTCGTCCAAAAAAAATACCTGGAAGGGCTTTATTCGAGCATTTTACGATAAACTATATATGTATGGTTATTGTGAAAAACTACTCGAATGAAGCCCTTTCGGGTAATTTTTTTTTTTGTGATTCCGTAATTTTTTTTTGTGATTCCTTGCATTGGCCATGGAAAACATGTTCTAAACACATTGAACGGTTCGGATCGTCGAAATTTGGTCTGAAAAATCAAAAAAGGGGTAGTCCTCACAGAGGAGATCCGTGAGGGAGTCCTTAACAGCAAAAAATAATATTAACCTTTGAAGGAGGTACAAAGATTAACAAGGAGAGGATGAAAATGTATCAAAACTAGGGAGGGCATCCTAACAAAGTTGGCAGCCCCTCAATAGAGAATCACAAGTTTTTTAGTGGACAGTCTTTTACTTGGAAAAGTTTAATGGGTAGATAATTAAAGAAAAAAATATCTTTTTGCACCAATTCAAAAACTGAGTATGGACTTCGTCAAATGGAGTGTGTGCCACATATTATATTATTGTAATGATCTTGATTTTTGCTAAATAAAAATTTCATTTATTTAATTGATTTTTCTTTTCTTTTATTATTTTCCTTAATAATTTACTTAAAGTTATATATATATATATACAAGCACAAAAATAATTATTGACCCAAGATATTTATTTATGCCCCTCAATAGAGAATCGCATGCCCACACTCAAATCCAAAATAGAGTATGCAAGATGCCTACTCGAAACACAAAAGTATCAGATTTAGCAAGAAGACATGCCCACCAAGAAAACCAATAGATGCTATAATAGACAAGTACATAAGTGAGAGATACATAAGAGAGCAAAAGCAATGACTAACTAGCATATCGATCAGGAACATTGAAGCCCTGCAAGGAATTGTAGTTGCTGCAACAATTCTATCAGTGTTAGATTGTGGATAAGGGCTGGGGTGAAGGCTATTCGGTGTCCCATCACTTCGATTGAGGCCTTTTCAATTCGTTCTTGAGAAATGGGGTTTCTTAAAAATTGGGGGTTTCAAACATATCGAAGACCTTTTCGTGATTCTATCTTTCTGGTTGGTAGTTCTTCCAAGTAGATGAGGGTATCGACTGGTGGAGATCATTATACCCTGTTTGTTGATAAGCTACCCAACAGTGTTGAAATACCATGGTTCAAAAAGTTCTTCTCCAATTATGGTAAGCTAATTGATGCTTTCATCCCTAATAAAAGAAGTATGAAGACAAGAAATAAATTTGGATTCTTCAGATACAATAATCATAGTTTTGTGATTAATGCAATTACTCAAGCATCAAGGTTATGGATTGGTAGAACAAATCTAGTTGGGAAAAGGTAGGTTTTGAAAGAAGATATAAAAAACCATATCATGGAAAAATCATGCCTAGTTTGAACAGATTTGCCCCTTTGCATTGTGCTTAGATTTTGAATGAGGATGGAAGAGATAGTTGCTATAGAAATAAAGATTTCACCCAAATTAAGGATTTGGAGAAAAATGACTCTATTAATTTGGTACCAACTGCATCTTAATGGCTCTGGAGAAGTGCGATAGCTGACCTCAAAGAAGTTTCAACCCCTGAGATTATTCTGAATGTTTTCATAGAAATGAAATTCAAGGATGTGCAAATTGGATCGATGGGTGGTAAATTCATGCTTATTACATTTCCAAGCTTTGAAGAAAAAAATAATGCTTTAAAGAATCAAGTAATAAAAGGGTGGTTTCAATCCTTTAAGCATTGAAATGGTGATGCAGCTAGCCTCTCAAGATTGGTATGGCTTAAGATTAGAGGAATGCCTTTGAATGCCTGGGAGTTGATATCTTTTAAGAAAATTGTTGAATTTTGGGGTGAGTTTTTAACCCTAGAAGAAACATTGAGAATGTAGCTTTAGATGTTGGGAGATTAATCATGGTTACTATTTGCAAGTATAAAATTGATGAGTGGATTAATGTTACAATCAAAGGTAAGTATTATCATGTTAAAGTTTGGGAAGAAAAGTGCAATGATCCTTTTGATGCCAAAGGAGTAAAACGCAAAGATAACCAGTTCAGCACCAACAATGTTTCTAATCCTGTTAAGGATGGTGCTTCTCATATCGAAATGCTGACCAAGGAGAATATGGATGAGTTGCTCCGGAAAGATATTGTCCAAGAGACTCCTATTCAAATCCTGTAGGAGAATCAGATTAATAAGATTGATGCCTAGATTGTGCAACAAAGGAAGAAGAGAGATAGTACGGAATCTGGTGAAAAAGATGATGACATGGTGAGAGAGGACTATGACAAGGATTACACCACAGATGATGCCGAATATCTAGTGGATGACATGGCCAAGCATGGTAGAAAAGATACTGACAAAGAAGCCAACAAGGATATTGGAAAAATTGCATTGAGCCACTCTACTCAACTTGCTAAAGCAGGTGGAAGAAATTAATGTCAGATGCTATTAATGAAGCAACAAAAGAGTAGCATTTTAGTGTCCCTATGTCGGCTAAACTAAGCACTCAAGATAAAAGTGGAAGAGTTAATGAGGAAATTTCAAATTCTACCCAAGGCCTAGATTCTTTTATTAAGAACTCAACAGGCCCATTATTAATGGATGGACAAGAGAGAGATAACATCAGTGGGGACAGCTTGATGGAATCAATCCAATCTGAAAAAGCCCAAGATCTACCTGATGCTGGGATAGAGGAACTACAGAAGAATCATGAAGTAGACACCTTTGAAGATATCCACATTCCAATTCAAGCAACAGTTAAAGGAAGAAAAGGGAAAAAGAAGAGAAAAACCATTAATGAGATTCTAGGTTTCTCAAAGTTTAATTCGTATAACAAAAAGGGGGTAGAAATAAGAATAAGTGCGTGGTGGTGAGATCAGCCGTTGCCGCTGCTGCACTATGTGCTTCTATCACTTCAGATGGTATCAACAACAGAAATACCGTGCTCAACAAAACTCAAACCATTTGGGAAATGAACATGCTCAATGGAATTGGTTACAATGGAGATGAGGACATGGTCATAAGTGAAATTGTCGAAATGATAGATCATGATAAAGTAAAGGCTACTGCACTTTAGGATCCCTCTTATTTTGTCATGGATCGTCAAAGGTTTAAGTAAACAGGAGAAAAGAGGCCGGTGGTATCTGCTCTTACATCTCAGGAGTTGTTAGTACTTATGTTGCTGATTCTGATGGTCTGGTTAAGAGTCTTAGCTTTCATGTTTATGTCTCTTGCTGCTGATATTTTATGGAGTTTAATTTGTTGGTTTCATCTGCTATTGTTGATTCATCATTAATTCTAATGAAGATTGGAATGGGTGCTTTTCTTTTGTTTTTTTTTTTATCAAAGTGCTTTTGTTTTTTTGCTGCTATTTGTTCTTGGAGTTGTTGCTATTGTTTGCTTCTTGGAGTTTTTCCTTTTTGCTGCTGCTACTGCTGTTTTTGTTTCAGCTGGTTAAGCTTATTGTCTTTACTAGTGTGGAATTGATATTGGGGTGTTCTCATCATTGGGTTGGGTTTATCTGAAGTTTCATTTGGATGAGTCAACATCTTAGCTGGATTCAGACTCATTTGGTGATATATTTTCTATATTCAATCGATTTGATGCAATAGTGCTGGAGTTGCTGCGACTGTCTGGTTATCTATGCTCCATCCGAGCTTCATCCTATTGGCTTTATTGGAGTCCGAATTGGAGAACTGTCATGAAGTATTGTTGATGTTGATCCCAATTTTGGCGTTGATTTGTAGCTTCTCTATGGTGGAAGTTGTTATATCTTCCTTTGGTTTCCTTTAGTGTAACTTTATCTCATTTTGGGCTGGTCTTCCCTTGTCTAGGTTGACCCCTTGTTAACTTTTGTTATTTTCCTTTCGGGTCCATGGTGGCATATGATTGTCTCGAAGAAGGGTGCTAATCTTGTTAAGATGCCTCTTTTGCATTTAGATGCTATCTCCAATGGATCCCTTTAATCTTTGTAATCTGTTTTCAAAGATTAATAAATCTTTTTTGCAGTGCATAAAAAAATCAACACAACACGACTCCAAAATGGCATGGGACGATGAAGTAAATGGGCAGGCACGACACGGCACGACATGATTTAGTAAACAGGTCGACACGGCATGGCATGGCACGAAGTTGGCAAGAAATTAAATGGGTCCTGCCGGCACTGCACGACCCGTTTGGCACCTCTAGCAATGTCAAATCATATAGGTCTATTTCCAATTACAATTGGATTTCACGTGAATGTGGCATCAAACTATGGTATTTGCATAATTTCCTTAATTATGTATTGGCGTAATTTTATTTGATTATTTGCCTAGTGGATGGATGCATAAAAATACTCAAGTCTTTCGCTAATTTGTGATGAATTGGGTAGCACACAATCCTTGGGTATTACTCATGGTTAAGGCATGCTTATATTGAAATGTTTATCATCTAGACTTGCATTCTCAGAGTTTGATAATATCACGCCCTCATTTTTACAAAACATAAATAAAGGAGTTTCAACATTACATAAGTCAAAAAATGAGATTTCCAAAAATCCATCCCAGAAGGTTTCCATAAAATAAAGTACATCCTTAGCCCATTGGTTATCAAATGTTCTGGCACCCTTGCTCCAAAGGTGAAATCAATAATATCCCATAAGTTATTACAAGTTGAACGTCAAAAAGATAGTGAAAAGATTAGAGTTACATTATCATTCCCCAAAAGAAAATTTAATGCATAGAAGATGAATAAAATAACTCTATGTCACGTATGCTCATCATCCAAGTCATGCACTCCAAACCATGTATGATCCAAGCTGGGTACTTGAAAAGGAATAGGGTGAGCACATGCGCTCGTAGAAGAACTATTCTACTAATGCTAGGTGTATGAATGTGATATGTGCACATGAAATCACGATATATCAAATGGATAAACCAATGTGAGTAACGGTAACCAAATTATTAGGGAAATGATTTGGAGGCACCAATATACCCAAATTATTGCTAATCATCCACCAACAAACCATATGTTCAAAATATTTCCTAAGTACCCAAATACCACCCACATATCCATTTCAATACACCCATCTATCCAAGTTGATCACACAAGTCTAAAATCAAGTCTACATGTCGACATTCGACAAAACATAATGGATAGTTCAAAAATCTCATTTCTCATGTCTTTAATTGAAGAAAATCATCATTTCATTAATACTAGGGATTTAATCCCTCTGCCGGATGTTGTAAGCTCCACGTGCATTTGCCGGATTCTGTAGGCTTCGTTTGCCTCTACTGGATTCTGTGGGCCCCTCGTGCCCCTGCTAGGTTTTGTGGGCCCTGTGTGCCACTGCCGAATTTCATAGGCTCCGCGTGCCTTTATAAAACAAAATTCATCAAAAGATAACATTGGATTGAAACATCTCATTTTCCAATATTCCATTCAAAATTCATTTTCTCCAAGTTCATTTCATCACTTCACACCTTTCGATAAAATGTGCTACGCCCACACCCACACACACTGCAAGAACCCATATGAAAAATCACTTTCTGGAGAAGTTTTGATTTGGCCGATAAAAAGTCCCGGTAATTATTCCTTGGATTTTTCTAATCACAACGGTATAATCAGAAATTATTTTTGAGTAAAGCAAAGTCATCTTTCACCCATTTTCTTCGGAGAAAAATGTTCCGTTTTTCGATTTTGTACTAAAAGTGGGGGGATAAGATTTTGATGTGATTAGAATTTTAAAATTTTGGAAATGCACCGGAAGCTCACATTTCGGGATTTGGGATTTTCTACACCTAGGGTTTCCTTTCTCCATCATTTTCAATCAAATCCTTGAGGTAGGGGAACAATTTCTACTCTCTCTAGTTGTATGCTTGTGATTTAGTATACATACCTTGTTCTTGGACTCAATTTCATTGAAAATCATATTTTTCCCAAATTGTGTGGGTTTTTCCACTTTGATCTGTGAAATTGCTTGTTGTTTACAGAAATTGGGAGTGAAATTGACCTCCCTCCATGGTTAATTGTTTCCTAGCACCTCTAGTTTGTGCCTAAACTATCTCATTTGTGATTGGGTTGAAATTCCACACCTTAAGGGTGAAAATCTGCACTATTCACTGTTCATAACTGCTACCTCTGTATTTTCCAGCTGCTGCCCCTGTCATTTAGGTGGCACTTGGCCACCCTTTGATGTCCGTTTGGTTCCTGATAGTTCAATCATTCATATAATCGACAATTGGCATCATTTTCGCCCATGTTTTGACTCTAGGATTATGGTTTTATAAACAAATACGTCACCCTTATGTCACATAAAAGTTAGATGGCTTTTGGAAAGCGTGTGTGGGTGTGTGCGTAACCATTTGTATCGAAAGATGTGAAATAATGAAATGAACTTGGAAAAATTGGACTTGTTATTGAAATGGAATGAAATATTTGTGGCAATGATGTGTTTAAACCAATGCCATCATTAGGTAAAGTTCTTTTTTGGATAAAGGCATGTGGGGCCTATGGAACCCGGCAGAGGCAAGTAGGGCCTGTAAATACCCAGCAAAAGCACACGAGGCCTATAAAACCTGGAAGAGGCAGGCAGGGCCTGTAAATATCCAGCAAAGGCACACGAGACATACGGAGCCGTGCAGAGGGATTAAATTCCTAGTACTAATGAAAAATGATTTTTTTTCAATGAAAGAAATGAGAAATGGGATTTTGGACTATCTATGGTGTTTTGTCGAAACTCGAATTGTGGACTTGGTTTTGAATTTGCGTGAATAACTTGGGTAGTTTTGGTGAAACAAAAATGGAAACCTAGGTGATGTTGAGTACTTGGAAATGAAAGTGTTCTGAGGTACATATGCTATTTTGGTAACAATGGACATTTGGACATGATTTTGGACACATGTTATACTTATTGGTGATTTTGACAAATTTAATGAATCAATGGCTACTTTGGGACACCTTGAACTATTTTTGGACACTTGATATTATTTTGAACACATGAAATGGTGGGTGGACACTTGGTAGTCACTTGGGTACTTTGAAACTTTCAAGAATTCCTTCTCTTTTACTTGGATTCTTGGACTCACACATGAAAATCCTTTGGATATATCTTGCCTTCATGTGTATGCATCATATTTATACACATAGTGTTAGTAGAATAGTTCTCCTACGAGCGCGTGTGCTCACCCTATCCCTTTTCAGGTACCCAGCTTTGAAGCTTCATGGTTTGAAGTGCATGACTTGGATGAGGAGCACACATGGCATGAAGTTATTTTATTCATCTTATATACATTAAATTTTCCTTTGGGGAGACGATAATATAACTCTAGTTTTCCACTATCTTTTTTTTTTACTATGGATTTGTAATGCCTTATGGGATACTACTTCGATTACACCTTTAGGGCTAGGGTGCCCGAATATTTGATAGCCAATGGGGTAATGATGTACTTCATTTTATGGAAATCTTATCACTTGACTTATTTGTTATTGAAATTCTTTTATTTAAGTTTTAAGAAAATGAGGGTGTGACACATGCTTTCTAAAAACCAACAAACGTTCATGTGAGATAAGATGACATATTTATTTAGAAAATCATAGTTCTCGAGTCAAAACATGGTTGAAAGTGATGCCAAAAGTCAATTTTATGAAGGAATAAGCGATTGGGTACCAAACAGACATCAAAGAGTGGCCGAAAACCACCTAAAAAATAGGGTCAGCGGCTGAAAATTACAGAGGCAGCAACATATGAACAGTGACAATACAAATGTTCACCTTTAAGGTGTGGATTTTCAACCCAATCACAAATGAGATAGTTTAGACTCAAATTGGAGATGCTAGGTAACAATTACACATGGAGGGAGGTCAATTTCACTCCCAATTTCACCAAACAACAAACAATTACATAAATCAAAGAATCTAATTGGGAAAACCTACACAAATTGGGGAAAACATGAAATTCAAGGAAATTGAGGTCTAGAGCCAACTATATGCAATAAATCATAAGCATACCACTTGAGAGAGTAGAAATTGTTCCCTTACCTCAAGGCTTTGGTTGAAAATAGTGGAGAAAAGAAACCTTAGGTGTAGAAACCTTCAAAACCCGAATTTGGAGCTCTCGATGCAAATCCAAGGTGCCCTGAACTCCCCACGGTGCGTAGAACGTGAAAATGGCTTTCGTTGTTGAAGTGATTGAGTGAGGAGGGTGGGATTTGAGCCTGGTGGGAGTAAAAATGGTGGAGAGGGAGGAGAGAGAGAGGGAGCCGACGGGTTGGGGGAGGGAGGGAGATAGTGTTTTGTTCTTTTATTACAAACTTCTCCCTCACACTTCTAATATAACTCTCTAATTACACCTCACACCCAAATGTTACTTGTGTATCTAAAATGCGACTCCTCTCATTAATCTCAAACCAACACTTAGCCAAATAACAAATTTCAACATTCCTCACACTGTGCCAGCCAGGCTTGTTCTAGCATAACATTTATTTTCAGAAACCAAACTCAAGTAAATAAAACTCAATTTTATTTACTTTAATTTATTTATGAAAACAAGAAAGTACCCCCATTTACAAACAATGGTATTTTCAAAATCTTAAACTTCTAATCACATCAAAATCCCATCCCCTACTTTTAATACAAAACCGAAAAACGGTACATTTCTCTCCAAAGAAAAAGGGCTAAAGATGACCTTGTCTTGCTCAAAAATAACTTCCAATTATACCGTTGTGATTAGAAAAATCCAATGAACAATTACCAGGATTTTTTATGGGTCGAAACGAAACTTCTCCAAAAAGTAATTTTTCATACGGGTCCTTACAGATAATTACACTCTGTTCACTTTGTAATAAAACTACTTTCAACTGCTTCAATGGACCAAATATTCACACTGGGTTCGAAGATTATGGCACACATCTACTAACTAATTTGGGCATAACCATGTGGTAAAGTTAGTGCACTGTACTACGCTATCTGTTGAGTTACAAAACCATTTGTCATGAAAATGAACATAAATACTATATCACTTGACATTAACAGGTTGACGTGCATGTGCGTTGATACACACTTCGTATAATAAAATGGTCCGTGCAAAATGGATTCTAAGATACTTTCATGCTAATTAGACTAGACTTTTGCAATAATAGGAGGAAGTCGTATGTTCGAGAGCTGAGGAAAAGATGCCTAATATGTTTTATAGTCCTTAATTCCATAATGAACTACCTCTATCTTAATTAATGTTTGGCTTATGTACTATTTTGGTCCTAGATTTCATTCTAGTCCCAGTAAATTTGATTATTCCAATATGATCCTTGTAATAATGATTTTACTTCAACGTTTTAGGACAACTCGAGCAACTCCAACCCCAGCCTTAAAAAATGACGTGGAGGATGGAGGACCAACGGATCATCCCTCAAATGGATTTGAGGGCACCCCATCTCCTGCTAATTTTGAAGCGAAAATTTTCAATTTTTTTGACCGTTAAGTTCTAAAACTAGTCGTTTTAAAATGTGGTTTTTTAATTATGGGAGCTCTATTCTTTTGGGCTATAAATATGGATTAGCATAAAAAAAATTCCCATTCACATCATAGATTCTTAAGACTGTCAATTTCCTTTATTTTCTATCCAACAAAATCTCAATTTTTTAATAAGGTATCACCACTCGAAACTGACAAACTCCAAATAAGAACTTTTGATGTAAAAAACCTAGCATAAATAATTGTTAAATTTGCATGTACAAATTAAATTTAGAAAATCCAATAGTTAGAATTCACAAAAATAAAAGTTTATAAAATAATAGAATTTGAAACAAGGGTGCATATATATATATATATAGAGTCCACTTCCCATCCGGGCGTCCGGATGGGAAGTAAAATCCGGACCGTATGTTTTTCTCTACTTTTCACACCAAATCTGGAAGATCCGAACCGTTAGATGTGTTCAAAACATGTTTTTTAGGTCCAACGCGAGGATTTGTGAAAAAAAAATACCCAGAAGGGCTTGATCGGAGCAGTTTTTGCAAAAAACGCTATAGTAGCGTTTTTGCAAAAACTGCTCCAATCAAGCATTCCGGTATTTTTTTTCACAAATCCTCGCGTTGGACCTAAAAAACATGTTTTGAACACATCTAACGGTTCGGATTTTCAAAAAAAACATGGGAAGGTGGAGGTCCGGATTTTAAAAAAATCCGGGAGCCCGGATAGGAAGCCCGGTGTATATATATATATATATATATATAGGTTCCTGAGACACAAATTTTGACACAAAAAAGAAAACTCCATCTTAGCCCTTGTTTTGAATGGCTAAGATTAGAATAGAATAACCCTCTCTCCTCCCTCTCATTCTCCTCATCTATTATCTCTCTCTCTCTCTCTCTCTCTGTGTGTGTGTGTGTGTGTGTGTAATCTAACGATAACTCCCTCCCCACTCCAGCCAACCCGAGCTCCGGCCAACCCCAACTTTGACGAAAAACATTTGGCTGTTATGATAGCTTTCCCTGTGGCGGAGGATCCGACGTGTTTATTGGTGGGGTATTCACATGGCTAAGGGAGGGTTGCAGCCATGGCAGTGTTGGACACTTTTCTGATAATATACATAACTGAGCCTAACCTTATATGATACTCAATAAACATGCACATCATTCATAGATCTGATTTGTGAGTTGTTTGTGATTTCGAAATTGCCTCTTATTTGGGGGTTAAAAATGGGTACAATTCTTCAAATTTCAAAGTGATTGAGTTATTGGTGTAACTGGGTTCAATTTAAAGAGTTCATATTCTCTGTGTTTTTTGCCAAATTTGTTCATATGTGAAGGGGAAAAAAATAGATTAGAATCCAAGTTGGTGTGGCATTAACAGTGAATTCTTGAAGGAATGTGTATTTCAAAACTAGATTTGAGGAATATGAAACTAATCTTGGTTAAGGGTTCGCTGGATTTGGTTAGTTGGGGTCTGCTAGTGTGGGGAGGGGAGTCGACTCATGTCTATCGTGAGAGAGAGAGAGATTAGGTGTGACTGAGATAGAGCATAGAGAATACAATATTATCTCAGTAATTCATTTGAATGACTGAGATGGAGTGTTTTTTTTTTTTTTTGTCAAAATTTATGTCCCTGGAACCGGCCTTATATATACTCCATCCGTTCCTTTTTATTTGTCCCTCACTCTCTCTTGCCTTTTTTCAAATCAAAAAATTAAGAACTTCCATGCATCATTTTTCAAATTTTTTGGCACGAATTAAAGGTACACGATGAGTACTTTAATTTGGTGTGAAAAAATTTCAAAAATGATACACGAAAACGCTTTATTTTTCATTTGAAAAGTGGCACGACTTTTTGTAGAGGACAAATAAAAAGGAACGGAGGGAGTATATATTATCTCAGTAATTCATTTGAATGACTGAGATGGAGTGTTCTTTTTTGTGTCAAAATTTATGTCCCTAGAACCGGCCTTATATATATATATATATATAAAGAGAGAGAGAGAGAGAGAGAGAGAGAGAGAGAGAGAAAGTATAACATCGAATTGGAGATGCCAAAATACTACAAAAGCCTTTACAAAAATTTAGTATCTCCGATTTGAAGCCATGAACTAGAGATGCTCTTAACTGTCTAAAGGTGAAGTGTCTAGCAAATTTCGACATGTCAATGATGTGTATACAATAAAATTACTAGTTCATTAATAATAGGACCGGCGTAGACGGAATGGAAAACCCTATAACCCATACCCCAGTCCAAACACTTAAACCATATGATTTATTGATGTCCAGTGAAAATGATTTTTTTGCGTGGATATACTACTCGATTGGGTCTGACAAGATGAACGATTAAAATTACTAAAGTAAATGAATGTTGGGATCCATAACGGTGGTAGCTAGGGATGGGCATGGGGACGGATCGGGGCCGGAGAGTACTATCTCCACCCCAAATTCCCAAACCCCTTACCCATATCCATCCCTACCCAATCTCCAACGGGGCATTATTTTCATCCTCCATCCCTACTCTAAATGGGGAACAAGGATCCCCACGGGGATTTGGGGATCCAATCATTTTCCCTGGAGTTACAAGTAAATAGTTATAGAAGCCCAATTACGAATCATTTTCCCTAAAATTCAATCATTGGTTAACCCTTGGGCATGTAAAACTTCATGTGTAGGACAACATAAAAGTGTAGAAAAATAGAAATTATGAAGAGCTCTTATGTATATTCATGACATTAATTAAAATCGATTGAATGCAACATGGGCTGTCTAATGGATAGTATACATAATTATTTCAAAGGAAAAAAGACTGCAATTCATTGTTGTATTCCAAATATATGATCAAATATAGAGAGATTGAAATTAGAACAGTCAAACAAAAAAGCATTCCAGTTGAAAATAATATGGTAGCAGCAAATGATAAGTATTTTAAGAGAAAACCAAAACATAATTAAAATTCAAGTAGTCTCTGAACAAATAAAAACAATCTTATATCACCCAAAACAAGTGTAATAATTAAAATTTAACTAAATTTCAACAAGATAGCAACAACTAAGCTTTCATTAGGTAACGGTGTAATGGAATTTCGTGAAAGAAGAAATAATACGTAGAACTATACCCTAGAACAATAATTACAGTGAGACCCCATGTGTTTGGAGAAAATTTAGTGTGACCCCATATGTTTGGAGAAAATTCAGTGAGACCCCAAAGTTTCATAATTCATGAATAGACCCCTATATTTCAGGGATTTGGGGACGGGGTAGATGGGGCCGGGGCGGGGATGCATTGAGGAAAGGATTTGGAGCGGATTCGGGGCGGGGACAGGCCTATCTCCACCCCCTACCCGATCCCCAAACATTTTTTAAAAACAGATCTCCATATCCTATCCAATCTCCAAATAGATCTCCATATTACCGATTCGTTTGGATCAGGGATTTGATCGGATTCGGACGAGTCAGATGAAATAGCAAACCCTAGTGGTGGCGAAAAGATTTAAACTCAAAATTTTGTGGGCTACATCAAGATCAAGATAACTTGAAGTGGGTACTTCAAACTTCCATCACACATCCATTAGTAAAGTTAAATATGCCATGATAAATTCATTTTCTTTCTTTCCCGAAATAGTAAAAAGTTAATGGTTCCATTGTTGGGGCAGTTACCACGGTATAATTCATAGCTAAGTGAAAAAAATTAGGTAAAGGGACACCAATTGGTACCAAATACCGATACAAGCCCTAAAGCCTAGATCTATTCCATATATTAAAAAAATGGTTAAATTCCTAAAACACCCCCTCATCTTTTCCAATTTTCCTGAAACACCCTCTAACCTTTAAAATCGTCCAAACAGACCCGGACTTCTTTCACCGTTACCCATCTTGACCCCTTTCGTTACATAACCGTTCGTACTTGAGAGATTTGCACATTTTTTAGACCAAAATTCCATTCAACTAGACTGTAACAGTCGTAACCCTTCTTTCCTCTAAAACTTCATCCCTCTCATTTCTCTCTTTTCTTCAACCGACTAGAGCTCTGCTACTTCTCTCATCAATCAAATTTATCTCTCTCTCTCTCTCTCTCTACTTGAATTTCTTGGGTTATGAAATTAGAGGATTTTGTAAAATTCCTTACCCACCTCTATAACACCCCGCGGGAATGTCCATGAAATTGATTGTTGTTTTGGAAAATGGTTTTGATTGATTGAATGGAGTCACCACCCGGGTTTGAGGGCCATACCTGAGAAACCATTTGAAAAATGACTCTTTTGCCTTTTGAATGAAAAATATTTTATTGATCTCCCAAAATGAGATTTCTCGGGTCTGGGAGCTAGGTTACACAAGGGGAAGGAATTTTAAGCACCCCTCACGCCCGGCGTGACCACCGGTCTTTACTAAATGTTTAAGGGATTTAGAAAATACCATCTAAACGGACTTTAAACACATATTCATGTGAGAGCACACAAATGCATTAAAAAGTTTTTGAAATGAATGTGGATACTTGTGCGAAATGTCATGAGTGAATGATCTGTATGCACAAAACACTTAAACTTTGTTAAACTATGCTTGGACTGCCTCAAAAAGGCCCCCAAAAACCAACCACTAACATCGCATTATCACACCTGGAAAGCAAACTGGACACCTGGATCAAGCAACTCCAGGCGCCTGGAAGGGATGTAGGCGCCTAGAAGGAGACACTTCAGGCACCTGAAATGACTTCAAGCACCTGGATTGCACCAATGTAGGTGCCTGGAAAGCCCGTTAGGCATAATTCTTCTTTCTTCCAAGCCACAAAGCAAACATCAAATGCAGCTATGGGTGCTCATTTTCTCACATACAAAATGACTCTTTTTTTGATGTTGTTTTAAACAAATAAATATCATCATGTGTTCCTTAATCTAAAATGCAAAATGCTTTCTTTTGAACACTAACTTTGCATTCTAAATGTCATGTATCATGTCTTAGAACCACCATCTAGACCATGCAATGTTTATACCAGCCATAAATAATGTACCAATGTTTCAAATGAACCAATGCATCATGGTAAGAACAAAAAATCAAGACAAGAGAGAAGGGATCCAAGCACCTGCATTGAAAGAATCCAAGCGCCTAGATTGAATGCAAGCGCCTAGAAAGAGCTAATCCAGGTGCCTGGATCTGGTACTGGGACACAAAATGAAATCTCTTCCTGTGAAGTTTAAGACCTTTCCCAAACTCTAAGCCAGTATGGAAGACTAGCTAGAGCTTGGCTGATGTCCCCTTAGGACCTTTTTGAGCAAATTTGGTAGATAACTACCTTGACAAGCTTGATTGATTAACTTTGATTTGATTTTTTCAGGGATTTTTGGTAAGTGAAAAGGCTGGACTTTTATTTCTGGAGGTGTACAGGGTTGCTTCTAGGTGGTTTGATTGGGGGTTTGATTGTGGATGATGAAAAATGGGTAGAATCAAGTAAGTATGTGGAGTTAGGATGGGGAAAATTAGATTTTGATAGTTAAAAATGGATGGAATTGAAAGAGATCAGTTGGGGATCAATTTTGTGGGGTTATTGCAGCAGCATAACAGTAAGAAAGTGGGTGGGATTCGGCTCCTCCTTAATATGGAGAGAAGTGGGGGTATATATAGGCAAGAATGGGGTCCAAAAAGGGCCATTAGAACCCTTAGGGGTCAAGGTTAGGGGGCAGTAGGGTACTCTATATTCCCTCCAATATTTTGCAGCAAAATATCTATGCCAAGATCTCCAAGATGCTCCTCCCCACTAATTTCACCTTTGGATGCATGTGTCTCGAGAGTGTCCAGGCGCCCATATTGATCTAATCCATGCACCTGGATTCAATGTGGGCGCCTGGACTTGGAGACAACACAAAATTTCAAACTTTGCAGGGTCATTTCGGGTGCTACCGAACTCCATTTTGCGCATGGTTTGAAGCATTGGAAATCTTGTCAAATCTACTTCCTAACCCAAGTGATTTGAACCCAAGATGATTTGTACATCAAAATATGTAACCATTTTACCCTTAGAAGTTCGGAAAAACAAGTCATTTTGGTAAAACGTGCACATCTTCCTCATTTCTAAATGGATTGGGACATATTATATATCAAAAAAGAGCTTTTTGAATGGACTAAAGGGTGGTGTAGGCTCGGGTTAATTTTGGATAGGTTTAGGAGGGGTTTTCACGTTCACAATCAAGCTCTGCATGCTCTCATTAGGCATTTTCATCATGGGGGATGCTTGATAAGTTTCACGGGTTAAAATCAGGGTGTCTACAACCCCCTCTCTCTGTGACCTCTTGTGCAGCAATGGAAGTGGTGATATGGCAAAGGACGGCAGTGGTGGTTTCCATCAGTGGATACTGTGAGTTGCCAATTGACTGTGAGTTTGCCAACTAAGGTACGAGGTCAATACTCCCCTTGGTTTCATCTTTAATTTCAAGCTAAATTTAGGGGGTTTAGACTTTCGAGATTCCGAGACCGGTAGAGCAGCAAGCCTAGACCGGAGGACCCATTCTGGTGTCTTCCTATAGAGTAGGCTTTGCTCCAATTGAACCTGAACCCAAACCAGAAAGAGATCGTGCTTACTGATTTCTTCACTGTGCCGAAATCACCGTTGAAGCCGACCAAAATGGAGATAGTGCTCAGGAGGGTGAAAGTGATGCACGCAATGAAGAGATGGAGGCCAAGAAGAGGTTGCTAGAGAAGCAGAGGAGGGAAGTATTAATTGGCGGTGGTTGTAGGGAGGAAAAGCTGCCGGCAGGGATGACAGTTGGGTCAGAGAATGAGTTTACCAGTTGGGAAATGGACAAAACTAAGAATAATGTGGAGCCTAAAACTCAAGGTTGTTAGTAATGATTTACAATGTTTTTTTTTTTGTGGTTTTAATTATGCATTATATACAAATTGGTGTAAATATGTTTGAAAGCATGGATAGCTGCTATAATCTTTCGTGGCAACGAGAATCCAATTAAATGGAATTCCTATAGGATATGGTCAACGAGACTTAATTGTTAGGGATATAATCCAAGGTTATTTGTTATAAGGATATTGTAATGGTAAGGGTCGGGGTGTAATTGTATCGGGTGTATTGAATGCGGGAGTATCAGAGGACGATACATAATGGGATTTAGTTGTGAAATTCCTATTTTGCTACGAATTAATTGAAGCAAATAAATAAGAATTGAAGAAAAACAATGAACACAAAGTTATACGTGGAAAAACCCTAAATAGGCAAAAACCACGGGAAGGAATCAAATACTATAAAAATCATTGTGCGGTTACAAAACAACCTTACTCACAATTGACCTAAGATCATTTGTTGACTCCTCGTTCACCACACCCAGTATTTGATTGCCTCTGTCTCGAATCCACGAGCATTCGAAATGTTATTCCAGAAATCCACCGGAAAAAACTTGAAATTGATTGTTGGTGTAGAAACCTCTTGAAGATTTGATCAATGCTCCATGGATTAAGTGCTTCAAGATTCACTATCAATACTCTAGGGTTTTTAGTAGGTTGAAGAACAAAGGCACTGATAACTCTTTTGCAGCCAACTCCCTTACCCTAGATCCAAAACCATGATATATTTATAGAATTGTCATTCCGATCAATCGCATTGTGAACCGATTGATCGGACCATTATAGATCTAATTTTCGGAGATATAAGAACCCGATTGATCCACCTATCAATCGCTATGCTCTAAAACTTATTTTATACCACGGTCCACGGCCTATGCTAAAATCAAAGTTACATGATTGAGAAACCGATTGATCGCATGATTGATCTTCTCGTTCCGAATGCTGACAACCGACTAAAAACACTAACTCTCAAATTACATTATAAAGAGATTCCTTCCACTCTAATCCTACACAGACTCCTACTTAGAAAATTACAACTCAATAAAAATATGTGTTTTGTCATATGAAATTGCCAAAACCAAAACGATTCCAGAATTTGGTCCTTAGAATCTCCCCCTTTGGCACTTTCATAACAAAACACACTACAATGAAAATCTCTCCTATAAAATGAATTTAAAAGACAAACTAAGATCAAGTTGTAGAGAAGCTACAAATAAAACTCAACATCTAACCAAATTAGAACAATAAGCAACCAATAGAAGCAACCAAATAAGAAATTTATGAGAGGGATGAATACTAGAATAAATACCAAGAAGATAGAAATCTTCCTAACCAAGAACACACCAATAAAGAAAATATATGGCCATTTTAAGCTAACCATGGATATATCGAAAAGAATAAATGTGCATTAGACACGAATCCATGGCAAAGGTGTGTGGGTGACATGACAGTACCCCTCAAGATTATTGATTGAAAAACGAGGTTTCTCATATACGCTCGGGTTGTCAAACTATCACTCCCTCACGAAGTCAAACCACGCAAAAACCAATAAGACAAAAAAAATGACATAGAACGCTGAAACTCCCCCTTAATTAAGAAATAATAATTTTTTTTACAGGACATTCTACTCCCCTTCAAACGATGAATATTAATTTTATTTGTCACATCATTTTTATATAACAAAAGGAACAATAAAAATGTGAGTAAATAAAGGAGGAGGATCACATTTGACACACCTGCTTTGATCACTATCGTTAATAACCATGAACACACACAGCAAGACAAAATATGAACAAATATTGTGAAACGCACTTTAGAAACATCAGACTAAGAATGCAACACACAACATGGCTGAACGACAAAGTGTGCATGTGAATCACAAAGATCATATCAAGCTCAACTCATTAAATTGGTCAGTTCTTATGTATACTAGGAGTTTTAAGAAACCTCCCCTTAAGAAGTCAAACTTCAGCTAGGTCCTTAAAGCAAGCTAAATACTCCCCTGTAAAGTCACATCTTTTTTTTATTTATTTATTTTTATTAAGAGAGCAGCTCAAAGAAAAATATATCTTCTTTTACCCCACTGCCGTTTTACTCGAACATACGAACTGGATAAAGCCGAATGATCCAGTTACTAGGCAAGTGGTCCAATACTACCTTCACAAGGTCTATCCATCTTTTGATGCAAACACTCAAAGGGAGAGTACCTCTCCCCGATTGCCCGGTTACACAATGAACGCCCGGATAGAGAAACACCATAAAAATTACCTTCACTAGATCTATCCATCTTTTGACATGAACACTTGGAGGGAGAGTACCTGCCTGGTTACTCAATGAACGCCCGGATAGGTAAACACTATAATACTATCAAAATGGCTCTAGCACATGGGAATAGTAGCCATAGGTAAATCTCACAGGGCCAAACACAAGAAAATGGCAAGATATATGAGACTAACGTGAATAAGGAGCAATCTATCATTTTTGTGAGATAGTGGAGAACATACGACAATGAAGCATGCAACACTCATCTTCTAAATGCATCGAAGAGTGAGAAATCACAACATATGCGCATGTTGTATTGATAGTGTTGAAGCTCATGATAAATTAATGATAGTAACTCGATACAGAATGAAGCCACCAATATATATATATATATATATATATATATATATATATATATATATAGAATTTTAGAAATCTTAATGATTTTTTTTTTGAAATTTTAGATAAATGAATGTTTTTGGTATTTTTTTTATATAACAAAAGAAACACCCAAAGAACGATAAAATAACTGCGAAACAAAACATGAAATTAAAACTCCATAACTCTAGGTATTAAGAAGATATGAATGATCAATTAAACCTGTGTTATGGAACCACAACATGGCCTCAAAAAGCATGGTCAACCTCTCCAGATGAACTATAGTCATCTAGAGAGTCAAGGTCATCATCAGTATCAGAGACCAAATCAATGTTACAAACCCAAATCTATCTAGTCTTACCCTTCTTAACACTAGTCTTTTTAGTGGTTAGGAGTGTTGAATTTACCTTCGTAAAATTGGTATGCAACGGTGTCCAATGTCTATGCTTTTGAAAATACTCCCTATGATTATTCATATCATGGTAGCGGGGAGAATTCTTAAGGTATCCGTGAAGGGAAAAACAATATGGACGAGTATGGCCTTTTATTCTACAATGATGGTAAGTGGGCATAAAATATTTATGATCATTGTACCCAGCCCATGGTCTCTGAACATCTCCTTGTTTGTTTATCCTTTTATTATAGACCATATTATCATACTTGACATTCTTATGAGTAGTAGAAACATAGCCATGCAATTTCAAGCAGTTTGGTCGAATGTGACCTTTTGCATTACAATAGTGACATGTGGGGATGAAGTTGTTATTCTTACTATCTTTCATGTTGCGAGCTTTCTTAGAACCAATCTTACCAGTTGGTATAAGTGGAGTTTTCGAGATTACCTCTTTAAAGCTCTCCTCAATTACCTTTCCTCGTTGTTTTGTGGAAGATGCCTCGAGATATCCAAGGCCAGACTTATCACTTGGTGGTCTCTGTGCACGCAAAATATCATCCAAATTCTTTGAACCTACATTCATTCGCTGAAAAACATTATTAGCATTAGCAAGTTCAGTGTTTAACTTATCTATATTAACTTTGTGGATTGTGTTGAGATCACTCAAGGTCTTGATTTTCTCTTTAAGATCTATCCTTTGTTTTCTAAGATTATCCCTTTCATTTGTAACCTCATCCAAAACTCCTTGTAGTTCTTCCACTTGACTTTGCACTTTAGCTAAATCCGCACTGGCATGTTTGTATTTTTCTGCCAGCTTGAGATTGAACTTGTTAATTTTTAGACTTTCTTGTAAAGTGTGGACGCTCATTCTTCGCATGAGCGAAATAGTCCACGGAGTTTTTGGTTGTATTTGTGAAAAAGGGCGATCCGAGAAAAAGGAAAAATTTAGACTTGCCACCCGGGATTAATTTCCAGAAAAATGTTAGGTACTCAAGAAACTGTTTAAAAAAAGTAATGACTCTTGTGCCCTAAAAAAAGGGGTTTGATTTGCGGAAAATAAAAATTTGGGTTCGAGCAAAGGTTACCCGCGGGAAAGGTTTCCTTCGAAAAATGCACCCCGCGTGCCCGGAATTTTCCAATCTCTACTAAATCTTTGTGGGATTATTCTTTCAAAAGATTTTATGAAAAAATTTATTTCGCATAAACAATATTTTAGGTAATAACATGCTTTAAAAGGGAACAAAATAATAATAACAAGTCACATAGTACACAATCAAGTATATAAATGGGAGAAAATCAATCAAAAGGGGATGTAAGTGCAAAAACAGAAAGTAAAGGGGGTCGATTATTATTAGACCCACTGGTTTTTAATAAAAAACAGAGCATCGGATTTTAGAAAATAGAGCAAGCCAAATATTTTTCCAGTGACAACGTACGGTGTCCAAAGTTACACCGCACAGTGCACTTTGGATGCCGTACGGCGCCTTTGTGCAGTGTATTTTTAAAAAATTCTCATTTTTATTTGATTGAAACCAACTTCTGTTTTTGTGTAAAAGCCATACTATTTGCTAATAAAAACTAGTTTGGAAAATGGTTTTAACAAATAAATGTACCTCATTTTAGGGACTGCATCCCGCGACAATTGATAATGTCGTGCGATACTTAACTGATAGGCTCGAATCTTGTTGAAACCTTTCCATTTGGGCTCAAGGAAGAGCTATGGAACTCCCCTCAAGCCTGATGGAGA
The DNA here is from genome assembly GCA_022606695.1 of Vaccinium macrocarpon. Lineage (NCBI taxonomy): Eukaryota > Viridiplantae > Streptophyta > Magnoliopsida > Ericales > Ericaceae > Vaccinium > Vaccinium macrocarpon. The sequence continues at coordinate 19,978,139 of CM040173.1, read as the reverse complement.
ACCCCACCCCCACTCAGAAGATTACGGTTTGAAAAAGAATTGTTATACCTCGAAACAGAACTGCACGGACTGGATTAGTTGATGACGGGAAATTGGCACTGGATTTTTGCAAAACAGAGGTTCAAACAATGGATGAAATAACGGGATTTGGTCTTGTATGGAACGAATTTTGGGTTTTTCTTTTGGTATGATTTGATTCTGCTCTTCTTTTTTTTTTTTTTGGATCGAACTCCCGAAACCACTGGACTGTTTGGATTTTATAGGAGAAGGTGAGCAAGGTTCATACGTAAAGAAGCCAGCAACATTGTCGAATATCATCATTCGTTTTTGAGCTGCTGAGCAATCACGGGAATCCTTTTGATGGGACATGGGTGTCATATAGTATCAAAGGTGTGTCGTACGGTGCATATGGTAACACCACATGCACGGTGCAAAGAAGATTTCAAGCTGTATAGTTATGGGTTTCAGGGCGTACGGTTTAGGTGGGTTTGGATTTTTTGTTCTTTTGATCCATCTGACTTAAGTATCTGTTCCAAGGTACATTTCACGCGTTCTTCTTTTTCATCATTGGGGGTGCACAAGTCATCAAAATTGGGTTGTCTATAGTTGCCCTTCTTCAACACAACTTGGTCACCATCATATTGGTGCAAGTTGTGCCTAAAGATTCGGGCATCCCAATTTGAACAACCGTGCAAAAAACAAACTAGAAAATAGTAAATTTGGTCAAGCTCGGAGCTTCCTATGTACTTCGTTTGAGAGGATCAGACCAATCGTAGATCGGGGCTATGGATTTAAATAAGAATTATTGCAAACTTACCGAAATTGGATTGTGAGGATTGCCACCTTGTTTTTCAACGAGGGAGAAACGAATGATGTGTTGTGAGCCAAACTAACAAATGAGGTTCTGTAAAAAAAAATGTGTCGTGTGTGAAACCAACGAGTGAGGTTCCATAGTGTGCAAAACCAGCGAGAGTGAGGTTTCGTGAAAAACTAAGTCTTGTATGAAACGAGCGAGTGAGGTTTCATAGTGTGTGAAACTAGTGAGTGAGGTTCCGTAGTATGGGAAACTAGCGAGTGAGGTTCCGNTGAAAAACTGAGTTGTATGTGAAACCAGCGAGTGAGGTTCCATAGTGTGGGAAACCAGCGAGTGAAGTTTCGTGAAAAATTGAGTGGTGTGCGAAACTAGCGAGTGAGGTTCTATAGTGTGGGAAACCAGCGAGTGAGGTTCCGTGAAAAATTGAGTCATGTGGGAAACCAACGAGTATGGTTCCGTAGTGTGGGAAACCAGTGAGTGAGGTTCTGTGAAAAACTGAGTCATGTGGGAAACCAGTGAGTGTGGTTCCGTAGTGTGGGAAACCAGCGAGTGAGGTTCCGTGAAAAACTGAGTCGTGTGGAAAACCAGCGAGTGAGGTTCCATAGTGTGTGAAACCAGCGAGTCAGGTTTTGCGACAAACTGAGTTGTGTGGGAAACCAATGAGTGAGGTTCCATAGTGTGTGAAACTAGCGAGTGAGGTTTTGTGAAAAATTGAGTTGTGTGTGAAACCTGCGGGTGAGATTTCTTAGTGTGGGAAACCAACGAGTAAGGTTACGTTAAAAACTGAGTCTAGGGGGAAACTAGCGAGTGAGGTTTCGTAGTGTATGAAATCAGCGAGTGAGGTTCTGTGGTGTGGGAAACCAGCGAATGAGGTTCCGTGAAAAACTAAGTCGTGTCTGTAACCAGCGAGTCAGGTTCCATATTGTGGGTAACCAGCGAGTCAAGTTCCATATTGTGGGAAACCAGCGAGTGAAGTTCCGGGAAAAAACTGAGTGGTGTATGAAACCAGCGAGTGAGGTTCCGTAGTGTGGGAAACCAACGAGTGAGGTTCCATAGTGTGGGAAACCAGCGAGTGAAGTTCCATGAAAAACTGAGTCGTGTGGGAAACTAGCAAGTAAGGTTCCATAGTGTGTGAAACCAGCGAGTGGGGTTCCATAAAAAACTTAGTAGTGTTGCTTTCGTGAAAAATCAAAATAAGTACCTGAAGAATTTTTTTAAAAGGAAATGATTTTTAAAAAGTTTGATAAATTGTGAGAAGCATACCTTACAAAGGGGGTGCACTACAATTTTCCCATCGTAAAAGAGAAAGTCATGCAGCTTACAACCTTAGTTGCCCAGTCAACAACTTCAGTCATGCGGCCAAGGCATCGATTTGGGGCCGAAACAAAACCGTCATGCCTCCTGAAATTTTGTATTCTGTCTTGAAATGTGCATGCTTTTGATTGTTTACTAACGAATTCTTTCCTTTTGTGCAGGATATACCTCTCCCTTCGTCGCCTCTTAGGAGGCCTTTGATGAAGAATTTTAGCGGAGCTCGGAGGCATGTCTCACCTATAGTCCCATCATCTGACAGAGTGTTGTGGTCTTTAGTTGACAGGCTGGAAGAGAGTGTTCCTGGGAGTTTGGTACCTGAGTCATGGTGGGCTCCTTGGAAGATAGAAAGCAGCAATAGTAGTGACAGTGGCAGTAGTGGTAGCAGTGATAGCAGTGGTAGTGGTGAGAGCAGTGATAGCAATGTGAATGACTATGCAGACCTCCCGAGTACACATGAGGAGCACCGACACTTGGTAGTGGGCCGTCGTCGTGATTTTAAGAGATGTTGCACTATTTCTTAGGACAAGCCTACGTGCTCAGTTTTTATTTTAGCACTTTTTTGCCCATCTTTGCTTTTTTATGGATATAGTCTGCATGTCATGGTAGCTTCTGATGTTGGGCTTGTTTTACATGTGGATAGATGTACTTTTGCTTTCGTGACATGGATGCTATTTGGTTTTTATTCATCAAACATATTTATCAGGCTTCACACAGGCAAAATTTGGAGTTTGACAATCCAATTTTGCATACACATGCTTTGAGGGTGGCAGGAAATTGACGATATGTGACACGTGCCCCAATGCTCCTTGTTCGGTCAATCTCTGGCTTCAACACTTCTGGGCTTTAAACTTTTCTATTAAGTCCTCCAAATATTCTCTTATGATCCTCATGAACTCTTGTCATGGCTTGTTGAAGCTGTTGACACCAACGTAGTAAAATTTCAGCGCATCCGAGATTTTTGGAGTACCTGTTCATCCAAATGCGATTTAAAATTGCCATGTGACTGCCCTAACAACTTTCAAATACCCATTGTAACTTGTTTGCATAAGAGAAGTGGTGAAAAAATCTACCTAAATAAGTTTGGAGGTCAAAATCAAAGTTTTATTTCTGATCTGTTAGGGTTGGCCAATCAGCCAACATAGGTAGCCGTGCGACTGTTTCTGTTGGCCGCCCGACTATTTATATAATCCACAAGGTTTTTGACTTCCTGGCAGGCCTCTAGGCTTCTACGTCGTCTTTTGTTGACTTTTGGGCATCTCTCAGTGCTAGGGTCTTCCAGTAAACCCAATTCAAAAATGTTTTGCAAATTATGAACGACCGAGTTTTGAAAACGAAAAGCAACCACCAAACGAGGCTTCGTGAGTAGTAAAAAGTGATTAGAGTGAGACGGCGAGGTGTCCAAAGTTATTTAAAGCGTGTCAACATCCATGGGTAGGTCAACTACTCAATAGGTTAAGTTTTTGTGTGTGAGAACCAAAGCCAATCAACTTTCGTGACCATCCAAGATAGAGCAATGAGGCTGTTAACGAGCGAGATCGGTGTGAGTCCCTTAAAAGGTTTATGCAAGACCTGCGAGGTCCCAACTTGGATAAAGTGAGACTAGCGAAAGTCCCTCAAATATTAGAGCGAGACCAATGATGTCTCTCAAAGGATTAGCATGAGACCAACGAGGTATCATAAAAAGCATTAGGTGAGAAATGTATCTCCAAAATTGATTAAAAAGTTTGTCCATGAGGACTCTTTCGTGAGACTCAGGTTTCGACACACTAATGACACAATGATTACATTCCCTTTGTTAGAAATTTAGGTGGTGCAGCCAGGTATCTCTTTTTGCTTTATTGTCTTTCCTTTTGGACAGGGTTTGGGTTTAAGGTTGCTTCTGATCAAGACTTTTGAACTTCGGGGCTTTCCGACTTTTTGTGAGGTTAGAGCTTTTTGGCATTTTTTGCCCCAAGTCTTGAACTCAAGTGTATGCACTTCTCCCAGTAGATGGCATTGAGCAGATGTGCCCTAGTCTTGGACAAATGTGTCCCCAAATGATAAGCTTCAGTTTTGAACCCCTCAACTCGTTCATCCACACACAGACTTTTCCTTGCATTTGAAATCATCTTCCACGAGTTTAAGAATGTCGAGACTACCAAGGGTTGACTGGACAAAAGACCTTGTGTGAATTTGGACAAGGCCTAGACGATACGAGTGACTTTACAAAGATGCCCCATACTTAAAAAAGGGGGTAGATTTAGACAAGACTAGGCTGACTCAACAAACTCAAAAGAGTGACTTCTCTGAAGTTGCTCCTGACTAGGTGGAGAATGACTACTCATGAATTTGGTAGATGCCGGTTATTTTGACCTTGTGACAAAAGAATGGACTTTGACAAAATTATGTTGACTTGAAAAGACCTTTAAGAGATGACAAACTCGAGAATTCGGGAAATGACAGAAGGTGCCCCACAATTAATGTTTGAAATTGTCATAAACTTGAGTCTTTTTGGTTTTGAAAATGTGCTTACTCCGTCAAATGATGTTCATTCAAATTGATTATCAAAACACAAGAATTCTTATTGTGAACCCATGCATCGGGATGCTGATCTGCTGATTTTCCATTAAGGTGCCCCAGTTTGGACTTTTGTTTCTGGCAGATGCTAGTCTTGTGCAATGCCTTGCTCCTGGGTTTCTGATGAGGATCTAAGCTTCTGGCGGATGCCGGTGTTTTGTAAAGCTTTGCTCCCGAGTTGCTAATGAGGATCTGAGCTCCTGGTGGATGCCGGTGTTTTGTAATGCTTTAACTTTTGACCCAGGTTGTTGATGAGGATCTAAGCTTTTGGTGGATGCCGGTGTTTTGTAATGCTTTGACTTTTGATGATATTGTTCCACTAGATCCTTGCTATCAAGCTATGTTTATCAATCTGAAAGGACTTTATTTAGGTTATAACAGGGTCAAGGCATTGGGCTAAACCAAGAAAGGATTGTAGAATCAAAACATTTCATTTTTCTTTTGGGTTAAAGCTAGCAGCTATATTGAACTCTTTTTGTGTGTCATTTTTGTTTTCTTCAATGTTTTCCTTTGTGTCCCATTTTGGCTTTTGATGGACACTTTCTTTCTTTTCTCCTTCTTCAGTGCTTCACATTTAGTTGTGCCTATGAACTTAGCATTTTCATTCTTTTAAAATTTTGACGTGCTGCTGACAACCATGCATTTGACACTTTCACCTGGACATCTTGTTGAAAACTATGCATTTGGCACTTTCGATTTTCTTAATTCACCTCGGTGTGAGGGTAGTTGCCTAGCTGTGTTCTTCTTCAAAGAAAATGATTCAGGCTCAAAAGGTCTATCAAGGGATATATTTATCTGGGGAATAAAAACAAAGAATGCCTTTCTTCATTTTAAATTGCACAACTTGATCGAAAGAATTTGTACATGCTCTAACTTTTGCCTGGGCCTTACTTCAAAGTTTTAATCCAGCGAGCTTTTTGCCTTGACTTTTGCCTAGGCCGCCCTTGTGGGTTTTCAACCTAGCAGGTTTTTTTTTTTTTTGTGGTGTCAAACCATTGCTCATTGATGACGTTTGGATAATGACACCTGGAATTCCTTCTTCGTATGAGAGCTGAGGGTTCCATCATTTCGTGTTTTGAAGTAAATATCATGAATCTCAAATGATGGTGGAAAACAATTCCATTTTCAAGGATTAGTGCAAAAACTAAAGTTCATTATGACAATTCTAACACAAAAGTGTGACATCGATTCTCAGGAGTTACGACTGAACCATTGAGGGTTGCCTGTGTATCCTTTTGCAAGGAATCAGGTCGTGACGTAGTTCGGGACTACAATGCTGACTCTATTTTTTATTTTTCTCTTTTCAACAAGATAGACTCGAATATGAAGACAAACATCAAAGTAGAAATACAAACTGGCTCAATAAAAGAGAAAACTCTTACTCGAAACTTGAAAATTCCCAAAACTTGTGGAAGAATAGTCTATTGCATGGTCCTTGGCAGTTCATTCTTGTTTTGTTGGTCTTGACATCAATCAGTAGTCACCCATGGTTTCAAAGTAAATATGAGAATTGGGACTTGACTGGTTGTTTGTTTTTGTTGGTTGGGAAATGATGGTTTCACTGTCGATGAGGTTCTGAATTCTATGACGAATGTGATGGCACTCATCGGTATTGTGACCAGGCATTTGGTGAAATGCATCGAAGGCATTGGGGTTATGGTAAGATGGAAGCTTCTGAGGTAGATGAGTTGGAGTAAGTGGTTTGACATGGCCGGCTTTAAGGAGCTTCTCATAGATCAAGGACAGAGGCTTGGAAATTTGGGAAATAGTTCTTTGTGAAGTTTTAGAGTTGTTGGTTTGGGCTTTAACTTCGTTGATAGGCATGGCTTTATTGAAATTTTGGGTGTTGGACATTTGAAGTGGAGCCAATGGGGATTTGGTTGACTTGAGCATTGGGTTTGTATTCAAGCTGGGGTTAGAGACAATGTTCGGCCTTTTGAGAGGGAGTGGGATGGTTCCATCTTCAATGAGATCTTGGATTTTGTGTTTGAGACATAGGCAGTTATTGGTATGATGTCCGAGCATTTAGTGGTAGGTACATAAGGTGTTTAGGTTATGGTTGGTAGGGAGCTCTTCAAGTAATTCTTGAGGCTCAAGTGGTTTAAGAAGGTTATTCTCAAGAAGGCTTTTGTAGACAAGAATAAGGGAAGTGTAGAATTGGTAAAAGTTTCTTTTAGGGCGGTTGATTCGGGTTTCATGGAATTGTCGTTTGTGGAGCTGGGGTGGTTTTTGCAAGGTCGTCATTCTTCATGTCCTGCTGATGCACATTCAGATTTTCGATACCAATGAAACTTTCATGGCCCATGGGATGAATTCTTCCAAGACAGATTTATCTAATTCAGAAATTCTTGCCAAGGTTGCAGCCATTTGCGAGCTCTTTCTGGGTTGTTGGGGGTTCTCTTAGGCTGGTAGGAGATGGTTATAGACATCTTGTACCATGATCATGAGCCGGGTGATTTGACTGTTGATCCGTTTGCCCATATCAATTAGAGTCTTCTTAATTTCCTTGATCTCAACCTAAACTTCCATGTTTGTTGTTTCGGGTCGGATCATCCTTCATCCTTTAAATGGGTGAGGTTTTCTTGTTTGGCTGAATGACTGGGGATTGACAATAAAACAAACTCAGAAATACCCCTGCTTGTTGTATTTTGAAAAATAGGAATGTCATATTTGTGTCATCATGTATACTAGCCTAAGTCTCAAAAGGTTTTCAATAGCCCTGGGTAGGTCAACTACTCAATAGGTTAAGTTCCTGTGTGTTGGAACCAAAGCCAATCAACTTTCGTTAGCATCCGAGACAAAGCAATAAGGCTGTCGAAATCTAGAGAGAAATGTGATAAAATCACAAGGGGGAGCCGTTCAAGCACGGCTAACACTGGAGGTATTTCAAACCTCAAAGATTTAATGTATCCTAGACTATGTAAAAATGGATCTTAGAAAGGTTGTCCCGATCCTCAGTGTTTCTTTTGACAATGTATCCTTTGTTTAGGATAGTAGGATTCGGGGAAATTAAATCAACTTGGTTCTCAATGATTCCTTTTCAAGCATCTAACTTTGACTTTAGGGACAATTGCCCCAGCTTGGGTCAATTGTTCCTAATTTCTGTTAGCTTGTTGTCAAGGAATTGTTAATGATCAAATTGATTAGATTTTCCTAAGTCCTATTATTCTAAGGTCTAAATTAATCTGAACAACGTGCATTGGGATGCATGACTTATCATCGGGTAGGGCAACCTCTTAAGATAGTAGGAAAATGTGACAGCATAGTGTGTAATTAACCATGATAATACAAATGCATGCAAAATGATGACATGAAAAATATATAGACAGCAGTAAACATGTAACTAGATATATCACGTAATCCTAACCTGTGGGTGCCTGTCCTAGGTTGGAGGGATCTAAGTTCCATATATGCAAAGGCTGGGTTTTGGTTTAAGGGGGTTCCCAGACTAGAGTCAATATTTGCCTCCCCTGAGCCAAGAATACTGACGTGGCAAGGGTAGTAACGGGAGACTGACTCATCATCGTCCAACATTGCCGAGAATCCTGGGATGTCCTAACACCAGCAAGCTGGGTAAGGTAACCAGGACGCAGCGGCGAGGCTAGTAACCGTGCACATGCAATGCAAAAGTTTAACAATAAAATCTTTTCAAAAATTCCACAAATATTTTTCAAGTTTGGGTTGATTTTTAAATTAATCAAAACCTTGAAATTTTACTCATGCAAACAATTGGGAAAGCTTCAATCCTGACATATTGGATTTTCACCCTAGCATTAATCCTTTCTAGTACAGCTTGAAACACGTACTTGGTGTCAAGCTTTTGAAGGGTTGTTTTACAACTATAAAATGTCAAAATAAAGATTAATTTACAAACTAGCGATCTCCAGCAGAGTCGCCATTTTGTGGACGCTTATTCTTCATGCGGGCGAAATAGTCCACGGAGTTTTTGGTTGTGTTTATGAAAAATGGCGATTTGGGAAAAAGGAAAAATTTAGAGCTGCGACCCGGGGTTTAATTTCTGGAAAATGTTAGGTACCCGAGAAACCGTTTAAAAAAAGTAATGACTCTTGTGCCGCTGAAAAAGGGGTTTGATCTGCAGAAAATAGAAATTTGGGTTCAGGAGCCAGGTTACTCGAGGGGAAGGTTTTGTTCGAAAAATGCACCCCGCGTGCTCGGAATTTTTTGGTCTATACTAAATCTTTGTGGGATTACTCTTTGAAAATTTTTTATGAAAAACTTTATTTCGCATAAACAATACTTCAGATAATAACATGCTTTAAAAGGGAACAAAATAATAACAACAAGTCACGTATATATGCAATCAAGTATATAAATGCGAGAAAATCAATCAAAGGGGGGTGCAAGTGCAAAGACAGAAAATAAAAGGAATTGATTGTGATTAGACCCACTGGTTTTCATAAAAAATAGAGCATCGGATTCCAGAAAATAGAGCAAGCCAAATAATTTTCCAGTGACACCGTACGGTGTCCAAAGTTACACCGCACAATGTAATTTGGATGCCGTATGGCACCTCTGTGCAGTGTATTTTTCAAAAATTCTCATTTTTATCCGATTGAAACCAACTTCTACTTTTGTGTAAAAATCATACTATTTGCTGATAAAAACTAGTTTGGAAAATGGTTTTAACGAATGAATGTACCTCATTTTAGGGACGGCATCTTTCGACAATTGATAATGTAGTTCGATACTTACTTGAGAGGCTCGAATCTTGTTGAAACCTTTCCGTTTGGGATCGAGGAAGATCTATGGAACTCCCCTCAAGCCCAATGGAGAACACCCCCTCGAGGAAGATTACAGTTTGAAAAAGAATTGTTATACCTCAAAACAAAACTAAACGAACTGGATTAGTTGATGACGGGAAATGGGCACTGGATTCTTGCGAAACAGAGGTTCAAACAATGGATGAAATAAAGGGACTTGGTTTTGTATGGAACAAATTTTGGGTTTTTCTTTCGGTATGATCTTATTCTTCTTCTTTTTTTTTTATCGAACTCCCGAAACCACTAGACGGCGTTGGATTTTATAAGAGAAGGTGAGCAAGGTTCATATGTAAAGAAGACAGCATCATTGCCGAATATCGTCATTTGCCGAATATCATCATTCGTTTCTGAGCTGCTGAGCAATCGCGGGAATCCTGTTGATGGGACATGGGTGTCGTACGACATCAAAGGTATGTCATACGGTGCATAGGGTAACACTGCACGGTGCAAATAAGATTTCAAGCCGTACGGTTATAGGTTTCAGGTCATACAGTTCAGGTGGGTTTGGGTTTTTGGCTCTTTTGATCCATCCGAATCAAGTATCTGTTTCAAGGTAAATCTCACACGTTCTTCTTTTTCATCATCGGGGGTGCACAAGTCATCAAAATTGGGCTCTCTACTTAAAGCTCTTCATATTTTTCTGTCAACTCATCACTATCATCTATCTCATTTCCACTCTCATCATCACTGTCATTGGAAGAGTCAACATCACTAGTTCCTAAGTGCAGAGATCCCCAAAAAGCTATAAAGTTAGTATTGCATCCTTGCACTTCCTCAGACTTATCAGATTCAGTATCATCATCCCATGTAATATTAGCCTGATAATTTGTTTTCTTTTTCAACTTGTTGACACATTTGTGGGCCAGATGACTATACCCATGACATTCAAAGCACTTAGGTTCGGTGGTAGTCCCTTTATTCCCTTTTTTTTTTTTCTTTTTCCACTAAAAAGAATAAGTTTTTCCTTTGTTTGAATTTTGGTTTTTAAACTCATTTTCAGCAGGTCTCTTTTTAAAAGTTTTTTAAATTGTTTGGTAAATAAGGTCATGGCTTCAAAGTCAAGATGAACATCACTATCAGAATCGTTATTATTTTTTGAAAACTAGAAAAAGCAATCGGCTTAGCCAAAGATTTTGTTTTGGATTTATATGAATGAAGTTGTAACATATTTGCTTCATATGCTAAAATCAGAGTTACCTAATTGAGAAACCGATTGATCGCATGATTGATCTTCTCATTCCGAATGCCGACAACAAACTAAAAACACTGACTCTCAAATTACATTATAAAGATATTACTTCTACTCTAATCCTATACAGACTCCTACTTATAAAATTACAACTCAATAAAAATGTGTTTTGTCATTTGGAATTGTCAAAACCAAAATGATTCCGGAATTTGGTCCTTACAAGTTGTATTGGTCGTGAATTTGTTTTTTTATTAGGTGAACTTATTTTATTTTCCAAAAATTAAAAAAAAAAAAGTAAACACCTATCTTCTTCTTCTTTTTTTTGTGTTTTTAAATGAAACAAATACACATATTTTAAAGAAATTTTATGTAAACAAACACACTAAAAAAAAGAAAGAGGGTGATTGTGGATGATTTTCATAGATGAGGAGGTGAGTGTGGGCGATTTTAAAAGGGTATTATAGTCATTTTTGTCATTCCGTTAACGGAGTAAGGGGTGTTTTGCATTTTGCATAGATGAGGGGTGCGTATAGGCGTTTTTTAAAGGTTAGGAGGTGTTTTAGGAAAATTGAAAAAGATGAGGGGGTGTTTTAGGAATTTAACCTGAAAGAATCTTACTCTTACTTCGGTATATACCTGAAAGTAGGGGCCATGTCCAAGCAATTTGTAAAATTCTCCGCTACCGTGGTTATATAGTTGTGCCCTAAGGATCAAACCAAAAACACACAAACAAACACAAAACTAATTGAATAAGAAGATAACAGATTTTACGTAGTTCAACAAATTGCATGTATTTGGAGGATTTAAAAACTCTCACCCAATCTTATACCCAAACTCACAAACTTTATGATCTCTGTGACGTGTTACAATATTAAAAAAATATGGGAAGTTGTAGAGGAAAAAGGAAGCCCCATTTACAGTCACGTGGAAGAAGAGAATTTCCACGGGACTCTTCCACATTAATGTTGCTTCCTTTTGTCAAACAAAATAGCTGGAGGGGATTTACAGCCAATTCTATGGAGATCTTCCTTGACCAAATACTCGACCCATCTTGTGGAAAACGTGAGCAAACTCCAAAATAAATGAAGTTCCTCACAGGCTCAAACAGAACAAAAAAAAGTTCAATGAACTATGCACATAAAGTAAAGCTAACGGACCAATAATGCAATATAAGATAGTGTGGTTTGAGTCAGAAACAGGACCACACTGAAGACCACATGGGTTACTCATATAAGATGTTGATGTTGGTAATACAAAAATCTAAACGGAAACTAACACCAAAATCATAACTAAAATCAGTGACGGCTCCACAAATTCTCACAAGGGCATTCAAAAATTCTGCTACGGTCTTCTAAAAATCATAACTGCATATAAAAAAAATCTACAAATATCAACAATGCCACCAAAAAACAACAAAATATTTAGTAGATTTAGCATAATTGCCCTTGATGACTTTTCATATTCTGATTCTCTCCATTTTTGTTTTGTTTTTTTGAGAGGTGAGAGTCCAAAGAATAAAGATAGACATTCTAGATCCATCCCCTACCGCTTTTTATAAATTACATATCTTTTTTCTTTGGGTCCGTTTTTAGGAAGGACATAGTAAAGGGGTCTTTAATGCAATCCTTAATGCCAATAGGACAAATCACATACACATTCCAAAAATGCCCCTACTAGCCAATGAAAGTGTATCGCCCCAAAATTTGGGCACGTTAATAATTATTTCAAACCATGAATAAGTTTAATCCTTAAACTTCAATACAAATAATAATGTCCTCAAACACTATATAAATAATAACCGGGGTGGTTCTAGATCTTCGTCTATCCTGCGCCAAGGTCATTCCCCACTCCGGCAGCTTTTCCTGCTCCATAGGACTGGTCTCCATAGTATGGTTCTTGTCCATCTAGATAATCTGACATAATACGTTCGAGTCGCACAAGCAACATCATGGTATTATGCCAAGGTTACACAAGTGCAACACCGTGAGCAAAGCCCAGTAGTTCACTATGCTAAACTTCTAAGTAGCAATTCTAGAACAATAAGTTCATAAACGGTATATATTACTAGTGAACAGTAAACCATACAATGCATCATGCGTCTATGCGGATTAGAGTAAACATGCACAGAAAATAGTATCAAAATTCAGTATCTCAAGATCGTGCCACGTGTCGTTCTCTCAAAACAGTTCTCATTTCGTTTCTCAAAAATATATCTCATAGTTTTCCCAAAAATTAGTTTTTCTCAAATCAGTGCCTCTTTCAACATTCTTCTTCAAATTTCATATATCTCCCACCACTCAAAAGTTATTGGTCCGTTTACGCCTCCTTTCAGCTAACGGTACCAACCTATCCGCTCGAGGTCCCGGCCATCGTGCATCACTGAACTTAACAGCCTATTTGCACGGTTCGTCCACCCTGCAACTCACACGACACAGTCCTAGTCGTCCCATATCACTGAACTTGACCAATTTGTTTATGAGGTCCGTTCACCGTGTGCTATGCACGCTTAGCCCAAACATCCAAGTTCTCTATGTGAACTTGAAGTGGCGCTCTCGCTGCACTACCGCATCAAAACCGTTCCTCCAAGTTCTCTCCGCGAACTTGAGGTGGCAACAAATTCATCTCATCACATCTCATTTCTTTTCCCAGAATTTCATTTCATTTCTCAAAATCTCATTTCTTATTTGCATTCTCATTTCTATTTTCTAATCAACAGCTATTCAAATTTCACGTCCGGTGTCGTAACGTATTTATGAATGTGCTCAATACCACATGCTCAAAATCATGCCCATGCAATATTTCATAATTTCTTCTATAATTCATATTTATCCAAATAGACATTTCTCACATAAAATCATACAAGTAAATACACTCACTAAAATATAATATTTCCTCTAGAAATTGTCCCACATAATATCATACATTTATTACACCAACTTTCTCCAAAATAATATTTTCAAATCTCTCTAATTCATTTCTCATCAAAAACCTCATTTTCTACCTTTTCCTCTTCCAAAAATTATTTTATTTTTTTCAAAAGATATAAACTAGTCAACTTGCTCTCTCTAAAATAATTTAAACATATACTTCTTTCCTAGAAATTTCTTACCAAAAATTTAACTCTACTAGTTATGGGCTTTCAAAAATATTTAATCTCTCCAAAAATATACTCTTTATATTTCTAGAAAACTCTATTTCCAATAAACTCAAATAAGACATCTTTTTCTAGAAAATTTCATCAACTCTCTTTATTTTTTTTTATTTTCATCAAAGTCATAACTTATACTCACAATAATTTAGTAAAAACATTTCTAGGAAACTTTTGTAAAAATCCTCTCTTCACATTTATTTATCAAAAATTTCATACTTTCTTACAAAAATTTCCATAAAATGCTATCCTTTCTTTCGAGTAAGAAACAATTTTCTCACTAAATATAGCACATATATTATCTAGGAAAAATCATATTAAACAATAACCATTGATTGAATCAACAATGAATAACTAATTCTTCCATGAAAGATTAACATAATAACACTAGAACCTTATCTAAAAAAACACATATCTTCTAATCAACTTCTAATCACTTCTAATAACTTTAATCTTACTAATCCCACTTCTAATTTCATGAAGAACCACTCTAATTAGAACCTCATTAACATTCTTGTTAATCTTTCAACATCAAAAACCTCTTTCTTAAACACTAAGTAACGTGCTTAATAACTTAATACATGCATAAACTAACCCAATTAAACTCTAAAATCATGCTTAGAAAATTAATTAGAACATCATAATAGATCTAGAAATAACTAATTAGAAGGTTAGCTTAGTAAACTACCTTAATTTCCGGGTGTAAACCGGAAGCCGAAAAGCTATCCTTCGGTGTAGAGCTCCTTAATCTGCTCAACTTACTTACTAATTAACTTAGTAAGTAGCTAATTAGAACTAGAAAAGGTTGACTAAAAGGTGATAGAAGTGGTTGGTTTGTTGGGAAATAGAGAGACCAACAAATGTGGAAAGCATAAGGTGGCTATTTATAGACACAATGGAACCTCTCCCTCTCTCTCTCTATCTCACGGCACACACACACACAAACACTCTAGGCCGAAAATTTCATTTGGGGAAGTAAATGTGTGCTTTGAATTGGCACATGGAAGTACACAAGTTGGTTACACCTCACACTCTAGTTTTCGGTTAGGTCCTAGGTTATTTACTTGCAAGCAAAGGAAGAATCTTGGGGAAAGTACATTGAACCAAGGTGGGAAGTAGTAGTAGAGGAAAAATATGCTTCTTGTTGTGTAGGTTTTTCCATGGTCACCTTAGTAGTTATGGGATGTTTTTAGGGTTAGATACACCAAAATGCATGTGAATGCATTAAATGGCTAGAGGGTAGCCTTAATGGAATAGAAGTAGGGGGAATATTCCTCCTTAAAACATGGAACCATGTTTCATGGAAACTAGGAGGCCAAGGCCTAGTCTAGACAGGTCTAGGTTGTGTAGTTTGTGTTCAAAAGCATGCATTGTGTGGGTATGTGTAGGTTACTCCTAAAATAGCAAGGCTTGTTCTAACTAGTTTTGGTAACCAAACCCTAGCTTCGGAAACTTCCCTCAAACCTCACATACTTGCACAAGTGAACAAACATTAACTCTTGCATGTGCAAAGTACACATTCATGCATGCACACACCTCTCTCTCTCTCTCTCTCTCTCTCTCTCTAATTTGGTCAACACACCAAGTTTCAAGGTGGGGAGGTGACATGACTAGGTTGTACCGAGGTGGTTGGATGGAGTAAAGACGGTGGTTGGGTTGGTTTCAGGTATTAAACTCGGTCCCCAGGTGCTACGGTAGTGTAACAGATGTGTTATTCGGTCTTGTACGCGCACATACATGACTAGAATTCTATTTATTCGAATTAAAAGGATTAAATAATATTTTTAATAGAAAATATTCCAATAAACCAAAAATTAAAATAAATAATTAAACTTTTAAACGAAATTTTTATTTACGAAAAATTCGGGTTGTTACAGAAAGTGCATAAACCCTCAAACATAATGAAAGTGCATAAACCTAAACCCTAGGGTACCATATGAAAATGCCTAAAACCCTAGGGTACCCTAAGAAAGTGTCTAAACCACTAAAACTCTATAATTAAAAGTGCACTCTAAACCTAAACCCTAGGTTACCCTATGAAAGTGCCTAAAACACTAGGGTACCCAATCAAAATGCCTACACAACTAAAACTCTATAATTGGAAAGTGCATCCTAAGTGTCTAAACCCAAAATGCCTAAACCCACTATACCTACCCCAAAGAGTCTTAAACCCCCTAAAATTGAACCCCAAAATTGAACACAATCGTCTCACAATTAAAGAGACAAAATTAATTTTGTCCCACCCAAGACCCACCGACGCATGAAAGAGAGAGAGAGAGAGAGAGGGGAAAGAGAGAAAAGTCAATGTGCCTGTGCCTAGTCCAGATGTCACGACGCAAAGGAGTTGTCCCTTGTATATTCAATGCTACATTAATCCACTGACTTGCATAGGGCCTATCACTTTCAATGCTAGTCGGAAGGCATAGGCAATACCTTTCAAGTGGTACAGGGCCAGCGACCAATTTCTTTTTGTAACATGAGGCTTTTTGTAATTTTTTTCCATTAAGGGTATTTTTATCTAGTGTTGTCCTTGAGCCATCAAAATTTTCATATCAATGTATTACAATTATTAAAATAAGTTAAATTGGATTAAACACCATTTAAAGACTTAAATTTGGCTTTTAGACCAATTTTCTGTTTTTCTTTTTGATTAATTACAAATCAGTCCCTAGCTGGATTGTGGGTTGGGCTAAGTTTGGACCAAAAAAATTGAATGAGTTGGGCAAACTAAAATTTTATGGGAGGGGCTAAAATGTATCCATCATTGGGATTGGGTGTTCAAACATTTTGGGTAGAGTATTCAAACATTTTTGGGAGGGTGTTTAAACATTTTCGTTAGGGTGTTTAAAATGACAAAAAACTAAAAAAGAAAAAAAATTACATGTATTTCTAAAAAAAAAAATTCAGGGTGTTCGGATGACCACTCCAGGCTCCACTTGGAGCCGCCTCTACAACAACAACAACAACAATAACATAACTCATTTAATTCCCAATAATTGAGGGTATTGGTGGGGAATGGCTAGAAGACAGACCTAACCTTTGGCAATAAATGCACAAAGTGGTTGCTCCTAGAATACCACTGAAACAGATGGATTTGAGACATACCTAACATTTGGCAATAAATGCACAAAGTGACTGCTCACAGAATACCACTGAAACAGTGGTCCCCCTATACTGTCGAGTACGCTGCGAAATCATGCCCTCAAATCAAAACCAAAAGGCATCAGAAATGGCAGACCCAAGAATCATTTTGATTTATGTGCACATTACCATGCTTCTTTCATTCAGCATCCAGAGCATTGGCGTTACACCCTGACTAAAATATTCTAATTTTTGGATGATTTTAGGCTGTGTACTCTGCTTATTTTGTGATCTAGGGCGCAAATGATTGTCAGGGGTTTAGGTGCCAACGTAGTTGGGATGTTCTCTCTCCGTTGTGATGTTGTTTTGGCCCTAATCCATCCTATTGTAATCTCTATTTATCTATATATTTCTCCTTTGCTGAGGAAAAACAAAATCATAACTAAAATTAGCAGTTTTCTTTTTATCCCAATAATAACCAAAACAATCAGTTACCGATTCAGTTCGATATTTCACAGAAATAGGTGGTCAACATTTTAGTTACCCAACCATAATTAACCAGGTGAAAGAATTAAGAACAATGTAATAATAAGTGCAATTAACACAAAGTGAATTCATCTCAAAATTACCAATCCCAGCAAAGTCAACATAAATTTCCCGGAGAGAGAGAGAGAGAGGAGAGAGAGAGAGAGAGAGATGGAAGGGAGGGAGGGAGAGATATGGGGAGTTGGGAGAATAAGAGGAAGTGAGGGTGAGGCACGTACCCTAAACCATAAATGCGAAAATTGTATAAATATAGTATATACATCAATACATATAATATGCATATGGTATTTTAGTATTAAAATTGAGGTTCGATTTCCGTTACAGTTCACGTTTTGTACAATGGTTATACAAAACCAAAACCACAATTGAACCGGCCAGTTTTTTCAAGTTAGAAACTGTAGGGGAGGTCAATGCAAGACCCCCCATTGACCAGAGTCAACGTTGACCCACCAATAAAATCATGATAAATGTCACCCGGTGGCGCGGCGTCCCACGCAACATGTGGCACTCTTCGTGCAATCCTTTGTGCAAGGGGTCCACTGGCAAGGGCACTAAAGAGGAACCCTCTCGCACGAGACGCCTTAGTGGCGCGCACCCCAAGCCCAGTAGGGGTGGTGCTTGGACAGCTGTGGGCCCTCAGAATAGGAGATAGCCCATGACCCATTTGACTAGCATGGCTCAGAACATGAGCGAAAATGCGAGGAGCTAGTCCTACTTATCCCAGGTATTTATATCTGTTGCGGTCTAAAGGTAGGACCCCGGGGGGGCCTTGAGGCTTAGCTGTGGTATAGGCGCGACCAAACAGGTCACGACCTTGCCCTAAGGGGAATAAGGGAGATCTAGTGGGTTGGTGGCTAAGAACAAGAGGATCACTGTGTGAGAGAATGGCTCGTCACCACGCAGGTGAGCTGTGGGGTGATGACATCACCCGTACGGTCAGGTTATACGGAAAGGACATGTGTTATCATATTATAAGATGACAGCCTGACACCTCATGATTGGTCCAATGTGCCTATAAATATGAGACATTCCCTTTCATGCCCAGAGGTTGGTGAAAATCTTGGCAGAGGCATATGCCATTCCAGGGAGAGAAAAGGGTAATCACTAAGTGAGAGAAAAACATTCTCTCTAGTTAGTCGCTGCCCCAACTCCTAGGTCACCAAGGGTATCACGGATTAGACTGAGAGCAATCCATTACCTTAGTTCTTTCTGTGGACACTTGCTCTGTTCCTCACCCTTCCTTAGGGTTGGCAAAATGCCCCGCCCCGCCCCGATTAGGGCGGGTTTTTTATCAACATTTCGGGTACCGGGGTGGGTAAGGGGGGAAATTAGGAAAACCCGGCCGGGTTCGGGTCGGGGTTGGGTTTATATTAGCCCGCCCCGTTACCCGCCCCGCCCCGCCCCGAAATATATTTATATATAAAATTATACTTTTATTTTAATCTAATTATCATTATACTAAAAATATTATATATTTATCCTAATTTTATTATCATTCTACTAAAAAAACTTTCATTCTTACCTTAATATTTTAACCATTACACTAAAATATCACTTTATTTATAGGTATTTATTTTTCTTTTGCTTTTAGATTAACAAATTTTTAAAATTTCTTACGAAGCGGGGCGGGGCGGGTAAACCCGTTCCCCGATCGGGGCGGGAACGGGGGTACCCAAAAAATACCCGGGCGGGGTCGGGTCGGGGTCGGGTCCATGTAATAATTTTTGGGTCGGGCCGGGTATGCCAAAAACCCGCCCCGCCCCATTGCCATCCCTACCCTTCCTCTAGATCACCTCATTCTCTCCATTCACTGTGTCTTTACTGTTGACTACTCATACCTTTCCAGCTCATCATATTTAGCCAAGCAAGAACCATTCACCTACAGAGACCAAAGCCAAAACCGTGGTTAAAAATTAATTCAAAACCATGTAGTTTAGTTCGGCTAGTCATTGCTTCGAGTGAGATTGTCACCCTATGATTGGTTGCAATCTTGGTTTCATTTGGTAAATCTAAATTTTCTTTGATGAGTATTCAAGACATTTTACGTGGACCTCAACTAATATTTTAAAAAACAATCTTTGGTGGTCAAGACTAATTTAAATTCTAATCTTAAATAGCTTCTCACAATTTTGATAATTCTTCGGTGGTTGCATGTAGATCATGGTTCATGACATGACACGTAGGGATGGCAATTCCCCCAAACCCGATGGATACTTGTCCCACTCCGCCTATTTGGAGGCGGATATTACTCAATTTTTCATCCAATAGGAGTGGGTATCGTAGAACTTGAAAAATCCCTAGTTGAAAATTGGGCGGGTATAATTTTGTGATACCCATCTCCGAATACCCGTACCTACACCAATTTCCAATTATATACTACCTCCGTCCCAATTTTATAGTCCCTCATTCTATCCTAACCGGATAAAAAAATGATTATATCTTTCAATCGGTAATACATTTTATATGCAATATGGATCTTGTTTGATAGATCTTGATTTACTCTAATAAACAAAGTATTCAAAATCACCTAAAACATTGTAGATTATAAGATATAACACTTTGAAAAGTGGCACGAACTCTCATAAAGGACTATAAAATTGGGACGGAGGGAGTATATATATATATTTCATGAATGTATGTATATATGCGAGCATATAGTAGTATATAAATGTGTATGCATGTGTTTATATATAAGTAGGCATATATGTATAATTTGTGTATATTGTTCTGATAAAATTATCTATGCTAAGTGTTAAAGAAAGTTTAAAGATGGTAGTTGACAAAATTTTATATATCTTGGTAGACTATTATTTCTTTGTAACATTCTATTTTATTTTGTTTTAAATGGTTGTTTTTGTTATTATAGGACACATAAGTTAGATCTTATTGGGGTTCTTTTTTTCAACAAGCTAGTTTGTATATGGATTTACTTGAATATATCCGATCCCCAATGTGAGATGAATATGGTGGATTGTCCACTATCCCTTTTGGGTATGGAGGTGGGGATGGGGATGAAATTTCCAATTGGAGATTAGGGGTAGAATAAGGGTCTCCCATTCATACCCTACCCATTGCCATCCCTGCTGTTGGAAAAATTATGGCAAATACATGAATTTCAAAGAATAATTTTCATTAACGAAATACAAATTACAAAGAAAGTTGCAGAATAAATTAGTGAGAAATACAAACAGTATTGGAGTATTCGAGAACCGAGTCCCGTGTAACCACGGTCTCCTTAAAACAGATTCACAGCCTACCGAGGGTGTTGTAGGTTGAACCGACGTCTGTCTCCCAGGATAAAACGGCTAGACCACGGAACACCTCCGAGGAGCGCCTTGGCAAACTGAACTTCGTCTGTCTCTCTCCCTCAAATCAGAACTCTCTATATGAAAGTGCACTGTGTATCCAAGTGTGTGTTTCCTCTTTGCAGATGCATGACTAATATAGCTCTAGTGAGAGCTCTATAATTGTCGGTGGGAGTAAAGCGCCATGCTTTTCTCCATACTTGCCAGAGGATGGGTGACAATAAAATAGGGATGGCACCCCTATCTTCCTCCAGCTACAGAATTCATTCATTGAGGAAGGTAAAACTTCCAACAATCCCCCCCATGAATGAAATTAGCAGACAAACTGATGCAGACTACTATGTTGACCCAAAGAGAGAGACAACAGATAATTTCCTGCATAGGATAGGTAGCTTTTGGCCTTGAACCTTCCCTTGTGATAGCCTATCGAGTTTACTAGCTAACCAGTGGACGAACCCGTCTTTAACTGTGCAGCCGTAATAGTAAACCGAGACAACATGCGTCACACAGGAACTTCTCCTGATGTAGTTTAGTTCTCACTGTTGTGTTCATTTTGGCCATGAAACACACTTCCTGGTTCTACGAGTATATTCTCAAGAATTTTGCCTTCATAATTCTCAAAGAAGCGGCCCCACTTCATACTCACATAGGTGACCTCTTGTAATGGGTATTACACTGTTCCCAGCCTGGCTCACCAGCGCAAAGAGTCATTAAAAGCCAACGCTTAACCTCATCCACAAATCACTGTTTCATCATAGGAACGGGTAGGAGTGTTTTCACTCCACAGTGATTAACTTAGATATACGTAAATAGGTTGTCCCATTGAACCTAGATCTTGGGATCTCCAGTCAACTAGGTTGGGTTTTCCTTCACGATACCTTTCTCTGTCATAGGCTTTAAACCCATTCCCTTTGATGCTTGTTCAACTAGCTCTCGAGCTAACCCTTTGGTAAGCGGATCCGCAATATTGTCCTTTGACCTCACATAGTCAATAGTGACAACCCCACTTGAGAGTAGTTGCCTAATGGTATTATGTCTTCGACGTATATGTCTAGACTTACCATTATACATTTTACTATGTGCCCTACCAATTGCAGATTGACTAACGCAATGAATGGTAACTGCCGGCACAGGTTTCGACCATCTTGGAACATCTTCCAGAAATTGGCATAGCCATTCGGCCTCTTCTGCTGCTTTATCTAAAGCAATAAACTCAGATTCCATCGTAGAACGTGCTATACATGTTTGTTTAGAAGATTTCCAAGAAACAGCTGCACTACCAAGTATAAAGACATATCCACTCGTGGATTTTGAGTCTTTCATATCTGATATCCAATTAAGCATCACGAAGACCTTCTAGTACAAATTTGGATATCCGTGTAGTGCGATCCCAAATCACAGTATACCTCAAAATAAGCGTAGCACTCGACTATCGCTTTCCAATGATCATGTCCTGGGTTACTCGTGTATCTACTCAGTTTGCTAACTGAGTAGGCTATATCGGGCCTTGTACCACTCATCAAATACATTAGACTCCCGATTATCCGAGAATACTCCAATTGGGATATGCCTTCCCCCCCATTCTTGGATAAATGGAGATTTAAGTCCACAGGAGTTCTGGCAATATTTGTGTCAGACTTGTTGAATTTCTCAAGAATTTTATCAACATAGTGTGTCTGAGACAATGCAAAGTCTGTCGATGTTCCGTGATTTTGACACCCGTAATCACATCTGCTAGGCCCATATCTTTCATGTCAAACTTGAGTTTAACATATTCTTGGTAGATTGGATAATTTTATCATTACTACCAATAATGAGCATGTCGTCAACGTAGAGACTCAAAATGATGTATCCTTCGGCTTTATCTTTGACATATACACACTTGTCACATTACGTTGATTCGAAGCCGCTAGACAATACAGCATTGTCAAACTTCTCATGCCATTGTTTTGGTGCTTGTTTTAGACCATATAGAGATCTAACAAGTCTACAGACTTTCCCTTCTTTCCCAAAGAAAAAACCCTCGGGTTGTTCCATGTAGATTTCTTCCTCTAAATCACCATTCAGAAAGCCGCCTCTTAACATCCATCCCGATGTATCTCAAGGTTTTAATTAAAGTCGCAATCGCAATTAACATCCATATTGATGTAATCCTTGAGACCGTGTGAGTAAGTATCAAAATAGTCTAGGCCTTCTTTGCATGCAGATCCTTTGATGACAAGCTTAGCTTTGTACTTATCTATTGACCCATCCTTTTCTTTAAATCTTCCTCTTGAAGATCCATTTGTAGCCGGTAGGGCTTACTACTGAGGGCAAGTCCACCCGGTTCCCATGTGTGGTTTTGGCAAAGATGGAGTCAATCTCACTCTTGATAGCCTCTTTCCAAAGTGGACCCTCGGGGGCAAACTTTTACGGCTTCCTCAGATGTCCGAGGCTCACTTTCTAACAAATAAGTTAGAAAGTCTAGACCAAAAGATGTTGCTGTTCTAGCCCGCTTACTGCGTCTCGGTTCTTTATCCGATTCATCTTCTTGGTTATGACTGCCGTTATTAGCAGGATGCAAAGTCCGTTTTGCAGAAATGGACTCTCTAATGGATCTATACGGGAATATGTGTTCAAAGAACGACACATTCGTAGACTCCATGTAGGTATTCTTGTGAATATCTGGTATCCTAGATTCATACACAAGAAACCGATATGCACTACTATTATGTGCATAACCGATGAACACACAATCAACGGTTCTTGGACCTATTTTCTCTTTCTTAGGAGGAGGTATAACTACCTTCGCAAGACACCCCCATACCCGTAGGTACTTGTAGGTAGGTTTACTACCCTTGAATAATTCATAAAGGGTTTTGTCCAACTTCTTGGGGGGTATTTTATTGAGGACATAATTCGCAGATAGAACTGCGTCTCCCCACATGTTCTGAGGCAACCCAGAACTAACCAACATAGCATTCATCATTTCCTTTAAGGTCCGATTCTTGTGCTCGCTAGCCCGCTCCGTTCTGGCTGGCGGCAGTAAGGTGCGATGGGTGCAGTGAATTATTCCATGTTGTGCACAGAATCCACCTAACGGTGACTCATATTCACCACCTCTGTCACTTCTTAACACCTTAATTTTTCTGCTAAGTTGATTCTCAACCTCATTCTTATAAAGAATGAATTTGTCCAATGCCTCATCCTTGCTTTTTAGCAAGTAAACATAGCAATATTTCGTGCTATCATCGACAAAAGTAATAAAATACTTATAGCCACTGGGTGTTTGTACATACTTCAAATCACACACATCTGTGTGGATTAATCCAAGTGGCTCGGTACTTCTTTGAACCGAACGAAACGAAGACCTAGTTAACTTCGCTTCAACACAAGTTTCACACTTGTGATTTTTATCAATTTGAAAAACAGGGATATGGTCCAAGTTAATTAATCTACGCATAGAATCATAATTAACATGACCTAGTCTACCATGCCATAAAATGGAAGACTCAAGCAAGTAAGCAACTGGGGACTTCTTATTATTGATTTTTGGGATAACAGTCATTACATTCATTTTGAACAGACCATCGGTCATGTACCCTTTCCCAACATATTCCCCATTCTTGGTCAAAGTGACCCTGTTTGCCTCAAATACAATGCGGAAGCCATGCTTGCTCAGGAGCGACCCAGAGATCAGATTCTTGCGAATATCAGGCACGAACAACACATTGTTCAAAGTTAGCTCCTTTCCTGAAGTCATCTTCAGAATCACTTTTCCTTTCCCTGCCACTTCAGAGGTGGATGAGTTCCCCATATAGAGTTTCTCGTCGGTAACCGGCTCGAAAGTGGTGAACATTTGCTTGTCACAACAGATGTGACGAGTTGCCCCTGTGTCAACCCACCATTCACGCGGGTTTGAACCCACCAAGTTAACCTCAGAAACCATGGCTGAGAGGTTGAGATCAGCAACACCCTCTACTATATGTGCTTGAGTACGAGGGTTCAGTGGCTTTTTACATTCAGAAGCTCGATGCCCAAATTTATCACAATTGAAGCATTTCCCCTGAAACTGGACCTTTTGCTGTTTCTTGGCAACACCACCTCTCGGTCGCAGATTGACACCTCTGTCCTTTTGTTTACTAACATGCTTGTCAGATCGTTTATCAGAATGCCTGTCATGTTGGGTTTTCTTCATACCCGAAGATTGACCATGGATAATCACATTAGCCTTGGCCATATGAGGAGACTGGGCAGCTTTGTTCCTAGACCGGCTTTCCTCCTCCATGTTAAGCTTCATGAAAAGAGTTTCCAAAGTCATCTCTTTGGTCTTGAACATGAGATAGTGCCTGAACCCTTCCCAAGTCTTAGGAAGCTTGTGGATGACCGCAGCCACCAAGAATGGCTCTCCTAGCACCATTCCTTCTACTTTGATTTCATTTATCAATATTTGAAGTTCGTGGAGTTGTGCACTGACAGATCGCATATCCACCATTTTGAAGTCAAGGAACTGGCCAACAAGGAACTTTTTGGACCCGGCCCCGTCAACCTTGAACTTCCTTTCTAAGGACTCCCACAGTTCGTTAGCAGACTTTGCATCAATGTACACAGAATACAAAGAGTCCTCCAGTGCATTCAGAATGTAATTCTTGCACAGATAATCGCGTTTTTCCAGATATCTTGAGCCATCCGCTTTTGATTATCAGTCTCATCCTCTGCAACAACTGGGGCATCATCAGTCAAACATGCAGCCAAATTGAGAGTGGTGAGAAAGAACAACATCTTTTGTTGCCATCTCTTAAAATCAGCTCCACTCCCAAACTTTCCCGGCTTATCCACATGGGTCATCGGAAACGTGGGAACTCCAAGGGGAGGTTTCACTGCAGTTCCCGAAACTGGAGGAGTCTGCACATTGGTGCTTTTTCCAGTAGCAGCACTCTTTCCAGTAGCAGCACTCTTTCCAGTAGCATCAGTCGACATGTTGTTCTGAAACAAGATCAACTTCATATTAGTGAACAGATCTTTACAATGTCGACAACAAGAATAGATACGCAATCTAATCTTAACTACCAACAATGGTTTAACACCCGTCACACACAGATGACTAAGGCCAAAAATTAGATCATTGCCGAGCAGTGTCAGGGCATAAGCAAAGTAGACTACTCCAGAGGCTGATCTATACATCAATCCAAGGCCAAGTCGCGCACGACTGCCCAAGGCCGTAGCCATTTTTGTCATCTCATAAGTCAAGTCGCGCACAACTGACATAGGCCGAAGCCCCACAATGGAAATAAATTTCCCAAATCCCACACTATATTTTTTTTTTTCAATACAAACAGCTCTGTAAAAGACAAATGAATCAATATTTATAAACATGAAACATTAATAGCCAAGAGTCCAATAACACGTCTCATACTTCACTTTCCGTCCGAGAGGAAGCACAATAAATAAGGTAGCACAATTCCATAGACTTTCTTTGCTTCTTTCCCAATAAACCAGAGCTAATAAAACAAATACTACTGCTATAATTGAATACCCATGAGGTCATGACCAGGCTATTAAAGCTTACTGAAGATTTCAGAAGGGATCTACCCCACTTCTTTTTACAGCTAAAAATTGACTAACGTCCAAAAAGGCTTTACTAAGAAGTCTTTTTAAAAAATTCTGGACAACAACCAGAGGCTACTATAACTTCAAGAAGATCTGTACCAACATCACCTTAGGAGAGACTACTCTACTATTTACAAATATATATATATATATATATATATATATATATATATATATATATATATATATATAACTAACTTGCAAAAGCAAGGTACTAGCATACACCACCAAGATCAGCATCATCAACATCATCTTTCAAAAAAGTTCCTAGACTTGCTAGAGTTGCTTACTGACCGTGTGTACGAGGTGGAAATCAAAAGAAGATGCTCTCCATCAGGTTCTATTTTATATGCTCATATATAGATAGATATGCATACAAAACAATAGAACCGAACATAAAACTTTTTTTTTTTTCAAAAAACCATGTAGCCCCAAAGTACTCTTCTGTATACTTTGGATAGAAAAATAAAACCCACGGTTTTTAAGAAATCTATTCAAATTTGCTCTGTAATTAAAATGTTAGACCCGAACAGAAATTATTTTCTGAAATTCAATTTTTTTTTTGTGCCGATCACACGAACAGAATCTGTTTTAAGCTTGTTGGAAAAATTATGGCAAATACACGAATTTCAAAGAATAATTTCCATTAACGAAATTACAAACAAAGTTGCAGAATAAATTAGTGAGAAATACAAACAGTATTGGAGTATTCGAGAACCGAGTCCCGTGTAACCACGGTCTCCTTAAAACAGATTCGCCGCCTACCGAGGGTGTTGTAGGTTGAACCGACGTCTGTCTCCCAGGATAAAACGGCTAGACCACGAACCACGGAACACCTCCGAGGAGCGCTTTGGCGAACTGAACTTTGTCTGTCTCTCTCCTTCAAATCAAAACTCTCTATATGAAAGTGCACTGTGTATCCAAGTGTGTGTTTCCTCTTTGCAGATGCACGACTAATATAGCTCTAGTGAGAGCTCTATAATTGTCGGTGGGAGTAAAGCGCCATGCTTTTCTCCATACTTGCCAGAGGATTGGTGACAATAAAATAGGGATGGCACCCCTATCTTCCTCTAGCTACAAAATTCATTCATTGAGGAAGGTAAAACTTCCAACACCTGCTAGTCATTTATTCGAGTAAGATTGTCACCCTATGATTGGTTGCAATCCTGGTTTCATTTGGTAAATCTAAAATTTCCTTGATGAGTATTTAGGTCATTTTAGGTGGACCTCAACTAATATTTAAAAAACAATCTTCGGTGGTCAGGACTAAATTAAATTTTAATCTTAAAGAGCTTTTCACAATTTTGCTAATTCTACGGTGGTTGCATGCAGATCATGGTTCACGACATGACACGGTAGCAAATGCTAATTCTTCTTTTAACATTCTGGTGCGAGTTTGAATCACAAAATTAGTTCCTCGTAGTGATTCGCGGGTGAATACTGAACAATCGTATTTGGCACAATTTGGACACTTAACAAAAGAATGTATCCAGTTTGGTTTTGTATTGTTATTCTCAGCAACATCATACATTAAATTCACTTGCCTTACCAAAGCTAGTAGGTCTCCCTAAAGTTTAGCTAACAGGAAGCAAATTTTCCCCAGCTTGTAAGAGCATCACTAGTGGTATACTCAAATACAGATACTCAAATATTGCCACATCACATTTTGAGTATTCATCTAATGACTTTATAAGTTTGAGTATCTATTCTTCTACAATGGTTAATTTGTGTCCACAATAAAAAAAAAGGTATTATTCACTCTAGTTTTTTTCCATAAAATGGGCACAACTTTAAATTTCTACTTATTTTTTTTATAATATTATTACCATTTAAAAGATATTCACAATACGTTTAAAACGAGATCAATCTTGAACATATTTTGGTAAAAATTAAAAATTGATAATTTTAATTTTTGGGAGAAAGTGCAAAAAATTGAGTTTTGAATTAAGTATTTGAAAAATGGAGAGAGCATGTTGTTACTTTTGATACGGTGTGGTCTCCAAAATTTGGTTATTGAGGTTTGGGTATTGAGAAAGATTGGTAGTTTTGAGTATCAAAATGCCAAAAATTGAGTATTTAATTATAACAAATGTTGTTAACTTTGATTATTTATCCAAATACCATTGTAAGTCTTTTTTGTGTATCAAAATACTCATCTTTGAGTATTTTTTAGTTTGAATATACTACTAGTGATGCTCTAAGTTTGTAACTTTTACCTGCTATTCATTACCCTCACCTTCTAATTGTTTTCCAGATTGGGATTTTTCGGGCCAACTTTCGAACCTCCCTTAATATTCGAGCCCTTGAGTTAATGATTGGAAAAATCACCATTTGTCCGAAGAGCTTTTTTTTTTTTTTTGCTGGAGGTGGGAGTACACCGTACAAGCGAGCTCCCTAGAGGCCTAGTTTTTCATTTGATAAAATGGGAATCTCATAAAATTAAAAAATGAGAAAACCATTTGCTAAAATAAATCATTTTCTAAAATTAATCCATTATGAGATTCTCATTTTATCAAATGGAAAAGTTTGCCTAAGCCATTTGCTTGTACCAATTCCTTAGGGCTTGTGCTTACATTTCTTCGTCAAATGTTACAGCTTCTAAGCCAAAAAGTTTGACAAGGTAACCTAGTCTAGTTCTATTTCTATACATATTTCGTCTACATTGAAGAGGGAGGTTTGAGGATAAATAAATTCCCATCTGATGAAAAGTCAAGCTTGATTCAAGCCAGAAAAATAACCTATTTTCCAGTTTTGAAATCCCTCTTTTAAAATAACATAGGCATGTGTGGGCATATATTAAGTATTCACAAGCCTGTTAGTTTCAAGGGGCTGTTTCCATCTTATAAAAAGTCAAGCTTGATTCAAGCCAGCAAAATAACCTATTTTCCAGTTTTGAAATCCCCTCTTTTGAATAACATAGGCATGTGTGGGCATATATTAAGTATTCACAAGCCTGTTAGTTTCAAGGGGCTGTTTCGTTGAATGTCATACTTGAAGATGGAATACGGGATCTTGCAGTGCATCAGAGTTGTAATGCGGCATCAACGGTTCGGATTTCATCCAGACACTTGCATGATCTGAATCTTCCACTACCAAAATGAAATTCGAACCGTTGATTACAGAGATCAACGACTTATATCCTAGGCTAAAGGATTGTAGTGTAACACCACACTACAGGATCTCCGGATCCACTTAAATCTTGGATACTAATTAGGGTTTGGAAGGGAGACGAGGTTATATGATTCAATTGTCTGCCTCATCATTTAAGCCCTAAACTTGCATCTCTTAAGCAGGGTTGAGAGAAAGAGTTTTAGTAGTGATAAACAAAGCCAACTTCCCAATCGAAACCCTTAAAGAGGGAAGGGGGGTTTAAAGGGCAATTGGCCTCATCGTCAATAAGAAAGATTGGATGAGATTGATATGGGTACCAGTAGTTTTGAATGCTGCGGACCCACATGGAAAAATAATGTCAGATCTATTACCCGAAATAGGCAACACCATCAACGTCAGAAAACTGACACGTGGACCACTAGCCATTTTGGGAAATATACAGCTTTAAGGAAGTCACGTCTCACATGGGCCTCTCTGGCTAATTAAGTCTCTGTCAGCCCTGTAAAGTATAGGGCTCTATGCACTTGCTTGCAGTAATCGTTTCCAGTACGTCACAGTCTCTCTGTATCTCTCTTGTCATGCAGAGAATACCTCCCATGATCTAAAAGCCTGTGTTGTAGGATGGGTCCAACATTATACATTGGCTCAAAGCTTTAACCAAGTGGTAGTCATGGCTTTGCTTTTTTCCGTTTTATGCTTAGTTTGTCAAAAGATAAAATAAAGTGAATGTGATAAAATGAAGTTAATTTTATGAGATTTTTATTTTAACAAATGAAAAACTAAGCCTCGGGACAGATTATCTACTCACCCAACTTTACTATTATGACCTGCTTGATAGGGCAGTAGAGTGTCAAATAGCTAGGTTAAAAAGGTTTTATCCTGTGGTTGGTTGCTCTTAGAACTCCAATTATTTGTCCAAATTGTAAGGTTTATATCTTATCCCACCTAGTTTATCCCGGTGTGAGGAATTACAGGTGCTGGCCAGTGGTAGAGTAAAAAATTCAACTCTCTTTTTTTAGCCAAACGATAATAGATGATATTATTAATCTTAACCAAAATACATCAGGCAGAAACTCGTCTCCAGAAAGAGAACCAAGAAACTTGGGCGGTCACAAATGGGTGCAATGAGAGACCTGGGCCTCTACACAACTCCATATATCCTTGCATATTAGCCCTTGGTGAACTCATTTACTAAAATCAAACTCAATTCCTAAAATCAAACAGAAAACTCAGCCTAATTTTTAGGTTAATTAAGAAAATTATTAGGGTTTGGCCGTTGCAAATTCTTTGAGTGAAAAAATTTCTTAAAATTTCTCTATTGTGGGGTGAAAATTCCTAAAATTTCAAGTTATCAATTAGTTTTTAGGTCGCTTGTATAAAATTAAATAGAACACAATCCTCGCACGTAGCGATTTATACGTGATTCAGACCCCAGCTAAATACAAATCCTATGCTTACCACTACAAGTAACGATGGTGGTGGGGACTTAGCCCAGTGGCTATACCCCAATGCAGACAAACATGTCCTAGCCAAAAATAAACATTTCACCATAAGCTTTGATGGAAATCCAACAGAAAAAGTAAAAATTGAAAAACGAAAAACCCCCGTAACATCACAAACCACCCTATTAATCCATTATGGGTAGAACCATTACGACCACTCACAGATCTTTGATGACCTTGAGATGCTAACATAAACCACAGCCATGAACATCGACCAACCAGCAACCACGTGTGGCCGCGTTGGCAACGATGGAGGAGGGGTCAATGGTACAGGGAAGCCGAGTGAAAGGAAAATGGAAATAACACAAAGAAACTCTTAGATTTTAGGTCAAGAAAGAAAATCCTCATTGAAAAGGAGTTATTGAAAGTGAAAAAAAATCATTTACTGAGGAGGAAGAAAAATATAACTATCAAGAGTAAAACCCTCCACTCTTGCCGCTGTGGTGAAGCCCTAGGGCAAGGGAGGGAAAGAAAGAGAGACGGCTAAGTTTTTTCTCGGAGAGATAGAGAGAGAGGTCAGCCGATAACATAAAAAATTCAACTGAGGAGGGCCCTTGTTAGTCATAAGTTCTAAAATGTTTTTTCCTGTCAAACACATTATTATTTCAAGTCCAAGTTCTATAGGCTTTATAGCTTGGTTTTCTTACTAAATTGGAAGAACTAATTTCACATGCAATCAATACATGAATTTGAAGATGCGTAAAGCATACATTCAAACACCTTACAAGTCATCAAATACGAATCAATGTTCTTGATCTGAATAATACAAAACGAGCTTTTTTTTAAAAAAAAGAAAAAAGAAATTTGAATAGTTGATAAAAGATTATGTTGTCATTTGAACTCGGCCCATTCCCAGTCAGATTCGGCCCACTACAACCTCCAAGTTCTGAGAAGAAGTGAGGCAGCCGAGGCTGCTAGAGATGCTTTAAGCCACACAGATACCATCTTCGACTTCTGCCACACTTTATCAGCTACGAACATATTGTTATCATCATCCCAAATTCCCAATACATCAACTGATTCACGCTATACGTCTGTCTACATGAAATCTTATGGATTATTATGCCATTAATTATATATGCATAGCCATCGAGGGGCCAAGGAGCTCTTGTGCTTGATATATGCAATAAAAACGAGATAGCAATGTATGACATATGCCCAGTCCTTTTTAAAAATAGTGTTACGGGCATATATTTGAATATAGATGTGTACAGATCTATTTGATATAGAAAGACTTCCCATAATGTATGTTAGATCTACACATATAGAATAGCTACACATACATCTGTTTTCGGATCTATGTCTAAACATCTATGTTCAAAGGGGGAGGGGACCCTGTAGTGCTCCAAAGCATTACAGGTTTGTAGTCACCAAATCAGCCATTCGTTTGGCAATCAACAGTTTGGATTATCTTCACGTTATCTTTACGTAAAGATAAGTATTTATATGTAGAATAATCAAGCCGTTGCTTGCCGAACAAACGGTTGTGATTGGGGATTCCAACCTGTAGTGCTTTGGGGAAGGCAACCACATATATGAAGAGAAGAAGAGAGGGGGGTTCCTTGATATTAAGGTGTTCAAAGCTTTTTCCTTAGCTTGATCGAGATGCTGTGAGAGTGAAAACCATGTGTCTATTAAGAACAAATAAGCAAAATCCTAACATGTGTGCAATCAATGTCAACAATAATGTAAAGGTCACTTTCCTAGTACCAATTCCTATTCATACGACCAATGTTTTAAAAACCGGACCAGAGAGCGAACCGGAAAAAGAACTGGGCGGATGGGTCACTGGTTCAACCGCGGTTGAACTGGAATCGAACCGTGATGTCATAATTATAATTAAAATATAATATAAATTTAAAATTTAAGAAAATAAGCATATAAAAAAAATAACTACATAGAAAATAAGCATATGTTGTGCTACATATGCAGTCCTATACTCCTATTATGTTTTTTCGAATCCCACATCGGTGGGTTTTGTTTCCCACCCAACCTTTCTTCCTATAAAACAGCTGAGGAGCCACTAAAATTTGCCCAGTTAGTCATTGGAGAGCATAAGCTGGCATGGGTCCACCATATAAGCTACTCTCTGACGTCATGATTGTACGCCGTGGGCAGTACAGTGTAAAAACATAGTGCAAATTTTCCGGTCCGGTTTGACTAACCCAGTTCCGGTTCGTATGAATTGGCGGTTCGACCGCCTTTAGGGGACGGTTTATAATTTTTAGACCGGTTCTGTAGAAGGAGCGGTTATGAGATGGAAACGAACCGGATTAAGGTCCAGTTGACGAGCCAACCGGTTGAACCGGCCGGTCCGGTCTAGTTTTTAAAACATTGCATACGACAATAAAGTATGTGGGCATATGAAACTCATGCCTTCAGCTCTAATTTGCTAAGGAAAGCAACTTGTTTGCGTAAAAAGGCCAACTTCTCAACAATTATTTTTTGACTGCCCCATCTGGAAAGACAGTATGCAAATTGTGCTTCAATGATTCTCCCTCAGCTACAACATTTATATGGAACGAAAATCTGCAATTAAAATTCCATTCGTTCTCTTTATCCCTAAACACTGACTTCGATGTACGTATTTGGACCATATCAGCATGCTTATTATTAGTATAAGGATATGGAAGCAATGTTAATATAGAATTGGATGTTTCACCAAAATTCACCCTTAGTATTAAGTACTTTCAAAAGGACATCTCTCTAATTGGTGTGTTTTCAATTTTGGGCGCCATTTATGGTTAAATATTGATATGGGTCCAACGGATAAAAATCTGATATCATAAACATGAAGAATGCTGCACATGTCTTCGTCATTCATCTGCTTCATAACTTAGCTGGTTCGGAAGAGTCCTTGTAGGTAGATGAAACGTAACATCTAGCTAGCAGTGTTTCGGTAACTTCTTCTTTTTTTTTTCTTTTCAAGAATCAATATGGGTGCTTGGGCAAGCTTAAACTTACCTCAATTAATTTTAAGTATCGAAAAATGAGTGCTAAATTTTTTAAGAAGAAAGCTAGGGGTGCATACAGTCCGGATTAGACTCGTTCTCAACAAATTCAGTAACCGAACCATTTTGACTAGTTCTAGAAAATTAAGAATCAAAACCTAACCAATACACATGTAGAACCTGTCCAAATCCAAATTGCAAGACTGGACCAGTTTTGATTCGGTCTTTGGGTTTACCCAATTAGCATTGGAAAACTTTTTCGCAACACATGACCTCAAAATATTATTTAGAATATGAAGCACCAAAACTCATAAAATAATTATAGGATTGTACATGATTTGAAACCAAATATGGACCACATGATACATAAAGTACTTGACAATATACCATCAATAAAAACAACCATAAAAATTGATGAAAACAACTAATAAAGTAGTTCAAAAAACGAATGTGATAGTCTAAATACGAGAAAATAAATTCATCAACATGTCTTAGTAGGGAATTAAGATTAAAAATTGGGTATTAGTAGGTTCAAATTGTTATAGTATTGTATTAAAGACTTTCTAACCAAATAGATATCTACTCTTAACAGACATAAGAATACCTTACTAGGGAAAAAGAGTATTACTTTACCAAATCAAGATACATATAATTATGTACACGTATATATATTTTTACGGTCCGGTTCGGTTCTAACCATGATTCTTAAATTGAGAATCAGTAATCGAACCATTATTACCGATTGCAAAACCTAACCAAATAAAACAGTTCGGTTCAGATTGGATTGGTTTAGCGGTTATATCGGTTTTTTTGTGCACCCCTAAGTTGTTTGATAAATTATCCAGAGCTGAATTAAAATAGCTATTTTCATTTAAAGATAATTAGATTTGATTAACTTGGTGATTGTTCTATCCTAGTTTTACTAATGGATGTCGTGTGCTGGTGGAGAGGTGATGACCATGTGATGTGGTGGGGAAATGGTGGTAAGATTGATGGTTGTGGTTGCAGCTGGTAGTATAACGCTAATGGTTATAACGCAGGTACTACGGTGGTGGTTGTAACAGAGGTGGTGTCAAAGAAGGGATGGCGACAGTGGTGGATTTATGATGGTCCATATGACAATAACAACAAGTGGTATAGTAATGGCGATGAATTAAGAAGTGTGATAGCCTAGGACCCACCATGATGCAACGGAGTTCTATGATATAACACTACAAGAAAAAACACATTTGGCGACCAAATTTGGCGACCAAATTTTTTTGGTCGCCGTATGGCTCCCCTTTGGCGACCAAATTTTTTTGGTCGCCGTATGCCTCCCCTTTGGCGACCACATTTTTTTGTCGCCTATTGCGATGGCTTTGGCGACCAACTTTTTTTTTGGTCGCCGTATGGCTCTCCTTTGGCGACCAAATTTTTTTGTCGCCTATGCGATAGCTTTGGCAACCAACTTTTTTTTTGGTCGCCGTATGGCTCCCCTTTAGCGACCAAATTTTGTTTTGTCGCCTATGCGATAGCTTTGGCAACCAACTTTTTTTTTGGTCACCGTATGGCTCCCCTTTGGCGACCAAATTTTGTTTTGTCGCCTATGCGATGGCTTTGGCGACCAAACATCGGCTTTGGTCGTGGAATGTTTAGTGCCAAAAAATATACAACGTGAAAAGATAATATATATATATATATATATAAATAAAATATAGTGCAATACATAATTTATGATAAATAATGTTATACATTTGTCAATGTAAAAAGGAATATACGAAAAGATAATACATATAAATTGTTTCTAACAAATGGAACATAAATGCAAAGGTAGTCTAGTGGTTAGGTGTTGGGTGTTCAATTTTTGGCAGAGGCGCATGTGGTACGTTGAATGCAAAGGTAGTCCAGTGGTTAGTGCCAAAAAATATATATATAATAAAATATAGTGCATTACATAATTTATGATAAATAATGTTATACATTTGTTAATGTAAAAAGGAATATAAGAAAAGATAATACATATAAATTGTTTCTAACAAATGAAACATAAATGCATAGGTAGCCCAGTGGTTAGGTGTTGGGTTAAGAAGTGGGAGGTCGTGGGTTCAATTCTTGGCAGAGGTGCATGGGCAGAATTTTTTTTTTCGTATGAACTTTCGGCGACAAAATTTTGGTCGCCGTATGGCTCTCCTTTGGCGACAAACGGTTTGGTTGCCGTCCCCTTTGGCGAAAAAATTTTTTGGTCGCCGTATGGCTCCCCTTTGGCGACAAAATATTTTAGTCGCCGTATGGCTCCCCTTTGGCGACCAACCAAATTTTTAGTCGGCGTAGACTTTCCCAGACGACGTTTCGGCGACAAACTGGGCGACTAAAATATTGGTTGCCAAAGTATTAGGGCGACTAAAAACAACCCTTTGACGACAAATTTTTTGGTCGCCAAATGTGTGCCAAAGTATTAGGGCGACTAAAAACAACCCTTTGACGACAAATTTTTTGGTCGCCAAATGTGTTTTCTCTTGTAGTGTAAGAAAGATCATGCCCTAACTTGTAGAATGCCTTTTAAAGTTGTGTAAGCGTCAAAGGTAATTGGAACTTCACAGTTAAGCGTGCTCACTCTGAAACAATCTAGGATGTGTGACCTACTAGGAAGCCCAAGATGCTTGGGTGGCCAAAGCGGATAATATTGTACAAGGCAAAGGCGAGTCGTTACAAGAAGAGCTATGAATGTAGCACTGTCATGATGGAGAGGTAGTTGTAGTTCGGACAGTGGTGGTGATGGAGGGATGACAATAGTGGTGGAGTGGTGATGGTGGTAGTCACTACACTTATCACTTTTCCCGGCAATTTTTTTGTGTTACTTGAAAAAAAAAATGCCTTAAAAGGATATTACTTGAGGCAGTTATTAAAATTGCCTTTAAAAATATACATTAACGGCAGTTTTAGATTACTACTATTAAAAAAGCCTTTAAAAATGTACATTAGTGGAACTTTTGGATTACTACCGTATCAACTTTAACCCATCTCTATTTCTCCAAAATGAAGAATGGAGATGACACATTGAGGAGAGATTTTGTAATTAATGTTATCTTTTATCACTTTTTGTACTTTTGGGAGAATCTTGGATGAACCCATCTTCCTTTTTGTACTTCAACAAATTTTTATTCCTCCAAAATGAGATTTGGTTCTCTATATTTGGAGGATCAAAATAGTTTTGGAGGATCAAATCTCTAAAAAAGATAATGGGTCTCTCCAAGATTCTTCCATAAATGAAGAAAAGAGGACATTAATTACAAAATCTCCCCTCAATGTGTCACATCCATTCTCTATTTTGGGAAAAATAGAGATGGGTTGAAGTTGCTCTAAAAGATAGAAACAAATTTTGGAGCAAAAAATTATCCTATTTGCCCCCAAGGGTTTCTTTAGTTCCCTCCTATTTTTTTCCCTGTACCTGTACCCAAACATGACAGAATTTTCCATTATCAGCACTTTCACAATTAGAGAACGATTCATCACAAATTGAGAGAAGGAAAATAGCGTGAATCAAGAAGAGAACCTTGTAAGCTGTGTGTGTGTGTGTGTGTGTGTGTGTGTGTGTGTCAGTGTGTTCGTTTGCATTGTTGGGCTACCGATGGACTAATTATACTTTGATCTAAAATTTCGACGTGTTTTGTTCATCGATTTCTCTATCTTGAAGTTAATGGGAATACATTGGTTTGTTTGAGCTAAAATTTCGACATGTTTTAATTATAGACTTATCTCTTTGAATCTTTAGTTGTCAAATGTTTATTGAGAAGAATCTGAAATCTTTTAGCTTTGTTTGATTTCCCTCAAGATCGCTTTATCTCAGCTGATGACTTTAGATCTAATTTGTTTGTTCTTTAGATCTAATTTCACCTGGCCATTTTCTTGATGTGTGATTTCAAGTGATTTTGATGGAACAAAATGTTATGGATTCTGTGCTCCATCGATTTTCATTATTTTTCATTTATTCCTTTAACATTTTTATTTTATTACTAAAATTTTTCTAATTTTTTTTAACATTGATTTTATTCTTTCTTTCTTAACGTAGTCATAAACATTCAAAACAGATGCTTCTAAGAAAGAATTAAAAAAAAAAAATTGTAATTTGGCTTTTTATTTGATTTGTCATTACGAATATTCCCATAGAAATTTTGGGACTGCAACGAGACTATTTGAGGTTGGTCAAAGTTATTTCCCCTCCCTCCTCTAATCGTGTTCTCTATTCCTTGTGGTGCCTTGAATGCTATACTACTGGTTATTGGTGTCTCAATCTTGAATAGTGTACTGTTCACTAGGTGTTTGTGTAAATGTCTCTGTTACTCTCTTAACATTAAAAGATCAGGATTTTGTCTTGCTGGAATAGATGTCTAGTTGACCTCTTCAGTCCTAGGATTAGTGAATTCTGTTTGGAAACGAATCCCAGAACCCAGTAATTGCGCGTACAGATTAAACAACAAAAATAAACACAAACCCTATAAGGCGGAATTAGGGTTTACCTCTCATCCGTAGACACGAACGCTGGTTGACTTGTTTGTTTGAGAACTTGACAGACCTAATTACTGTATGCAACAAGTTTTGCTCGACAGTACCTCATGATCTTCTGCCATATTCCCTTATATCTCGATCATGTAGCCAAGTGTGGACTTCTACATGATCTCTTTGTTCTCTCTCTCACAACCTCTATTCTAAATTTCTGAATGACTGTTTTTGTGACCTAGAGAACATAACGATATATTTATAGGGCTAGGCTAGAGGGTCCTCCAGAGAAATAAATCACAGGCTCCTTGTGTAAATAAGAAAACCTAATCCCACCCGGATTCTATTCTTATTTCACAAATTATAATTCACACCACTAAAGAATTATAATTGCACTCCCATCTTTATCTCGATTATATTTCGAGCTCCACGTTATTAAATACTTATTAATCTCCCCACGTTAAGATTACAGATACCTGTTGATTAAATGTCGATTACTAAAACTCTCCCACTAATCAACATCTTATAAAACACCTTGAGACTAACCACTTAACTTATTCGATATGTCGGATACAAATATCCACCTGCAGGGTTTGACATAACCGAAACTTATAAGTTTACTCAAGGGGGTATCATCAATCTCTAACGAGACGTGGATTCTATCAATAATTAATATCCATATATTTCATGCATATAATGTCGTGACCCAACTCACCAAGACTATTGACCGTAAAAAAAAATCTCACTTTATAATGAATCAAAGTCAACAACATTAAATGTATATATGTATTAATTATATCCGGATTAAGAGCATAAGTATTCTTAATAACCATAAGGTTCTAATTGTCTTAAAATGTCAGTACTAAGACAATTACTTGAAAGCAGTCCTGTTCAATACACACAAAATGTACTAGCACAATGAGTCGGAACTAGAACCGTTCCCTGTAGTCAAGATAAACCTACTAAAACATTGTACTACAATCCTACTGATGGTGTGTCAAATTCCACCTAAGATTGTGAACCAAAACTTATATTCCACAAGAACCGATAATCCAATCTTCTACGTGTAAGCCATACTCTACACACTGGATCATCTACTATGTAGAATAAAAGACACTTGTACAACATACAATTATATCATGCAAACATTGCCCATAATAGATTCTCATCAAAAAATGATAAAACTGATTAATAATTAACTAATTAAATATTAATCTATTACACAAAAGCATGGCTTTTAGTATAAGTTTCTAACAATCTCCCACTTAGACTCAAAACCATACTACCACACATCTCACTTCCATTCCCTTTACATGACTATCAAAAGTCTTGGCATGTAAGCCATTCGTAAAAGGATCTGCTAGGTTGTTTGTTGATGCAATCTTGGTCGCAGCTACATCACCTTTCTATACGATCGCTCAAATAAGGTGATACTTACACTCGATGTGTTTTCCCTTCTTATGAATCATTAGCTTCTTCGAGTTAGCAATTACACTACTATTGTCACAATAGATTGAAAATGCTGATTGTATCGAAACTACCACTTCTAGATCCATGAAGAAGTTTTTTGAGCCAAACGGCTTCTTGGCTATTTTAAAAACTGCCACATACTCGGCCTCCATGGTGGAATCTACAATATATGATCACTAGATACTCCACCAACTCATGGCTCTACCTCCTAGGGAAAACACATATCTCGATGTTGACTATCTGGAACTCTTATATAACATAAAGTCATAATCTGCATGCCTACAAGGCAATAGATTGTCTGACTGGTACACCAACGTATAATCCTTAGTTCTTTTCAGATACTTGAGTATACATTTTATACCAAATCCAATCTTCTTGTCGAGGTTAGACTAAAATTTGCTAACCATGCCGACAAACAAAGCAAATATCAAGTCTAGTTCACAACATAGCATACATGAGGCTTCCTATTTGCTGAAGCATTAGGAACTCCCTTCATTTTCTCCATCTCCTCAGATGTCTTAAGACACTAATCCTTGGATAGATAGACTCCGTGTCTGAAAGGAAGCAATCCTTTCTTGGAATTCGGCATGCTAAAATGGGAAAGGATCGCATCGATATAGGAAGCTTGAGAAGCCCAACATCCTTTGCTTAATCTCGCAAAAATTTAATCCCAAGTATGTGACCGGCTACTCTTAAATCCTTCATATCGAACTGGCTGGATAACCACAACTATACCAAAGATAACACTCTGACATCGTTTCCGATGAACAAGATATCATCCACATATAGCACTACAAACACCACCACATTTCCATTGCGCTTCTTATACACACAACTTATCCAGACATTGATCAAAACCAAAAGATTTGATTACTTGATTAAAACGGATGTTCCAAGACCTAGATGCCTGCTTAAGTCCACAAATAGACTTCTTAAGACTGCACAACATGTGCTCTTGATCTTTTGCCAAAGTTCTGCATCTTTATCTTGTAGTGCCTCTTTGTAGTTTCAGGGTTTGATCTGTTGTTCTTCAGGGATCATATCATAAGACTCTCCCAACAACGTATACCGATTAGGTAAAACAATAACCCTCCCACTACAATAAGGTACTGGTGTGTTAACATCAATTTCATGTGATGTAACCTCTTGTACTGTAGGTATTGAAGAAGTCTGTGCCGGTCTATTTTCTCTCAATTCTTCTAGAACAATCTTATTACTGGGCTTGTGATCTATGACATAGCCTTCCTCTAAGTATCAAGCATTGGTGCTAACAATGACCTTATGATCCTTAGGACTATAAAATAGAGCAACTTTCGTTCCTCTAGGGTACCCCACCAAAACAAACAAACATTCGTTCTTGATTCCAAATTATCTGTTTTCCCCCTGCCAAGACATGTGCCGGACTACTAATTCTCAAACATGCCATAGACTAGTTTTCCTCCCAGTCCATAGTTCTTTTGGTGCAGTTGGTACTAGCTTAAATGGTACCAAGTTAAGAATGTACGCTATTGTTTCTAGTACATGTCCCCAAAACGAATTAGTAAATTTGAATAACTCATTACTAATCTCACCATATTCATAAGAGACCTTTCTTTCTTTCTGCTACACCATTATGTTGTGGCATACCTAGCGCAGACAACTAGGATGTAATCCCTTCTACTGTCACTAGTTCCTAAATTCCTCAAAGAGGTATTCGCCACCATGATGGGATCGCAGTGTCTTGATACATTTATCCGCATGCTTTTTCCGTTTCCGGTCTATGCTCCTTGACTTTCTCAAAGCATTCGGACTTACGGTGTATCAAATAAATGTAACCATGTCTTGAGTAATCATCCAAGAGGTATTTGCCACCATGATGGGATCGCAGTGTCTTGATACATTTATCCAGACAGTTTTCCATTTCCGGTCTATGCTCCTTGACTTTCTCAAAGCATTCGGACTTACGGTGTATCAAATAAATGTAATCATGTCTTGAGTAATCATCAATAAAAATATTGAAATACTTAAGACCACCTCTATCCCGGATGTTCATAGGTACACACAGATCAAAGTGAACCATTTACAACGTTTTGTTGGCTCTCCCTTTTCCTAGAAAAGGGCATCTTGGTCATTTTACTTTCCAGACAGAATTTCACAGACCGGAAGTGCCTCCACTTCTAATGAACCCAAAGATCCATTTCTAACCAGTCTAGAAATTCTATTTAGATTAATATGACCTAGGCGTAAGTGCCAAAGATACGTTTGGTTCAACTTATAAGGCTCTTTTCTCTTATATGACAATCTATTAGTGTTATTCAATTCATGCAGTTGCATCGTAGGAACGATATGATTAATTATGTAGAGATTGTCATCTAATGAACCGTGAAAGCGATATAAAATGTTTATTTAACTTAATAACCACAGAGTTATTAAAAATAAACCAAATATCCATTATCAACCAAATTAGAAACCGAAACTAAGTTTCTCCTAATTCAATGATCATAAAGACAATCTCTCAAAATTAAACGCCTACTGCAACTACTGCTACTTTTGTAGCACTTCCCATATGTAGATAAATCTCTTCATCACTAAGTCTCCAGGTTTCTTGGAACCTTTGCAATAAATTGCAAACATGATTAGTGACACCCGTATCTACACACCAGGTTTTAGTAGATAACACCGCTAAACATGATTCAACTACTAGTGAATAAAAATTTTCTTGATTATTCAATTTATTGAGATAATTCAGATAACCTTCTTCTAGTATCCTTTCTGCTTATAGTGAAAACACTTGCCGTTAGGCTTTTCCACTTTACCTCTAAACTCATAAATTGTTCGAGGAACTCGGACTTGTTGTTGAACCTTTTCATACTTCTTATTGCCTTCGGCTAAGAAGTAGAAAACTCTTCAACTACACTCACAGTTGTCTATTTATTAACCAAAAGACCATTGGCTTATTTAACTCTCTTTCAGCAGTTTCGTCAAATAATAAAGCATTTTGTTCATATTTTAATTCAGGCGGAACTGCTGAAAAAACTTGGTAAGCAATTGGAGCACAATATCAACCTGGGTTTCCCCATTGATTTTAGCTCATGGGATTTCTAGTTCATTCAGAAGACCTATTATCTTCAGAACATAATCCCCTTAGTTGGGTTCCTTCACCAATGGTTAATTCCCCAAATCACACATTGCAACTTGCCTAGACGCACTTTTGAACCTTTATTTTTTTAGGATATGCATCATGTCATAGGTAGTTTTTAAAAAACTGATGCTGATGTTGCAATACATTCGACATAGAAGCTAAAATGTAACATTGCGCCATCTCATCAGTTGTAACCCAATCCTTATATACCAGATTTCAGGTTCTATTGTAATTTCAGTGGGTTTGATAGAGCACATCTCAGAGAACTCAAATTTGGTTCCCTAAGCAGTTGACACAAAATCCAGATCCTTTTCTAGTTAATATAATTAAGACCAGTGAATTTGTTTGACAATGTCATCAAGTGGATTGAAAGAGACCATTTTTTTTGAATCTGAGAATCACATAACAACAATTATGAAGGGCAAAACTTTTTGTATTTCTATTAAATTGGTTCCCTCAACCAGTCTATTAAAAGAAAAACATTAGCAACCCTACACACCGTGAAAAGTATGCCTCGATGGGTAGGTCCACTACTCTTCATCATTCGTGTAGATAGGCACAACCTTTTAATTTTACTATCAAGGCACTAAACCATGCCCAATAAAATTAAATAGCTAATTTACTTCGGTTCGATAAATAAAAGCAGTGACTCAGATGGAGAGGATACTTGTTATTTATAGCTAAGTGTATACCATTACCTAACCTCAAAATCCATTGTTCCGTAATGAACTACCCCAGATGGAGGAGCAATCCATACAACAATTATCTTGGAGTTATCCTCTAAGGAAGTAAGTACTGATGATGCCATAATTAATTTCGTCCGATAGGGAGGAAGGTACTAAAACCAACACACAAAACTTAATTATATCATCTAAATACTAGTAATGGAGACCATGAGATTTATACAAAATAAACTCCCTCTCCCACTTAGTAATTTAAAAAATTTGTGAGGGTTATCAAAATTAACATGTTTGTAAAAACCGTGATCTAGGTCAAAACCCAAGTATTACCATGTTGTCCAAATATGGTAAACTATCACACATGCAAACAAGATGAATATTCAAATATTCATAAAAA
Source organism: Vaccinium macrocarpon (assembly GCA_022606695.1). Lineage (NCBI taxonomy): Eukaryota > Viridiplantae > Streptophyta > Magnoliopsida > Ericales > Ericaceae > Vaccinium > Vaccinium macrocarpon. The sequence goes on along the minus strand of CM040173.1, from coordinate 19,934,108 downwards.
GGAATCATAAATAATATGTATCCCAACTATTATGGTCAAAGATGCAATCCTTGAGCAATAAAGAATCCTTCCAGTCTTGAAATCCTTAAGCAGTCAGGAATCTTTCGAGTCTTAAAATCCTTAAGTAGTAAGGAATCCTTTCCAAACTTGAAATCCTTGAGTAAAACATATTTTGAAGACTTAGATACTTTGAATCAATCAAGGAAACCAAAATCCAACCATACTTAGGCAAGAAAAATCGGATCTGAAATTTTTCCCGAGTAAACTGCACAGCCTTCAGTATTTTGAACTTTTCTCCCTCATCCGAACTCCGATTGAACTGATTCCAATTGGGTTGGATTCGAAATTCAATTATCTACAACTTCTATGAAGAACAAAATTTCCAATTCCAACGTTTACTGGGTCAAAAAAGCCTTGCAATCTGACCCTAAAAATCTGGAAAAATTCTGCTGCGAGCCAAACATTCTTTTTTCTTGACAAAACTTATCTTCTTGTCAAAAAAGATTGTTTTCTCCGCATCTTATGCCCCATTACAGAAACCGTAATCTTACAACAGATCTATATATCTAAAACGATACAACTGAAGAAACACAGATTACATCAAAAACTAATACCTCCCACATACCACTACTACAGATTACAAAACTAAATTTGTAATCAAAAAACAGTAATAGTAACCACGCATAAAACAATTACAAAGCGTGGGATCCAATCACACAATCAAAAACATGCGTGACCATAATAGTGGGGTAATCGATTCTGCAAAACAAACGTTAGAACAAACTAGAACTCTGCAAAACAACGGTTAGCATAATTCTATATCTATGTTCTCTGATACAACATGACTTGTTTAATCCGTCGACACGCATGATTCTGACCGCTCACCGATACCACCGTTGGGGAAACGAATCCCGGAACCCAAAGAATTGCGCCGCATGCAGTTAAACAACAAAAATAAACACAAACCCTACAAGGCGGAATTAGGGTTTACCTCTCATCCGTAGACACGAACGCTGGTTGACTTGTTTGTTTGAGAACTTGATGCACCTAATTATCAGTATGCAACAAGTTTTGCTTTCGACAAAGACTACCTCATGATCTTCTGCCATATTCCCTTATATCTCGATCATGTAGCCAAGTGTGGACTTCTACATGATCTCTTTGTTCTCTCTCTCACAGCCTCTATTCTAAATTTCTGAATGACTGTTTTTGTGACCTAGAGAACATAACGATATATTTATAGGGCTAGAGCAGGGACCTGAGGAGAAATAAATCTGGGCTCCTTGTGTAAATAAGAAAACCTAATCCCACCCGGATTCTATTCTTATTTCACAAATTATAATTCACACAACTAAAGAATTATAATTGCACTCCCATCTTTATCTCGATTATATTTCGAGCTCCACGTTATTAAATACTTATTAATCTCCCCACGTTAAGATTACAGATACCCGTTGATTAAATGTCGATTACTAACAAATTCAAAATGGAATAACGCTTTGATTCTGTATTTCCTGCTGGGTGGTCTGATCTTACCAAAACCTAACTAGTAGAAGTTAGTCTTACAACCTGTAATGAGTTCCTCTTTTGAAATGTTATTAGGAACATGCGGTAACTATAATCTAGCAAAGCAAATAGTGATGCTCAACTCAATATTTCCATCTTTCATGTGTATGCAATCTCATGTCATTATGGCAATGTGAATTTTGTTGTTGTGTCCTTCGGAAACGAAATTTCAACTTCTCCCAATTTAGTTTGGCAGCTTATTTCCTCTCTCTCTCTCTCTCTCTCAGTGTGTGTATTTCTCCTCCCTCCTCTAATCTTGTTTCCTAATTGTTGTGGTGCCTTGAATGCTATACTACTGGTTATTGTTGTCTCAATCTTGAATAGAGTATTGTTAACAAGGTGTGTAAATGTCTCTGTTACTCTTTTGACGTTAAAAGATTGTCATTGCGCCCAAATTTCTTTTTCTTTTTTATTTTAATGATTGGCAAACAATTAAAAAACATAAAATGTGTGTTGTGTGGTGGGAGAAAGCATGGAGCACCACGGTTTTTCAGAGACAGTTTAGCAGTGGATAAGAAAAGTAGTATATGAAAGTAACCAGTTACTTGGGTTGGGCCAGCACACCTTTTTCCTTTTAACATTACCAAGAATGTTAATGCTTTTAATGCCATTCGTTCCGTGTCATTTATATAGTTGCTAAAGATGCTCAAAGATGGCAATCTTTATGTGAAGCCCAGCTACTTGGCTATGAGGAAAACAGAATATGAGCTACTAAGGGAAAACAAAATTCAACTGAATAATAGAAGATTAAATACTTTGGGGTTAAAGAGCCTATCAAATTCGTTGTTTTGTTCTCCTTGAAGGACAAAGGGTGAAAGTACCAGTAGGGACAAAAAAAAAAAGAGGAAGGGTTGTAGCGATGATGATGAGTATCAACTGTCCGAGGGTGAGGAAGAATAAAGTTCTTTTAGCAAACATCAGGGGTGTTCTAGCACTCGGGTTAATAAGGTGATATGTGTGTAGTTGTCTAATGAGTCAACCACAAAAGAAGAAAAAATGTTGGACTGCTGGCCATATGACTAGTGCATCACAATCACCTCTAACGGCTGGTCAATCAGAGCACTATGCATTTGAAAAACCACCTTGTAAGTCAAGCATCACAGCTTTGACAAAATATGTTTGTTTCATGGAAAGCTGATTGGGTTATGTTCACACTAATTTAAATGTTTCAATTCCTTTCTTGTACCAATTTGTAGGTGACATAACAGTAAATGATCAGAGACCAAACATGAAGTCCACTACGCAGCAGCATGTGCATCAAACACCAAGTTATGGGACCAGTGAACAATAGCAAGACAAGCCACCATAGAAAAAAAAAAATGATGTCCGGCTGGTCCTATGACTACGGCATCACAATCACTTCCAATGGCTAGTGAGATTCAGCCACAACTGCAGCAAAATCTGCGGATCACCACCAACAATCAAACTATAAACTTCAGCTCTTCTAGACAAGCTACCCAAGGGATTGTTCCATCATCTATTTCAGGTAGTTTCAGTGTACACTACAACAAAAATCACTTTTCGTAGTTGATATAAGCAAGTAATGAAGATCATTTATACAAGAAACAATAAATGAAAGGGATCATTATGACGGGAAATAAGAAAAAAATAATTTCATACTCAAACACTACTCTTTGTATTAAATCACAAAATTGTTAGGATTCCAACAACGCGCCACACGCAACAGAAACAGTAAAAACAAGAGAAACACAACACACAAATATACGTGGTTCGGCCAAATAAGACCTACATCCACGGGGAGAGGGGTTTCACTATAATCCGGAGGAAATCCGTGATCTTGTGTTACACAATCACACTCTCATCTCACAATAATGAAACTTCACAGTTCTCTCGTGTATCTCTCTCTCTGGGAGAGCCGCAACCGGCACCCCTCTCACACTCTCTGCCTCTCTCTCTCTACATTGTGCTACCACCACCCTAAAACAAAAGGCATCACAGAGTATTTATAAAGATATAAGATAAAACCCTAATTCACTCCCTCTGGGCCTAAGTCCAATTGGCCCACACGGGGTGGAATCCCAACAATCACCCCCTCCACACCGAGTGGGCAATGTCATATGCAACACCCCCATGTCGCCACCTCCAATCAACTACCTCTAGCAAACGCCTGTGTCACTAACCAGTCGAGCATCCATGCACCACCAAACAGAGTACATAAACCCGAAAGAGTGTATCCTTGCAAAATCAGACTCCGCAGCCAATCAGAAAATTCCAAGTACCACATCCCCTAAAAATGAATGCCTCCACTCGCACACCTCAAACCCGAAGTGTATGCGCTCACCAACAGAAGCGCCCGCGCTCTCCAACAGAAGCGCCCGCAGTTTCATCGCCGCGCTCCGCCACTCTAGCATCCTGTCCTGTCAAAAGAATGCAGCAACCCTCTGCCAACACCAGAGGCTCACTTCTTCAAATGATTTCACACACCATCTGCGATGAGGCTGACTCCTTCTCTGACACTGCATCACCCATCGAGCACCTCCGCACCCCTAAAATCGGGATACTCCTCTCGTGAATCCGGGATGTGAACAAATCCTGCTATATCTCCGTGGCTCAAACTGATCTATCGCTCTGACAGGCGCCTGTGTCATTCCCAAACAAGCATATCTGCACCCCAACCAGGCACACTACTCGAATGAATGTATCCCTGCAAGCTAGATCTTCCGCGATTGATCGCAATCTTGCACCCCCTAACCGGAGTGCCCGCATTCAGGCATCCAAAATCCAAATGCTCATGCCCAATCACAGGACATAATCCGTGACTCCATCTCTCCATACTACATGAGCTCATAACTGGAAAGATAATCTGCCACAAAAACACAAAAGAAAGAGAATACCAGTATGCATCATTTGATCTCCATCTCAATCCCTCTGTCCGGAGCTGCCATGAACATATCCTGAACAACCAATTGCATTCCCATTGCTAGCTAGCATCCTGCACACTCCTGATTCGACTCCCAGCACATCCAGTACCATCCCGATCGCGACACCTTAGTACAATCTCACGCTTATCCTTCGTGCATCCGCAATGGTCGTCATCCCTGCTCACATCTCAACACCCATACTGTTTAACCATGCCGACATCAGCTCCAACTGTCACTGCACTCCCACAAGCCAGTATGGTGGCCCATCATCTAATCCAATGTAGCTCAAATCACAACTGCAAATCCTGATGATAGGTCTTCAAATCCGATTGAACCAGACTGCCTCCGATCACTACTGACCAACTCCGACCTGTCACTCTAGTAAGCGCCTGTGTCATTACCAAACAAGTGTATCCACACCCACCAAACAGAGATGCAACACCTGAGAGAATGTATCCTTGCTCACTAGCTTCTCCGACTGATCACCACGGCTCAAACGCCGCGTATCTGCAATCATCTAATTGCCCCGGTCAACCTTTGATCTCTGCAAAGTCTGTCCAATACTCTTGGTGTGTAGCTATCCAACTCCGCTCGCCTCTCTGTCACCAATCTGTCACCTATCCGCCAATCCTGCCACTCTCCCAGTCTTCTCGCCACTCTCCGTTAGCTATCCCGGGTCTCATCCTATCCCTTGGTCAATCCATGTTCCATCCCCGGCCTTCCTAGCACCCCTTGGACTCCCATCGGATCTCCCAAAAATCATCGCTCCAGCAAGCGTCTGTTGTTGCTAACCAGACGAGCCTCCATGCACTCCTAAACCAGCGTGCAATAACCCAAAAGAGTGTATCCCTGCTTGCCAAATGCGACTAATCATCCCTGGTCTGCCTCTGACTCAACAACATCCCATCCGACTGACCTGACCACATCTAATCATCCCCAATCTCTCCGGATGTGTTTAGGACCACAAAATCTAACTCAAATCACTCAAATCCAAGCCCACCAGTGAATCCGGAACCATTCAATTAGCTAGGATCAGCCTCCTCACAACCCGAAATGCCTCTGAACATCTAAATCCGGCCCAATCTAGCAACAAAACCTGCTTCCGAGCCTCTTCACAAAAAATAGAGTATGTGGTTGGATCTGGAACAAAAAACCAAATCAGGAACCGGTCCGAACCTGCCATGAACCAGTCAAAATCGCACTGAACCGGCCAAAAAACATAATCTGATCTGCCTCTGGATCGTTATCCGGTCTGAACCCGGGTTGTCTTTCCCCTGAGCCGCCAGTCTGAACCGGTTTGACCCCTTTGAACCCCAGTCTGACCGCTTTTGACCTGACCTCTGACCCTTATCACCCATTTAACCTGGACCTTGACCCATTTGACCTCTTTGACCCTGAACCTTCTGACCCTTTTGCTGACGTGGCATTAACAAGCTGATGTGGCACCCTCCGTGGCATTGATGTGTCCGCTGACTCAGCGCTGACTAGGTCACCTTCATCCTTTGACCGGGCGTGAAACACACGCACGAGAGTAGATCTTACACGCCTCTACTTCTCCGGTGCGTGGGGGTGCGTGAGACATTTTTCGGCGACAGGGCTTCCATCTCCGTGATCATCTCTCCAAGGCGAACACAACTCTGTGCTCAAATCTTACTTTCAATCACGATTTACAAGAAACCCACCAAATCTGCCACTCGCCTCCGCGCACCTCTGTTCAGACCAACCGTGGGACCTTCTCCGGTGATAAAAACTAACTCCGAGCACTCCGTTGGACTCGTCTCTGAGAGTAGCACCTTTCCCTCTGATCAAAAATAAGTTTCGTCACCTGTTTTGTCCGACCAAAGCTTCAAACGGTGTTCCAATGGCCTCCGAGTGTTTTTTCGGCTGCTCTGCGCTCTCCAGTTCTTCAACCAAAGCGTTGATACCAGTTGTTAGTGTGACGACCCTCGCCCCGAAAAGTGATTACGATTGTAGTTAGTGATTAAAACGGTAATTTTAACCCTTTTAAAAAAAAAATTTCCCTATTCAGAAATAAGAAATATGAGGTAGAATGTGGGTAATTTCTGACTTGCATTTCATGTATCGGATGAGAACGGGGTCACAAACACTCCTTTTATAGCCTAGGGCCAGCCATTTAGGAATTTGTGTTCCGACATTTTCTTAGAATTTTGAGAACAAGGTTACTTTTGAAATAATTCATTTAGGCTATTGTGTGTATCCTGTATTTTTCTGAGTCTGGAACTCGGACAGCTTTCCAGACCGTACAACTCACGCACGGTTATGGCTAGGTGTCAAATTATTTGACACATGGGGGACATGTGGCATAAGCACAACTAAGTGCTTTATTATTATTAATATAATACATGTATGCTATTGTAGTAAGTATAGTTTGTAGATTTATTAAGTAATAAGGGGAGTCGGCAAATACAGGGAAAGAGAGGAAAGAAACAAAAAAAAAAAAAGAGAAGAGGGAAGAAGAAGAAGAAGGAGCATCGGTGGCTAGCGGTGGTGGTTCACGGCAGTCGGCGGAGCCCATTTCGTTGTTTTCGCCGGAGAAATTCGATTATCCAACTAGGTAATCTTCTTCCTAAAGTACTTTGATGCCATTAGGTTAGAAGGGGCTACTGTAAACCCTTGTTCTTGGTGTCTAAAAACCATAATCAAAGGATTTTAAGATGTTGAGAGTTGTTTTGTTCTATAGAAGTTGTGCAAATCCTGAGACAGATTGCGTAATCCGTAAAGATTTCCATTTTTGAAACCCTTTCGATATGAATTGAATTTTGAAGTCTTCACAAATATTGTAGTACGTTTGAATACGAAGATTTTGGTACTAGAATCATGTAAAACGGATTAATAAAGAATTAGTTATGAATTATTTTGTACAGCCTGTTATTTTCCTTGCGAATCTGTCTTGAACGACCTTATTTTGATTTCTGGGCATTTTACACAGCTTAGATGGTTATGAGGTTTTTACTGGAAGTATACTTTGATGTTGGGAGTGTCTTGGCGTTGGAATCAAACCATTTGGATAAATATATGATGTTTAGTAAATAATTGAAGGAAGGCTGTTTGTCTGCGCCAGAAACTGCAAATTAGCTATCTTGTTTTGATTTCTGGAAATAGTCCTTTCCAAGTTTAATTCTGAAATTTTTACTGTGAATAAAGCTATAAGTTATGCAGATTTTGGCGCAGGTTTCACCCTTTTTGGATTTGATACGAGTGAGTTGTGATTTTTCTTAGAAGCTGCGACAGATTTGCCTAATTGGTTTAAGAAACTGGTTTTCTACTAAATGTTATTTCTAGACACAAAATTAGTGTTTTCTACTGATTTGGTACTCTAGGTTATGAGGTTATAAATAGGAAAAGAGTCAAAGTTCCACTATTTTACCTCTAATAGATGAAATCTCTTAGAACCTTAGTTTGGGAGAATAGCTCTTAGCTTTAATGGCTTAGCGCTTGTTAATGGTGGGTTAACCCTTAATTGAAGTCTCACCATTTGTATTTTGGCCCCACTAGTTAATATTGTCACTAGTCCGAAAACGGTTACTAACTCATGTTAATAATTTAGAAATACCTCCCCGGTAGTAATCTTTTTGTACATTTTTATCTAGGTACTAATGTAGTGGAGAACTCACCCGCATGACGAGTTAGACACTTCTTTTAGGTGAGTACGCAATACCTTGGTTACATGCATTTGCTTAACTGTTTTTACATCAAATTTTATTTGCTTTTAAAGCTGGAAAATGTGAATCACGTGTTTTGTTTTGCTACTGGCTATTTTGAATTGAATTACGATTTGCTTTAAAATGATGGAAGTATGAATTATGAGTTTCGATTCAATAGGTGCTATTTTGATTAAACCGTGGATTATCGGAGAATGGCCTATTCACGTGCATTTTTATCACGGATGATTTGATTTAGACCATGGAATGTCTTTTGAGAACATGACTGTTATGATTTGCTTAAACATCTTTTGCTATGTTATGCGGTTCAGACGGTGTCCCGAGCTCTAGGGGACGGTAAAGAAGCTAGAGGCACGAGGAAATAAGGGAGGGGTGCAGGCTAGGCACCAATATGATATCGGTATCATGGGTCGCTCTCTCAGACCTAGGGGTCGCTCCCCATTACGTCTGGCAATACCGTCGAACACTAATATTATTTTCGTGGCCTTCTATGGAATGATAAAGAGTCCTTCTACTGAGACTAATGCAATTGATTGAAAGGCAGATGCTATGGATATTGATGTTCAATTATTTATTCTCTCTCGTTCCTACTTGATTTTGAAGCATTTTATGATATGAAAAAGGTTTCCATAATCAAACTTGTAACCTTGGTATTTTGTACCACACGAGCATTAGCTTATGAAAATCTTTTCCATTTTCCAGGGAATAGCATGTATGGCCCTTGACTCGTCAATGATTGTTGGTGCTGAGTGGACACTCCTAAGTTATCTAACGGTTTGTAATTATTATATCTTTACACTTAGAAGCTCTGGGATTATGTTCACTATCTTGCGCTTCCGTTTACTTTGGGCTATGTAGTTTGAAATGTTTACGAAAATCCCTAAACTAGTTTTTTTTGTAGGCCTTTGGCGGCTCAAAACCCGCTTGGCCGGTCACGACTTCCAGGGTTAGTTTTGGGTCGTGACAGTTAGGATTCCAACAACACACCACACGCAACAAAAACAGTAAAAACAAGAGAAACACAACACACAAATATACGTGGTTCAGCCAAATCAGACCTACATCCACGGGGAGAGGGGTTTCACTATAATCCGGAGGAAATCTGTGATCTTGTGTTACACACTCACACTCTCATCTCACAATAATGAAACCTCACAGTTCTCTCGTGTATCTCTCTCTCTGGGAGAGCCACAACCGGCTCCCCTCTCACACTCTCTGCCTCTCTCTCTACATTGTGCTACCACCACCCTAAAACAAAAGGCATCACAGAGTATTTATAAAGATACAAGATAAAACCCTAATTCACTCCCTCTGGGCCTAAGCCCAATTGGCCCACATGGGGTGGAATCCCAACAAATTGCATAGCATTTATATCTCCAATACTCAAACACTACTCTATTTCTAATGAGTGGTTTTGTGGCAAATAACAGTCTCGTATCAAGGAGAAATTGTCTCAGCTCCCTGAGTCCTTACAGTCTGATCCAAATGTTCGTGAGGAGATATTCATTGATGTTTTAGGACGAGACAAACATGGCCGTGTATGGACATATGGGTTGGGTCCTTGCCCGTCTCAAGTGTTTGGGAGATATCCAAGATCTCACGACCAAGTTGGTAATAAAGATACATTGTGTGTAGAGGTACGACAAGAGTTACTAGCGGAGTTATGAGATTTAATGTAATGACCCACACCAAGAGAAATGACATGACCTGTAAAACTAGAGATTAGGTAGCACCTGTATTAAGATTTTGTCCGGAAGTAGAAAAAAAAGTCAGCTAAGCAATTCCTTATAATCAGCTCCTAAGACAAACTAAGCAAAAGATAAGCTATACAAGATGAGTTGCTTTACTTCAGGACCTAAATAATGGATCTCAATACTCCAAAGATGACTCAAAGTAATTAGATACCAGAATTTATTGGAAACTGGACTTTAGTCGCTTTAGTTCAGGACTTAGGCGCACTGTTCTAACCATAATTGAAAGAATAACGTAAATTTAATAATAAAACTTAAACCATTGGAAAGTAACCTTCTTCCTCTTCGAATCGATGTCATACATAAAAAATGGATTTCGATTAACCTTGCTACGGCCGCACGATTATAATTACTCATAATAGGAAAACCGCTGCAGGAACAGATTTTTGGGTCATCTTTAAAGCAAAATCTGCTATCACTCGGACATAATCAGGGTGCGTGGGATGTATTGTTGGAAAGCTTTATGTGTCTAGTTTCTAACAAAGAAAACGGTGCACAATTTCGAGTCTCGAGCTAGGAGTTATGGTTGTTTTACCAAAGTCTGTCAGTGCTATCTGATTCTACGCGGGAACAAACACATTCGTTGGATTTCTTTATTTTGAATTCCAGAGGAATTTCTTATTCCTTTGGGTTGCAATCATCAATGATTTGTCTAAATCAATGGATATTAAAGCGCCATGGACGTATATTGTATATATGTAGGGAATGTACAATACGACAGATTATCAAATTGATTTATTTGATATGGCTGACACATGGGGACACATGGAATTAGGGATAACAAAAGCATGTATTACCATGATGAAGACACAAAAACAACAGTCCCTGAATTGGTATTCAAGACCCAAGCAATTTTGCTGATGCCCCACTCCTTAGAACTGGATTTTCATTGGACTTTGAGAAAGGACTAAGTATATGAACTCTGTTTGAGTTGTTTTGATTATCTGGATAGTTAATTAGAATTTGAGTTGGTCGTATCAATTAGCATTGCTAGCATCCATAATGGTCACAATTTATGTTGGTCTTCTTAATTTGAGTGTCGTTGATGGTGAACGCCTGTTCTTTCTTAGTGTGGAATGACTATCACTTGCCAATAATTCGGAAAGTGCATTTTTGTCTTGGGCATTTTTACCTTTGACCATCTTTGGTTTGGTTTGCCTAGTTTGATGCTGAATGATATTTCCTTGGACGCATGTTTGGGCAACACCTTTTTGGTTTTGTATGATGCTTGGTTGGTTAAAAGAAGTAATGAGAACGAAGGGAAGCAACTCCTGTTTATAGAAAGCTAAATGTAGGTAAAATATCACCAAGATAGGAGTTGGAGCAGACAGGTGTTTATCTAATTATCAAATAGTAGTATAGGGGAAAGACCCTTGGTAACTATGAAACTAACTTGTTCCCAACATTCTCAAGAAACAAAAGTATAATTCAAAGTTTGGGCCTATTCAGGCATATGAAATAGTTTGCTGCTTATTTTGTTTTAAGTTACCTTTGTTATGAAATTGATATTTAACTTTTATTCTAACAAGCTAATGAGACACGAATATTCAATGTTGCATGTGCACCGGATGGCTCCAATTCTGTCAAGGAGAATGGAGAGTGGGAGGACAACTTCGGGGGTTGATGTTTGGGACATCTTATTTGAGTGTGTAGATGGCTTTTGGGCATGACAGTAAGAATATTGGGTTGACTTTTGGGCATAACTTTAGAGACCTAGCTAGATGAACTGAACTAAACTTATATTGCGTCATGGAGACATGTTTGGTCTATATTTTGAAGTTATGTAAATGCTACGTACTTCTGTCCTTTTGACGCTTGAAACTTCAATATTTAGACATGTAGATCGATGATGCATTTTGGGCATTAAGTGGAACTTGATTCGATCTAATGGAACTTGATTTTGTATGCATGTTGGTACGAGCATATTTATTTATTGAATTCATTGAAAAATGTGCTGAGATCGAAAAATTTGATGCTACAGGGACGATATGGGTGATAAGCCCTCAGGCCGGCATTGTTTCCGATTGATCTTTGTCGATGCTTATATCTAGCGACTATTAGTTTGAAAATCACGTCCATTTCCGGCGCTTAAAAACTGCCGTTATTGCTTATTTTTGCCGGTGCTTATTGCAAAGTGTTGTTTTAACTGTTTGAACATCAAAACTATTACCGGCACTTTAAAGAGCCACAAAAAGTGCCGTATTTTTATTACCCGCACTTATCTAGCGCCTTTTTTTTTAAACAACATTGACATAGACTATACTTTTTACTTTTGTCATAAAAGTGCCACAAATAGCTTTAGGGACGCTTTTGCTACTATTAGTGGCATTTTTTTACCGCCGCAAAAGGCAACATTTAGCGTAGTGAGTGATATTAGTGGTGGTAATAGTGGTGGTTCTAGAGTTGTGGTGGTGATAGTAATTGCAACAATTTTGGAGCAAAGATTGTATTACTGACAACAATGGTGGTGACGGTCAAGTGGTGTGGTGATGGCGACGGTAGTTGTGGTGGTGGTGGGTGAAGGAATGACTGATGTACAAGTATTGGCAAAACAGAATTAAGTAGGTATTAGGCTATTTAACATTTTATAATTTTTTTAATCTACATTTTAAAAGGTACTAAAAATATTAAGTATGATGAAAAGTTGTCGAACCTACTTAATTACCTATCACTTCATATACTTCTTCCGTCCAAAATTGTTGGTCTTGCTTTGAGAATCTAACTTTTTATGACTTGTACCAAAAAAAGGAAAGAAGTACATACATTTCTTTGTTAACTTTTTGAATATGGATTGAGTATTCCTTTTGTGTATGTCAAATTAGAAATTTGTGACTTTGAGGTATTCAACTCCATTTATTCTATTCACGTACATACTTGAATGGTTGAATTGCCTTTTTTCAAGGAAATTGATTTGGACACTCCACGAAAAACTAACCGCAGTCTAAAATGTGAGTGCCAAAATCAATGCCCCTTTTCAAATGTTAAAAACAAAAGTCGATTCTATTCTAGGGTGTTTGAGAGTTTTTCTTCTTTAGATTTTGAATTTTACATTGTAAATTGTAGATTTTGAATTACGACCAAAATATATTATATGAACATATAGAACTGTTTGGTCATTGTAGATTTTGAATTACGACCAATATGTGCAAAGTGGATTTTTCAACTGAATAATATACGGGATATGATCTGAAAAATAGAATATGATGTGTTTTTCATGATGTTGCCATTGATTGGGATTTGTTAAGAGTTACAAAGGGAAATTTTTTCGAAAATTTCCAGTCGCCAAGCAATCTCTTTTGTTTTGTGGATAAGGAAAATCTAAAATGAGACTGCAAAAACTCATGTAGAGCTGATTCTTATTTTGTGCCTCTCATTTGTTGCCCTTTTTCTCCCAACGAAAAAGCTTAAGTTCCACGATAAAGCCGAATAATCTTTTCTAGGCCGGGCCCATAGTCCGTTAGTATCTTCGGCTTCTCGCAAGTGGCCCTGATTTAGCTTGGCGCTTTTGTAGAAACAATAGTTTGGGCTTAGGGGCCGACTAATTTGACTTGCAATATCGTTGGGCTTAAGTAAGTAACCATTTAGCATGCAATTATTCCTTCGTCTTCGAGCATTGCCACTTGATATCCCAACACTTTTATTCATCACACATCCGTGCGAGATCCTATAATGTGGTAGATGACTGTATTTTTGTCACCACCTGACGATGCCCCAAGACTATGGAATAATTGGTAGCACAAGTGAGCCGTAAGGATGACTCCTTCAGCACCACAACTTGCATGTGAGAAAATGAAGTTTAACAGTAACAATAAGAAGTTACACATCAAAGATATCTCACAAGTTGGGAGGAAATATTCTCCCTAATACATTGTCAAAAGGAGGTCAATTCTGGTGCACCATAAAAAAAAATTAATAATAATAATTAAAAAAAAAGGATGCCCACCGGCGAGAAAAATCTATTCCCATCTGAATGACAGGGTTTGGTGTGACCCACTTGAGGATGAAGGCCCATCAAGCCCATTCTGAAACATACCCTGGCAATGGACATTGGCATTGTCCCCAACAAAGGAGCTAAGCACAGAAGCCATTGGCTTACTTTCCATTCCTTGAGAAAACTGGCTTAGATCACAATAGTGGATGCTAGATTGGGCCATTTGGCTCAAACCAAACTCCCGAGTTTCAGTGGGCGCTGATGACAGAAGAGAGAGAGCACAATCAGAGTCCACGACTCGACTTAATCCTTCTGAAAACAGTTTTCGAAGTGCGGATGGTTTCCCCGAGGCAAAGTTAGGATCGACAAGTGGTTGGCAAACAGAGAATTCAGAGAGATGGGAGTCATTTTCTTGGAAGATTTTGAACTGGTTTCCTCCCCCAAAGGCCTGAGCAAACGATCCTGGAAAATTTTCTTGTCTATCTATATAGTTGTAGCATTGGTCTCCAGCCCAAGCAGAGTTCATAATAGCACTTGGAACAAGTTGTGGACCGCCAAATGACAACAAAGTACCACCTGCAACACAAGGGGACCAAATCCTTTTAATTACAACTAAGAGATGACCCTCAATTTTTATGGTAATGATAGAAAGATGACTTAGTTCTTATGTAGAGTTTAACGAAGTTAACAAACTTGGTGTCCCCTACGATTTCGTTTCCCTTTGTAAATCTCCTCACAAATTGGACTCCTCTAAATGTCTAATGAACACCCATTTCAGAGACAATATTTTGACAAGTTTCGTAAAATTCAACGTCTAATAAATCTCCTCACAAATTATGTATCTGACATGTTCAGTAAAACTCACCATGATACGTTGTATGACACCTCTTAAAACACAATTCCAAGAAAGTAGGAAAAAAGCACAAGAGAAAGGTGAAAATGGTCTAAATGGACTTTGATGGATCCAGCACAAAACAAATACTTCAACCCTCATCTGTACCCTAGGATGGGGTTTTTGAACTGTAAACAAAGAGACTAGAATAATAATCCAAACCTGGCTGATTAGAAAGAAAACTTCCGGCTCCAGCGTTTCTAGACTGGGACTCTGATTGAGGCTTTCTTCGGCGCCTGTTGTGGCCGTCTAGACGCTTCCTGCAGCTTCGCTTTCCCTCGTCAAACTCTACCAATGAATGAAACCTATGACCAGAGGATAGATTCATCTTATCAAAGGTTATATTTCTTCAACCCAAGAGTGTCGATTTAGATGGCCAATATGGTCAAACAAATTACAGACTAAAGGTTCATCTGCTAATATTCTCACACAATAACAGTACGTAGAGAATCTGGAAAACAGCATTGGCAAGATGAGGACCACAATGTCACTTTCACGAAAGGAAACAAGGTTTGCATAGTAAAAATAGACACTGAACCGGAGCCAATAAGGAGCAGGAATATAGAATACTTGACAGATAAGGTAGAATGACAAAATTTCACCTCATTTGGAAAGCTTAAACCTCTTACCGGCTGCACTGTTGGCAGAACCTTTGCTCCCGGCCCCCAATTGTAACCTTTGGGGTCTTAGAATGGAGTTCGCAGACCTTATGTCGACGGTGATACTCTCTTCCTAGACTAAGGTCTGAATTGCACCCATCAACTAAGCACGAAACCACCTGGCCAATACCACTAGGCGCCTTGCCCCTCTTCAACGATCCAGATGATGACAAAGCTTCCATCAGAGAATCCTGTATCCTGCAAATATTTGACCAGTCTTTAGATCTACTAATCCTCCCAAGCATTAAAATTCCGCAATGCAATCAATCTCCCTATCCTCCTCACTTCCAAGTTCCAACTAGTTCCAAGAAACTGGAGCCGATACGTATATCGGGCATGCCTTCCTTCAAGCTAAGGAGCACGGACACATCTAGTGACCTCACATGTCCGTGTTGGACATGGACACGACACTTTCTGGATGTGGAACTTGCCGAGATACTTGTCTAATTTATGAATTCTATAATTCTAGAAAGAGATGTTACGGACATGTTGGGACACCCTGGGCACATCTGAAGGACACTCGTTAACATTTTTTCTGTCACACAGCTAGAAACTTATGGCGTTAAAATGGAAGTTTCAATCCTCGAAAATTCCATGGATGAACGTCGAGATGAATACTTATGTAGTGACCCTTTCATATTATTACTGTGTTATTTTTTCACTACCGCAAGAATTCCTAAGCTACACTCTATAATACGATAGTATGTTATATAGTCCGTGAGTCTCAAACGTGTCCGTGTTCAGAAATGACGTATTCGCATGAACGTGTCATGTTGTTTCCTTGTCCCATGTCCGTA
Organism: Vaccinium macrocarpon; assembly: GCA_022606695.1. Classification (NCBI taxonomy): domain Eukaryota; kingdom Viridiplantae; phylum Streptophyta; class Magnoliopsida; order Ericales; family Ericaceae; genus Vaccinium; species Vaccinium macrocarpon. Next base: position 19,917,947 of record CM040173.1, on the reverse strand, counting down.
TCTTTTGCTTCTTAGCATTTAAGTCCCAAATTGATAATACAGCAAATAAACTTATGCATCAAATTTTCATACTTACCCAACTCGCCCATAGTTCTTCATACAAAATATTTCACTAGAAAATGGCTCAATGGTTTTGAAAAAAAAAGAAAAGAATAGAGTAGCCCTAGAACTACTTGAAGGCAAAGGCAATGCTATTTTTTCTAGAGTCACACAGGCTAATCAAAGCCAAAGGGCCATTTCCTCACGTGTTCATGGATGAAACATTAAAAGTGCCAATAATGCTACGGACACACCACACCAACCTCCATGACACTACACAATTGGTAATGGGAGAACAAAGAATAAGCACTTTGAAACTACTTTGCAACCACAAAAAATGCAGTGCCACACAGACTCGTGTGGTGGATTGGTATGTCTCTAGCATTATTGCAAAAGTGATGCATGTGCACTACCCAAACCGAAAAGACCACAACCTCAAGGGGTTACAAAGTAAAGTAATTATAAAATGCCCACCAGTCATGAGTTCAAGTCCCACAAACAGCCAAGCTATTGGAGACGAGCGTAATTTTTCCAGTATGCGGGAGTTCAGAGAGAATGAATGGGAATCCGGGTTTAGTGGAGGATCTGGGGCCCTGCTTTACACCCAAAACAACATCGAAAAGAAAGGGCAAAAAGCAGGGTACCCGGATTCTAGTCGGGACCGTTCACTTCGTAGCCCTCGCAGAAATGTCATCCGCGGAAGAAATTCATTTGATCCGATATATAAAGATAGTCATACGAATGAATCGCATTTATGGACGATAAATACGTTTTAAAGCTTAAACCAATTCATTTATGTAGGGCTATAAATCTAGAGGGGGGGGCAAAAAAAAATAAATGTAAACCACCACCGTGTTAGTGATCGAAGAAGAGAAGCACATTAAGTCAATTTTAACATTTTGGAATTTTATAATTTGTCTGTTTGCTAATTCCCATCTCAACAAACGGTAGGGATACCAAGAAAAACCTAAGCTAAAATTATTACAATTACTGTAGAATATTAACATAGAAAAAAAAAAACAGAACAGAACAGAACAGAGGGAGTGAGAAAGATATGTTGTAATTAAAACACGGGTTTACGTGTGCACGGTTCGGAACTGTTGGATTTTGGGATGGACAGTAGAAATTTGCTCGGCGTAAACCCTCTCTATTTACGAAGAATCCGTAAATAAGATTATCTCCTCCTTAAATGCACCGCAGGTGTAAAAAAAAAACTGTGAACGAGCTCCGAACAATTGGATCTCAAGATGGACAACAGAGATTTGCTCGGCCCAAACTCCTATTTACGGAGGATAAGATTATCTCTTTGGAGATATACCTTATACGTAAAACAGAGAGAGAGAGAGAGAGAGAGAGAGAGATTTCCCAAAAGCTCAGACACTGAAATTTAACAGTTCATAAGACTAGTTAGAGAGGGCGAGGAAGTAAGAGAGTGGAGATTAGGACTTGGACTTGGCTAAACAAGGTACCCATTTATTTATATACACAAAAGAGTATGTTAACTTACAGATGGATAAGTTCAAGCTGCAGAAGAAGGCGACTAACTTGAGCTTCTCAGCCGCTCATTCTCTGATCTGCATTCCATTATACTCCCTAGTAGTTGATCAGTTGAGAGAGAGAGAGAGAGAGAGAGAGAGAGAGGGGCTAATGTCACAACCCAAAAGAGAAAAAGAAGGAAGGTATGCAGAGTGTTGGTGACAGAGATATAGACGACAGGTTAAAATTCAGGACATTATTGGTTATTATGTAGAAATTATTGAAAAGACCGAATACAAATACTCAGATCGTGTAAAAGTGATGTGCAGGACACACACAAATATACGGATCTATAACGTAAAAAATAGGTAAACAGTATATAATTGAGATATGTATAAGATGACTCAATTAAGTTTGAAAAAAATAATAAGAAGAAGAAGAATGAAAGGTTAGAATATGAAATGTTTTCCTCCTACTACAACTTTGTTTAATGAGTCGTATACGAAGCTGTAGCTTTCCTATTGGGAATGAAGAAGAATTTTACCACAAAAAAAAAAAGAGGCAAAAGCCAAAAACTTGTGGCAAAGAAAGGGACAGGGTGTTTCATGTTTGTAGGTGGAATAGTAATTTGTCAGTTTAAACTGGAAAAAAGTAAGATTTGATGAAATAATGTCAAGTCATGTCTGAACATCGGACTGGTTTGTGTAAATTGAAAAATTGGTTTTTTGATTTTGTTTTTATTCAATTTTTTTTTGTATTTGTAAATTTTCTCTCGGTTTTTTGTGGTTTCTTAACTTGTCTCGACGAGAGAAATCTAAAAAGTATAAAAATATTAGTCAAACTTAAAGTTTTGCGAATAAAAACAAAGGTGACATCCAAAAATTATTTTTTCGTTTTTATTTACAAAATTTTAAGTTTGGTTAATAATTCTATACTTTTTAGATTTCTCTTGTGGAGACAAGCCAAAAAATCGACCGAAAACTAACAAATGCAAAAAAAAAATTTGAATAAGGACAACCAAAAAATCAATTTTTTCAATTTACCCAAACTTGGCCATCCTCTTTTATTGAGAATTTACTTGAAACTCTTCTTTGGTATGAGATCAACTCTTCCTTTTACCCGTCTCTCCATAACCCCTTCATACACTTAATTTTCGTCAACATTTCGGGTCATAACTATGATCCGAACCGTTCATCTCTTAGAACTCAAAAACAATTATAAGTTTACACAATATCAGTATAATCGGATATTGAAGGATATGTGAATGACTACACTTAACTCTGTAAATTGTAAGATTAAACTGTAGAATATACATATCATTCATTTCGCATAATGATTTGCAACGTGTTCACTCATCGATTATTAATATTTTATACACTTATAGTTCTCTTGCGTGTTCTACAAGATGGAACGGTTTGGATCATAATTTCAAACTTGAGAGATTTGAATGAAAATAAAAAGTGTAAAGGGGTATGAAGGATAAAATATGGAGAGAAGCTTAAACCTTTTTAGTAGACATTATATATTCACATCTTAATATCAACTTATTAAATAGCAAAAGTTTTTCTTTCTTTTTTCGCGGGCTAGCCAAAAAATTGTGCTACCGCATTACGATGTCCCAGAAAAGACCCCGTAATTTATTTAGGAAAATTAGGAAAATGCTAACATTGAGGTTGAAAAAATGTATCGAAATGTGTGAAAAATTTATAGGAATATGTAAAAGTGTATTGAAAAGTAAAAAAGATGTATTAAAATGTGTAAATTGTTTTGTATGTGTGTTCATCTGACACACGTTAGCAAAAACCCGTTTATTTATCGAGGATGAAAGGGGAAGCCTGTGGGTCTTTTAGGGAGCAGTTTTTTTTATTTCTCAATTAGAGGAGGGAATTTGTTTTGGAGTGAGTTGTTTAATGGGGTTTCACTCGCAACTAGATTTCATGTTTCCTGTTTTGGAATTCTATCAAGGTGTAAATTTGTCTACTTTGAGCTGTAATTTTGCGTGACTAAGGCTGTGTTTGGTAACACTTCTGTTTTTTGTTTTCTGTTTTCTATTTTCTGTTTTCTAATTTCTGTTTTTCTAAAAAGGAAGTGAAAACAAAAAATATGTTTGTGTGAGATTATTTTCAAAAAAAGAAAAGAGTAAGAACATAATTATGAGTTGGTTGGAAGTGTGCCGGCGGGAGGCCGGAGGTGGTGGGTGGTGGCGGTGATGGCGGGTGGTGGTGGTGCGTGGTGGCTGAAGGTGGTGATTAGGGTGGTGGGGTGGTGGTGAGGTGGGTGGCGGTGGTGATGGTGGTGATTAGGGTGGTGGTGATGGTGGTGGTGCGTGGTGGCGGAGTTGGTGGGTGGTCGGGTGGGTGGGGGGTGGTGCGTGGTGGCCCGGGTTGGTGGGTGGTCGTGGGTGGTGGTTGGAGGTGGTGATTAGGGTGGTGGTGGTGGGTGGTGGTTGGAGGTGGTGATTAGGGTGGTGGTTGGGTGGTGGTGGTGGTGGGTGGTGGTGGTGATGGTAGTGGTGCGTGGTGGCGAGGTGGTGGTGGTGGTGGTGGTGGTGGTGGTGGTGGGTGGTGGCGGTGATGGTGGTGATGGTGGTGGTGCGTGGTGGTGGTGGTGTGGTGGTTGGAGGTGGTGGGTGGTGGTGGTGGTTGTGGTGGTGGCTAGAGGTGGTGGGTGGTGACGGTTATGGTGGATGTTGGCTGGAGGTGGTCGGTGGTGGCTAGAGGTGGTGGCTGAGAATGAGAAAACAAAAACAGAAAATGAAAGTTGAGATTTTCAACTTCCCCAAATTTCATAAATAGTGGAAGTAAGAAGTAGAATTTGAAAGTGAAACTGACACACAAACAATATTTCTGTTTTTAAATTGTGAAAATTCTGAAAACAGAAACAGAAAACAGAAAACGAAAGTGACACCAAAAAAGGCCTAATATTGTGGACTCCAAATTTGACTCATTCTTACCGTTAGGTTGATAATTGATTTGTTTATCTTATTCTCTCTCCGTTCCTTTTATTTGTCCCACACTCTCTCTTGTCTTTTTTCAAATAAAAAAATTAAGTATTTCCGTGTATCATTTTTAAAAAAATTTGCACTGAATTAAAGTACACGATGACTACTTTAATTTGGTGTAAAAAAATTGAAAAATGATACAGAAAAACACTTTATTTTTTCATTTGAAAAATGACATGACTTTTCATAGAGGACAAACAAATAGGAATGGAGGGAGTAGTACTTTTTTTTGAAAATCCGCATCTTGTACTTTATTGATGAAAATGTTGAATTAAAGAATTAGCATGGTTTAGGCCTTCTTCGGGTAATAATCCGGATTATAGATTATTGGATTATTCATTTTGTCTTTATTCAATATTTTTTTTGCATTTGTTAGTTTCGCGTCAAGATTTTGTGGCTTCTGGATTCCTCTCGACAAGACGAATTTAACCAAAAAAAATTATGGTCCAAACTCAATTTTTTTTAATAAAGCCAAAATACTTTGATTATTGGCCAATAATCCAAGTATTTTGGCTTTATTCAAAAAATTTAGTCGTGAAACTCAAATTCCATTCAGGAGGGTTCAAATCATGAAAGAGAAAAAAATAGAACAAAATTCACTCTCGATTTAATAAATTCTTTTGTTACCCTTTAAAATTCATCGAATGCATTGAAAAGTAATTTTGGATGATTAGAACAAAAATTCACTCCGTAATTATAGATGATTAGAACACCCATATACTTATATACATTTGACAAAGTATTATGCAAAAAATAATAATACAAACTTTTGAAAAATAATAAAAAATAGTACAAATTTTGGAAAAGTAAGGTCAAATTATTCGAATTGAACATCAAATCACTTTTTACTTTAAACATTGGAGATCAAATGAATTTACTCATCACATCATAAATATTTGAACACATGAACAAAAAGGTATGGAAAAAAAAAACGAGCACTGTCGCGGCCCCTATCTCCGCCTTGGGATGATCTAAGTAATCATAACCAAATGGTTCCATCAAGTCATTTTTCCGAAAAAGATGGTCTTTTTTATTAAATCATTTGTGTCGCATTTCTTTTTCAACAAATTTTATGAAATTATATACTTTGAAAAAAATTTGCAAATCCTAGCTCTTTGTAAATTCTTTTTTACCCTGGCTCTTTTGTTTGCAGAAGTAAATCCTACACATAAATATAAGCAGCAACAGAAAAGCACCGAAAAAAGAGAAGAGAAAAGGCAGAAGATGTATGTTGATGGATGTTACGGACCAATCGGGAAAGAGAAAAGAGAAAAGAGAAGGGATTTCCCATCCCGGTGAAAGATCAAAGCATAGTGCCATTTAAAAGATGGAAAGGAGATTGAATAGAGAAAAAGCAAGATTAGAAAGAAAAAACTCCTTTCTGGGAGTAAAGCAGGGAGACTTCAGTTTTTGATAATTTGAAGGATGATGCTTGGGATTTTGAAGACTTGAATGATGGTGGCTCTCTCTCATTGAAATTTTAATTTCTTGATTCATGTTGGTGTGAGGCTGTTGTGGTTTTTTTGGTTCGGCTTTTGTGAGTTTGTGGTTTTTCTGTCTTTTTGGTTGTCTGTTTTTTTAGCAGTTGCGGTTTTGGAAGAGTTGTTAATGGGTTTTTTTTTTTTTTCTTTCTTTGATTCTTACTTTTTGATCTTGAAGGTTTGCAAAATCAAATCTCACTTCAGCATCTCTCTTTTTCATTTAAACCCCAATTTGAAACTATGTGGTTGTTTTTCTCTTTCCTACTTTACTATGTGGTTGTTTTTCTCTTTCCTACTTTCCTACCAGATGTTGTTACTGTAGGAAAACAGTACCGGAAAAACAGTAATCAACAATTTTAATTTCTGGAAAAAAAAAGAATTAGAAATTACATACTATCGAAAGTAAACAATAACGAACATGTGATGGGGAAAAATAACAAAGCTGGGCCCCGTATTTCACATGGTTTTCTTGCATTAAATTCGTCACCTCACTGCAGATGTTTGAGGTTTTGATCGGCGTCTACCTCTTAGAATACAGAGACTTCAAAACATCAATCGGTAACATCAATCGGATTGCTCTGTCGAACAAACAAGTGCCTGAACTCTTTCCCACTAGAATGGAAAAACTTTTCTGTGTATCGATAGGGGCACGTAGTGTTTTCGGCATGTCCAAAAGTTAGAAAACTGGTCCTAATTTATATTAAAACGGAGAGCCACCATTCAATAGGGAAAATTCAATTTCGTGATCAATCTGACAATTAATCCTCATTGCAAAACTGACACCTATTCAGCTGCTATTTACTCATGGAAAACCCGAGGTTGTAATGTAGAATAACTCCATAATTACCAGCTTTTATGTTGGAACTGAAGAGTACTCTTAGGGGGGGTTTGGGTCAATTGAAAAAATTGGGTCAACTGACACCTATTCAGCTTTTTGTTTTATATTCGTTAGTTTGCGGTCAATTTTTGGTGGTTTCTTGGCTTGTCTTGACGTGAGAAATCTAAATAGTATAAAATTATTAACCAAACTTAAAGTTTTGTAAATAAAGACGAAAGTGACATCCAAAACACCGGTTTTTTGAATTAGTTTTCGCCTTTATTCACAAAACTTTAAGTTTGACTAATAATTTTATACTTTTTATATTTCTTTCGTCGAGACAAGCCAACAAACTACAAAAATCGACCGAAAACCAACAAATACAAAATAAAATTGAATAAGGACAAACCAAAAAAACCAAAAAACCAATTTTTTCAATTTATCCAACCAAGCCGTAAACTCTTCTGGACCAACCAACCGGCCGGGAAACCCAAACTAACACAGACCAGACTATACGCCACAGACCTCGAACCAGAAGTCACAAGCTCACAAATCTTGAGTCTCAACCCCGGCCCCAGCCTCGTCCATGTGTTTGGGGAAGGCGAGTGCATGCGCATCTCTTAACTCAACTTGGCTTTTTGAATTCTCATAATAAGACAGTTTTCATTCATATTAAAAATAAAATTTGTTCGTATGTAAGACTCACCAGAATATTCGTACATAAAAAGGACGACATACATATTTAAAAGCATATTTATTATTCACCTCATTTGTCCTCAAGCTCCGAAGAATATTGGGTGATTCTTTGATGGAGATGTCATCTCATCGTATTTAACATTCTATGTTTGCACCTAAAACGATTTGCAAAATTTCGCTTCAAAATATGAGATACTAAAACACTTCAACAATACTGATAACATACTAAGGCATGCTTTGGGTAAAAAATCAAAAATCAATTTTTACAAATTTTTTTTTATTCAATTTTTTTTCTACATTCGTTAGTTTTGCATCAAAATTTTGTAGTTTCTGGATTCCTCTCGACGAGACGAATCTAACGAGTATAAAATTATGGTTAAAACTCAAATTTTTTTAATAAAGCCAAAATAATTGGATTATTAGACATATTTTGGCTTTATTCAAAAAAAATTGAGTTTTGACCATAAATTTATACTTGTTAGATTTATCTCGTCGAGAGGAATCCAAAAATCACAAAATTTTGTCGCAAAACTAACGAATGCAAAAAAAAAATTGAATAAGGACAAAATGATTTTTTTAAAAACTGGTTTTTGGTTTTTTACCCAAAAAAAAGCCTAAATAGTTACTATTGTTCAGTGGTTCTCGGACATAAAAATGTGATCTTCCGATCTTTTTAACAACTTCACAATTACAAATGTCAATTATTATGGTCTTGTTTGGTTAGTAAATTTAGTTTATTTTAGTTTAATTTAGTTTAGATAATGTAAGGAGATGTAATAAGTATAGAAAGATAAAAAGAAAAATGAGAAAAATAATAATATAAGCAAAATTAAAACAAGACTAAAATTGATCCAAAACTCTCAACCAAACACTTCTTAAGTTATTGTTAAAAAGGATTGGAGCACCACGTGAACATTACCAAATATCACCTAACAACTATCCCATTAATTGAGCAGCTAAAGAGCGTATAGAAGGCCAGGGACCCTACTTTTAAGGTCTCTTTCTGCAGAAAGGCCGAGACAATCCATTGTGCTTTTTCCATTCATTGTGGTGGGGGTAGGGGCCGGAACCACACGGCGGCACGTGGTTGACAACCACTCTTTTTCAAGGAACCCGTATGACAGTCTCATTAAATTAATCCACACGGCGGCACGTGGTTGACACCCACGTACTCTTTTTCAAGAAACCCTTATGACAGTCTCCCTCCACAAAAGAGGTATGGCCACTTCTCTCAGTATTCTATTGGATTTAGCTTTCCAAGGGCAACTGGGCGAAGACCACCTGTCCCCCGGTCATTGTCTATAAAACGTGTCTAAATCGTGTCTATAAAAAGACACCCTTCTCATAATTAGGGTTGGTTTGGGTGAATTAAAAATATTGGTATTTTGATTTTGTCTTTATTTATTTTTTTTATATTTGTTGGTTTTTAGTCAAATTTTTAAATTATTTTTTGTCTTTATTCATAAAATTTTAAGTTTGGCTAATAATTTTATACTTTTTAGATTCCTCTCGTCGAGACAAGCTAAGAAACCACAAAAGAATCGACTAAAACTAACAAATGCAAGTTTTTTTTGAATAAAGACAACTAAAAAATCAAACAATAACAACAACAATAACATAACCCATTTAGTCCCCAATAATTGGGGCTATGAGCGGGAGATGGATATGAAACAGACCTAACCTTTGGCAATAAATTAACAAAGTGGTACCAAGCCACAATGTAATAAGACTAAAACAATTAATTACCTATACCACACGTTTGTTCTTGGAATCATCTTATCAAATCAAAGCCAAAAAAATCATCAAAAGAGGGCGGGGCCCAAGAATCATTTTGATTTATGTGCAAGGCATTCTTATATTTTTTCATTTCAAGATCCAGGAAGGCGTTGGCGTTGTGAATAAAAAAAAAAACTAATTTTCCCAATTCACCCAAACCAACCCTAATTTCATCGTAGTATTAGAACTCAATCCATAGACTCCATAATCCAGTTTGTTTAGGCTCTTTAACTTTTCAGCTTTCGAAATTATCATAAAACATTTATTTTGTATAATTCATCGAGAAAAATATTAATGTCAAAAATTAGTTTAGCTAGACTTCGTTTGTGTTATGAACAAATCATATTTGTGCGAGACAAAATGCACGGTTGAAATTTCAAACTGGATTTGGCTTCCTGTATTTTTCATTCAAATGCAACTTTTTCTCGAGTGAACAAAGTCCGGTCAAAATGAAATTTGGTATGAATGAAGGAAACGGGGGAATTGAGTAAATTTTTTAGTCCAATGGTGACACCATGGGGCATGCCGACGTCGTGTCATGGTTCCACTTATTGATTGTCGAATGTGCTAAGTGTTCAGTCAGCTCGCCCCCGAATCCCACGCCGTGCACACACAGCATCTCGTAAATGAAACTATGATGCCATTTCAGTGCGCCATATGGTGTCCCAGTTACATATTCTATATATCTTGCATCCCAAATTAAAACAATAGACCGTCTTTAAGGCTTCTTTAACGGAATGGTTCTCAGTGATCAGCTGTTTTTAGGACTTAAAATATTTGGTTCTTAGGACACAATGATTATGACCCTTCCTAATTTGAGCAATATAATGATGGTTTCAATAAACATCTATTATCTTAAGATAATTCTATTGCCAGGATGATACCTTGTGTACATATTTTAGAATTGATTCGATCCATTTTTTATTGTTTGATGTTCTAACAAGAGTTGGCCTAACTCTGGATCGTTCTACGCTGTATTTATTCTCGAATTTGTAAGGAAAAGTAATCGGACAACAATAAAATTAAAGAAGCAAAATTTCGTCAGTTTTGAATTGGAATAAATTAGAATAAACAAGATATTTCTTTTTTTTTGCACGGAAAAAAAAGATTATATTGAACCAATAGAACAATTACAATAACGATTTTATCCCAACAAAGTTGGAACCATGAAGACCGGAGCATGGTTGGCAAGAGGCCAACCAGCTCGCCTCCAATACACTTCAGAATACCAATACAAGTAAATTCAAAAATTCAGAAATGCATATAGCCATCTGCAAATCCAGAGAACTTGTTGGTGTAACAACAGCAAGACAAGTGGTGGGCAAGAAAACATTGGGGCAGCAGCAGCGTAGACATGGTAGCAACTCCAGAATGACCAAATACCAGTAACTCCAGTAATAGCAGCATCAAAGACAATCAAACTGCAGCATCAAGTGAGTACTCCAATGTTACAACGCTTCCATATTGGGCACAATTCACATTCCTTGTATAGTGGCTTGTTCTACCATTCTTATCATCCAAAGACACAACAGCAGCCTCAAAATGAAAGCAACAGCAGCAACATAAACCATATCATATGAAAAAGTTCCAATAGAAGCAGTTAACAAGCACAGAAACCACATCTCCAAACTCAGCCCAGATACATACCTCAGCTCCAAACTCAGCTATCCAGGAAAACAAGAAAACACTGAACCACCCCCCAAGAAATTAAATTGCTTCTTTAATACTATCAAGCCTGAATATGAAGTCATTGATAGAATAGTCTTCAAATTTCCAATTGGTTTTCACCCAAAAGGCCACTCTGAGCTTAATAAGGTCTGCTAATTCTTCCCAATTCAAAGGCTTATTTTGAAAAATGAATTCGTTTCTCATTTTCCAAATGGACCATAAGATTGCAAACGGTACGCAGTTCCATACAACTTTAAGGCTCTTCTTGTTTTTACAGCTCAACCACCATAGAAAAAGAGCATCAAAATTTGGAGGAGTAGACCATTGGATTCCCCACCAACTCAGAATCTTACACCAAATAGACCATGCAAGATGACAATGAAGGAGAGAGTGGTTAAGAGATTCCAAACATAGACCACAGAACTTGCAAAGAGCTTAATGCTCGTGCTGTAGTATGCCATTTATAATCATGAAATCCCCAGTTTTGATTTTTCCAAGTTTTACCATCCAAACAAAGCATTGTACTCTAAATGGAGCAACATTTTTCCATAACCATTTGAAGATTGTCCTGTCATTAATCTCAGTGCTTGAGGCTGGAATGAGAGAGAGATTATACATTGAGGACACTGAATATGATTTAGAATTGCAAGCATACCAAGATAGGTGGTCAGGGCTTATCTGAATGGAGATGGTAATACCATCCAACAATGTCAACATTCTCCCCAAATCTTCCTCTTCCCAAACAAATAAGTTTCTTCTGAATTGAAAATTCCAACCAAAGACCTCTTCCTTTATGCGCCAAACGTCAACTAAAGATTCATCTTTATTCAGAATAATGTTAGCAATCCTTGGGTAAAGATTGCTTAAAGATTTCCCAATGACCCAAGGATCAGACCAAAATTGAATAGCATTGCCATTTCCCACAGAGATTCTGCAATTATCCTTGAATAAATCAAAGGTAAGTGGATTCCTATACTGAATTTGCATAATGTCCTTCCAAATAGATGACACCTTCCTATTGATCTCCATGCTAGGGATCCAACAATTGTTGTTCATCTTATATTTGGAACACACCACTTTTCTCCAAAGAGCATTTTTTTCAGTTCCAAATCTCCACCACCATTTCAATAATAGAGCCTCATTCATTTCCCTTATCCCTCTGATACCAAGACCACCATCTTCTTTTCTGAGCTTCATTTTTTCCCAACTGACCATATGGATTTTCCTTCTAAGACCATCGCTTCCCCATAGGAACCTAGCTTGGGTGCTTTCAATTGACCTAGCAACACCATTGGGTATTTTGTATAAGGACAAATAGTATATAGGCAGACTGCTAAGCACAGATTTGATTAAGGTGAGTCTCCCTCCAAAAGATAGAGCTTTATGCTTCCAAGAGGATAGCCTATGATGAATCTTTTCAATAATTGGCTTCCAAGTGGATTTTAACTTGGATTTGCCCCTAGAGGTAGTCCCAGATATTTGATTGGGAGAGATTGTGGTTTACACCCAAAGACCCTTGCAAATTCCTCCAATTGATCTTGCTTCAAGCCCACACCACATAGAACAGATTTGTGATAATTGATTTTAAGGCCTGACATGACTTCAAAAGCTTTGAGAAGACCTTTAACCCCTGAGATTTCATTAAAGTCAGCACCACAGAATACCAATGTATCATCAGCAAATTGTAAGTGGGTCAAAAGGGGTCCCTCATCGCAGATTCTGAGACCCTTTATGGTTCCATGACAGATAGCTTCAAGAAATAGCCAATTAAGGCTCTCAACAGCTAGAATGAATAGGAAAGGGGAAAGGAGATCCCCTTGTCTAATTCCTTTTTCCATTTGAAATTGTTCAGTGGGAGATCCATTAACTAGAATTGATATCCAAGAGGAAGATAGACACTCATGCATCCAGGTGATCCATTTATCCGGATATCCTAGCATCCTCATCATCCTAAACAAGAAAGCCCAATTAATGTTATCAAAAGCTTTCTCAAGGTCTAGTTTGAGAATAATTCCTTTGGAATTCCTTTTTCTCCATCCATCCACAATTTCGTTTGCAATCAGTATGCTGTCTTGGATATTTCGACCACCCATAAATGCAGATTGAACCTCCCCCACCACATGATTTAGAGTAGGTTTCAGCCTTGTTGCAAGAACTTTGGAAAGAATCTTGTACATGGAACCAATCAGGCTGATATGTCTGAATTCAGATAGCTTAAAAGGATTATCACATTTTGGAATTAAGGTAATGAAAGAAGAGTTGATACCTCTGGGAAGATTACCATTTCTATGGAATTCTTTCATAAATAAAAGAATTTCAGATTTCATGAACTCCTAGCCCTTTTTTATGCATGTAAGATTGAAACCATCAGGTCCTGGGGATTTGTTTCCATCACAACCTTTAATTGCATTCCAGATTTCATTCTCAGAAAACTCAGAGATCAGCTCAGCGCTTGTGTTTTCATCAATTGTATTGCCACTGAATTCACTGAAGAAAGGTCTAACTTCCCAATCTTCAGAGAATAATTTCTTAAAGTGGGAGAAAACCTCCATTTTTACCAGCATGGGATCCTCAACGACTTGATTGTTGATTGTGACAGAAGTGATTGAATTCCTACTTTCTCTAGATTTTGCCATAACATGGAAAAATTTGGTATTTCTATCCCCTTTAAGGTGCCATTGAATCCTAGACTTTTGGATCCACATTCTTTCGATTTGTCTACTTAATTTCCAAATTTCAGCTCTAAGATTTTTCCTTTTGGAAATGTCCTCTGCTTGAATAGAACCATTTTCAGCTTGAAGATCAAGGGAGTGAAGCAGCTGTAGACACTCCGATTTTTGAACCCGGGATGCGCTCGAGTATTCCCAATGATGAAACGGACCAATCTTGGTTACCCGAAATTTGTAAGGATGGCTTGAATCTGATCAAAATCAACCAAACATCACCAAATAACCTGAACTAACCCAAGCATTGTTGAACCAAGTTAAACCAAGCAGTCTGCCACCAAGAGCCTTGAGCGCTCAATCTGTGAGAAGCACCTTGAGCGCTTAATCCCACGGCTTTGAGCGCTCAACTCTGAACCAGTCAGGAATCTGCAGAGTATCTCATCAAGAGATTTCATGCAGAGTGGAGCGTCTAACCACTTCTATACGTATTTTAAACGTATAATACACCTCTACATTGTCCTAAAACTACACCTAAACTACACCTAGTATACAAACCCACTTCCTCTCTCTCCTCCCTTCCCTCCACTCACTCTATATAAACCATCCATCACCCCTAATTCAGGGATTCACCAATTTCTGTTCCACAGCTCCCAGTTCTCTTAAGTAATCGTCCTCTCTCTCTCTCTACAAACCCACCCTCCTGCCATAGAAATCCACCTGCAAAATCACCTGTAAAACACCAAATTCAGCTTTTTTTTTGACAATCAACCTCATACTCTACACAATTCAGTCCATAAACTGAACAAAAATCCCAACAATCTTTCACCTTCAAACCCACAATCCAGTTCAAGCATCCGATCAAGTAAAAAAAGGTAGTTTGGTATGAGAATCCAACTGTTTTGGTTCATCTGAGGGTGACCAGTGAGTTTAATCAAGTTCTTCATACTTGCATTGAACTCACAAAGGTCTGAAAGTTGTTTAAAACCATTGTAAAAATCTGCAGTTGTAATAAGGGTTGAGTGCTCAAGCCTCTAGCCTTGAGCGCTCAAACTCAATTTTGGGCAGTTTTCCTGTTTTGTTGAATTTTGAGCATTTTCTAGGTTTGATTGCTTTTAATAGTTATTTGGTCTCATCTCACTCTCAAAAAAGTTTCTATTTCTATTTCAAAATCACTTGCATGAGCCCAAATTAACCATTTTATGGTAATCAAGTTCCAAAATCTTTGAAAATGTTGTATTCAAGTACAAAGCAGTAGTTAAATGGTTTCATGTGCTCTTATTTTCATCTTGAGAGTCATCCAGAACCTGTTTACAAGTCAAAAATCAGGAAGCCAGACTATGGCTTGAGCGCTCAAGGTTATGAACCTGAGCGCTCAAGCTGTTCTTGAGCAGTTTGATACTTATGCTTTGTTTCTTGTGAATTGTTGTGGGAAATTAACTGAAAGATGTGTGTGTGTTGATGTGTCTGTGTGCATGACCTGAATCCTTCTCTTTCTTCATTTTCAAGCATCTTGGTTCATTAATTTGTGATGATTCTCCTCTTTTGTTGTTCTTTCAAAGATCAAACAATCTGTTTTCTCCTGATCATCCATGAAAAATGCTTTATTAACATCTGATCCTGTAAAGAATGAGAAAAGAAGTGATGTAGAAGCTTGAAATCACATAAGCCAGAAACTGGTTTGAGCGCTCAATCCATAAGGTTTGAGCGCTCAAACTGGTTTGGAAGGTTTGAGCGCTCAAGTGCTTATCTTTGAGCGCTCAACTCCTATTTTAGGATCCAGGTTATAAGTTAATTTATTAAGCTTCAAACCACTGATTTCTTGAGTTATTTGTTCATTTTTGTTCTTTTTCACTTCTGTAAATATTTATCATAATAATTCCTTGTCATTGTCACTTTCATGTAAATCATGTGTACAAGTATCCACGTTAAATTTGCAATTTTCATTATTCTCCTATTGTTTACATGATTCCCATCCCCAATTCCCCAATTTTATATTTTGAATTGAACTTTAAACATTTTCAAAATCCCACAAAATGTTGAGTAGAGACCGGTTCACGGACTGGGCGAGAGGGGTGCCGTAAAACCCTTCCCCTCTCATAACCAAACCCCCGAATCCGAGAAATCTCTGGTTCCGCAGTGATCAGTAAAATCTTTTTCAAATGGGCAAACGAGTCATATTTTTATCGGTTTCTCGGATTCGGACCTCAAATCTGGGTGGCGACTCTAACCAAACACAATCTTTTATAATGCGCAACGCCGCGTAAACTCTGTGGGCCGTCCACAGCAGCTCTGTAGCATTGTCTATCTTCAGTTGCAGGTTACCAAACTCTTCCTTACTCCAAATTTTCAAGGCTTGTTTCATGCATTGAAGTCTCTTGAGATAAACGAGATATTTCTTACAAATAACTATCTCTCAACCAATGATTTAGACGTTCTTCGAGGCATGTTTACATCAAACTTTTAAAAATAATACTCCATCTAAGTCTTTTCAGACCCTTCTAAATTTCTATTTGTGGTTTCCTTCCTGGATAAACAATACTCCATCTAAATCATTCATCTTATAAGCCTAGAAAAGTACATCTCTAACTATATGTAAATAAATCAACTTGATCCAATATCAATAATTAAAACCAGTACTTTAGAATTTAGTTCTATAAAATAGAATCGGAGGTATCAAACAAATGTAGTGGAGATCAGCGCAAGACACCCCGTTGACCAAAGTCAAACAAATGTAGGGGTGATCATGACGAGTGTCACATAGGTGGCGTGATGTCCGCATGCCACGTGGCACTCTCCGCTCAAATCTCCACGCAGGGAGGTACCACTAGCGTGGTCATAAGATTCCGCGCAGGTGGGCCACTAAAGCAAGACCCACTTGCGCGAGTTGCCCCAACGGCGTGCACCCTAGGTTTGACAAGGGTGGTGCTTGGACAACTATGGACCATTCGAATAGGAGAATGGGCCATGGCCCATGTAACTAGCGCGGCTCAGAACATGAGCGAGAACGCAAGAAGCTAGTCCCATTTAGCCCAAGTAATTATACCTGCTATGGTCTAAAGGCAAAACCCCGGGGACCCCCTGAGGCTTGGCTATGGTATAGGCATGACCGAATAGGTCACGACCTTGTCCTTACGGGAATAAAGGAGATCTAGTGGCTTGGTGGCTATAAAGAACAAAAGGATCAATGCATGGGAGAATGACTTGTTATCGTGTGGGACACTTGTGCAATGATGACGTCACCCATGCGGTCAGGTTGTACGAAAAGGACACGTGTCATCATATTATATGGTGACAGCTTGACACTTAATCATTGGTCCAATGTGCCTATATATATGGGACATTCCCTTTCAATGCCTAGAGGTTGGTGAAATCTTGGCAGAGGCATATGCCATTCTAAATAGAGAAAAGGGTAATCACTGAGTGAGAGGAGAACATTCTCTCTAGTGAGTTATTGCCCCATCTCCTAGGTCACCAAGGGTATCACGGATTAGACTGAGAGCAATCCATTGCCTTAGTTCTTTCTGTGCACACCTGCTCTGTTCTTCACCCTTCCTCCAAACTACCTTATTCTCTTTTGTCACTGTGTCTTTATTGTTAACTATTCATACATCTCCAGCTTATCACATTTGGCTAAAGCAAGAACCTACACCTACAACAAACTCGAGTGATGTTTGACCAAGAGCTGGCAAAGGCAAAAGAGCTTAAGATAAAATTTTAAACTCCACTATCAATTTCATCAAACAAACACACTTTGTTCAAGTACTTCTCGATAACCAATCAATTTTATCTTTTTATGGAGCAAATTGCACAGAAAACGTACAGAGAGCTCTCGGGGATCCACTTTTGGGTCCACACGAGTGATCCAAACCATTCATTATTTTTAGAACATTTTTCCATGGGGGCCCACAAAATTTCATCTCAATCGAATTGTTAGAAATGTTTGAACAAAAGTTTTACCGTATCAATAAAAAAAAATTTGTTTGAAACGGTGGGATTTTAGTTCAAGCACTTTTAATCATATGATTGATTTGAAATTTTGTGGGCCCCTCGAAAAAAAGTTCTGAGAATAATGAACGGTTCGGATCACTCGTGTGGGACCCAAAAGTGGGCTCCTGAGAACTCTCTGTACGTTTTCTATGCACTTTGGTTTGTACCCATAGCTTTACCGGTTCTTTTTTCTTGAAACCTACAAGTGAACCATTCGGATTATCTCATGGATCCAGAGTAGGCACCAAATATTAGAGTTTCCATGAATATAGACTATAGAGACATGGAGGCATAAAGGGAGCTAATCCCAATTTTTGAACTTGCATATTATGTGTTGGAATATGTGTGAAGGTTAAATCCCCCATTAGAAAAATACAAAGATAGTTGGACCTTAATATACAATTGGATGATTCATCACTTACAATGCTTAGCCTTTTAAGTGGATATGGGTCATTTAATCTATATTGGGCTCAACGAATGTAGCAGACTCCGTGGATACTCCTTAGAAGTTTGGGCCTTATGCACGACGACACAGCAGAATTGATGGTGGGATCAATGCATTGTACAAACTCCCAACAAGTGGTATCAGAGATGGGCTTGTACGGAGAACACTCTATGGAGCGGGAAATTCAATTGTGTAGGTGAGGTGTGCCCGTTGCAAGCGAATGGAACACATGCATGTTGCATGTCGACTCGTCAAGGAGCATGGTGCTAGTTAATGGACACATTGGCTCTCAATGGAGTATGATGAATGGCTCTGAGTCGATGGAGTGGATATTCAGGTGGCTCGATGTTGGAGTACTGAAATGGATAGCTCTGAATCGATGGAGTGGGTTCAAAAGAAGCCTAGTTCGGGAGATTGGATTAGAGAGTAGTAGATAAGAATCAAGGGAGAGTTTGATGCAAAGATGAATGGTTCACACATGAGGCAGAGATTTGTTGGAACATGTGTGAAGGTTAAATCCCACATTGAAAAAATACAAAGATGATTGAATCTTAATATATAGTTGGATGACTCACCACTTACAAGGCTTTGCCTTTTAAGTTGATATGAGTCATCTAATGTATATTAGGCCCAATGACTGTGGTCCACTTCGTGGATACTCCTCAAAAGTTTGGGCCTTGTGAACGCCTGCACAGTGGAAGCTATGCATCGTACAAACTCCCAACATTATGCAATCAAAAAGCATATACTTTGTGCTCTCTCTCTCTCTCTCATCATTTATTCTACATTTTGATTACTAAAACACGAGTGCTTGGGTAGTTGCAAAATAATTTGTATTGTTAAGTTTCCAATCATTTAAGCTACGTTCCCCTAACCAAATTTTACTCCCTTTCCATGGGAATAGAAACTGTAAGTAGTTCTAAAGCAATCTGAGTAAGAGGCTACTTAACATGCTGCCACCGCCAATGTGTGAGGTTGTAGGAGATGAAAAGTTGATGATTATTATTACCCTTCACACAACTTTTCATTGAAACTCTCTATTTGGCAATATTGTTTTAATATCAAGAAATGTACCATCTAAGATAGACATGGCAGAATTAGAGTGGACCCATAATCCTAGAACAATGCATATCAAAGTGATAAAGGCTACCTCCGACCATTTAAAAAGAAAAGAAAAGAAAAGGTTGCCTCCGTCCTTGAGCAAAACAAAAATTAGGCCATAGGAGTATACAAAAGTATATTCACAATATGAGGAAGGGATAATGCTTAAAAAAAAAAAAACCAAAAACCCGAAGCATTGCATTTGCCAATACCCAATACCATGTCCTAATATGCTAGAATTCCAATAACTACTAGTCTAAGAGCATTATGATGAATTATATTGATATACTGATGCCATGTTGGGAGTCCAACATCCTAGTATTTTTACAAAGGATATAACATAATCATCTCCTAAGTGATGCAAATCAAAACTTCAAAACCAAGCTTTACTTTTATGACTTAGTTAATTCCAATATCTTGTCGTAACAACTTACAACCTACTAGCAACAGAGAAATGATTGAGTTAACACATAGGTTAGAATGAAATCTTACAGCGGGTATATAGATTGGATCTAATATATTACCGTACCCCACGTATGTGTAACTCTTGGAAGTCATGGTAGAAAACACTTCCTTTCCCTTTCCCCTACAGCTACACCACCTGCATATACATTTATGCATATGGAGCACAACCACGTTGCATAAATGATTCACCTGAAAAAATCACGTGGATGAAGAAAACAACGCTGAATTAGAAGTTACTACAAGTAAATTACATGAGTAAACAAAAAATCTTCCTCATGTTATTTGTTGCTCCATTGACTACTTGATTCTTTCTGATTCACAGCATGAAGAATGGACTTGTAAGCGTCGCAAATGAAAGTTCACATACATCACACCCGAATAAATAAAAAAAAGTATTAGAGAGATTTTTTTTTTCAAACAGAGTTGAATTTAGGTTGGTTTTCATAAATGTAGAGAAAATAAGGTCCAAGTCACCCAAGTGCACATGCCTTCTATGGATGTGGAGCTGGTGCCATCCTATGATCTAAGAATTGTTTTAGCAACTGTCATTTCTTCAAAAGTTATGGTTTTTAAACTAGTAACCTTTCTGTCCATTGATGCTCTTATTATACTCCTGAAGGATGAGGACCAGCTATTTAACTCGTATGTTGAAAAATCATGTATTTTTTCGGTCATTAGTTTAATTCTCTGAGGAATACTTGTGATGACACTTAAATAAAACTTCTATATCCTCACTGTTTTCTAGTTTTTCCTGGGCAGAAAAGCAACTTTTAACTTAATGTTGTGCCAATACAGACGACATTAATCTCTACTCTTGTTATAGCTACCTAAGGTTTAACTAAACATATGCCAGAGATCCTAGGTTTACCAAAGGAATGACAATAAAGACTTGACAAAAGGAGACACATGGAGAGGATTATCGTGTCATGTAACGAGGGAGCTTGGGAAAAAAAGACTTACTTGTGGATGAAACAGCATCAACATGCCAAATGCCATGACTCTTTGCAGCTTACGATTTAGGATTATTCTTCACAAGGTGAGATCCATGTTAAATATACACTAGAACTACTCAGGGTTAGCATTTGAACTAATCTTTGCACAGCCCCCACCAAAAAATGTTTTTTTTCCTCTTTAAATGCAGGCTTTCCATAAAAACACTAAGTTGCTCCAAGGCTTACATTAATTGTGGAATATCAAAACTAGGATTTAACTTTTGTAGGAGCTTTTGGCTGTCATTGAAGTATTGATTTGGATGATTAATGCCAGCATCAAAAGATGAGCCATGAACAGCTTCAAATGTCAATGTGCAAGCCAACTGCACATATTACACTCACAAACATAATACCCCATAAAAAATGAAAGAAAAACAAAAAATGAACGATAAACTGAAGCACTAGGACCAATGTTTATTACAACTCCAAATGCAATTTTTTGACCTGATAATGTCTATTCCTTATTTTATCCATCACATCCTCCATTGGGTGATTGCCTACTCCCATTTTACCCAGGGCAGCTCTCAAATTCTCCTCACTTTCATGTGAAATGGATAAGTTAGTGTGGTTCAGTGGTTCATAGTTATGTGGTCAATGATAACTACAACAAATGACATTCACTGGTTTCAAATGCATTTTGTGTCTGGTAAGGTTAATCTCTATGCCGATACCTCATACCTTGTTAGTACTTGGTTTTGGAAATTAAATCTACAACATAGAGAATCATCACATTACGTTGATCCATAATTATTCATACGAAAGGAGGCACATGCTATATGGTTACAAGTTTACAATCCAAATACAATTATACATATTTCTCGTCAAAGAGTTCCAATTTTTGACATACTAGTTTAGAAGGTGCAAGATGGGACATATCCATCATAAAGGTAGGAACAAACCATTTTGAGGACTAGTTAGGAAAGTAACTTCGGTCAATCTGTTGCTCCAACCAGTAAAATAGACAATTCCACAAAAAGTTACAAGCATAAAAAAAGTTGTGGAAAAGGTTTAGGTAATGGACACATCATTTGTTAATTTTAATTGATAACCAAACCCATTAACATGAAGACCGATGGTAAAACGAATGCTGGTTTAGAGATGGTTTCTTCTAACAACAAGAATACGAATGTTGTTGTCCCAGCAAGGGCTAGGAAACCACCCCAACCAATTTCAATGAATGCAGCTTCATGGAAGATAAGGGGTTTAAACCACCCCTCCAAGTAGACTGTTGTTTCTAAGTTACAACTTGATGAACATGTTCTCTCCTTAGCCTTGTAGAAATGAAAGTCACTAAATTTAATATGTCCTCCATCTGCAATAACATCTTTGCTACTATGATGAAAAACAATTTAGGATTTCTGTATATTTGACTTACTCCAAAGTGGGATAAGCCATATATATTTATTGGTAAATTTATTTTACCAACATTTGCTACAAATAATAAAATACATAATAAAAGTCTAAAACAAGCGAGCTGAAAATAAAGCAGAATAAATCTTTATGACTCGTGATCGATGAATCCCGCAATCCTAATTTATTCTAATAAGAGCAAGAGCAGAATATATGTAGTCTCTTTGAAGTTGTCAAGTTGTAAATAGTTAGATACCCAGATTTGATTATAGGTTATTAAATAAGTAAAATGACTAAAAATTCTCAATTTTAAAAGTTGTTCCTAAAGGGCCCAACGAATTCCTAATTGGCATTAGAGGATTTTTTAGATTCTATCACATTGGATGATTTTCCATGATTGAATGGACCCATTCGAGAACAATTGGATGATGACAAAATTATCAAAGACTGGCATTCTTTATTTCTATTCAACAATGTATAGATAGTTCCTTGACTCCATGATGATCAAACACTAGCAATACTTTGCACTTTACTGGGTTTCAATCTTGGTACTCTTCCTGTTAAGTACCTGAGGGTGCCCCTTATTTCTTCAAAACTTACAGTTGGGAATTGCTCGTCTCTAGTATTGGGACAAAATTTATGAGTTGGGCAAACAAATTTTGTCATATGTTGGCAGGCTCCAATTTATAGAGTATGTACTCTTCTAGCTCTATTTGCCTTCAAATTAAACAACTTATAAGAAATATTTATTTATTGTTAAACCACCTGTCTACCTAAACAGAATGGGGGCTTGGGCTAAAGGGATGTATGGGTCATTTGCTTTGGAAACAATTCCATATGGGTTCAATGGTGCGACAGTTGCCTCCTCAGAGTTGTGTTTTCAGAGATTAAGAGTTTCTGAACCTATGGTGTCCCCTCAGATTGTTCATGTACATGGAGAACACCTTCTTATGGTTTTCATAACTGGCTTTGAAAGGCTCCCTTGCTCTCTTTTCTGCACAAGGATCATTTCTTCCTATAGAATTCCCACTAAAGCCAAGGTATCCTCCATCATTTACAATGGTTGAATGACTTGGCTAGTTCCTCCTTTCTTACTTTCTACCTTATCGCCTGACTGCTTTAAAGCTGATAAGGTTCAATGGGTTGTTTCCCCATCGAAAAACCTTTAATGTTGCTATGGAAAGCTATTATAACTCACTTCCATATTGTTGATTGGCATAAATTTCAGTGGTTTCTTAGCTTCATTCCCTAGGCATAGTTTTATGATTTTTATCTTGAGGATGGTCATTCAAGGGAAGCTCAGAACTAAAGACAGACTGCTGAAATGGGGAGTTGTCGACTCTTCTAATTGTCTCCTCTTTCAGCAAGGCATAGAAACTATCCCTCACCTCTTTTTTGATTGCCCCAATGCTAGACCCATTTGGAAGTAAATCTATGATCGCTGTGTTATTTCCACGGCCCAAAAAACCAGGATGAATGAGATTACTTGGCTTGCAAGGAAATTCAGTGGGAAATCGTTCTCTAGCACTATAAGAAAGCTTGCTTGGGCTGCCATGGTTTACTAAAAAATGCAAAAAAATAAATTATACTAAAGTTTTCCAGGCCATCAAAAAGACTCTAGCAATTCATTCTAAAGCAAATCCGCTTTGATGTAAGGATCAAAGGCTCTCAATTCACCTTTATAAAACAGACTCCTCTTAATTCTTGCCAATCTTGGCAAATCTCTCATAGCAATTCTGCAAAAACTCTTTTAATTTGACTGTATTTGTTTAGCTTGTTTTGGTATTGAGGGGGTGGTGTTCACTCTCTGGGTCTAAACAACCTCCTTTTGGATCTCCTGGAAATGGATGTGGGTATTACTTGCCCTCTTCTTGCTCCCAATTCGCCTCTATAAAACAGACTCCTCTCAATTCTTGCCAATCTTGGCAAATCTCTCATAACAGTTCCGCAAAAACTCTTTTGATTTGATTGTATTTGTTTCGCTTGTTTTGGTAGTGTGAGGGTGGTGTTCGCTCTTTGGATCTAAACAACCTCTTTTTGGATCTCTTGGAAATGGATGTGGGTAATACTTGCCATCTTCTTCCTCTCTCTAGTTCCTTCAAGAGCAACAACCAATTAGAGCCATTCAGCCGAAGGTGGCCGGAAGACACTCCAAAGCTTAAGTTAGAACTTGCCTGAGAAGGAAAGTACAGAGCTTAAGTTGGGAGAAGAGAGCATATGTTTAGGGTTAATCATAGGGGTATTTATAGGAGTGCCTTGCCTTGGGGGCCAGGGTATCGTGTGCCATCCTCGTGACCGAGCAAACATGCTCCCTTCGATAGTTAGAAACCGACATCCACCTTATGAACATAACGTTCTGCAGGCAGAGCTAGGTGGCGGGAATAGTGATCGTGCCACTTGGCGAGACAAAACGGGTGTCGTATAGACATTGACCTCAAGATCGGCACACTGCATACCCGCGCCATGTGGCGAGATCAGATAGGTGCTAGCAGACCAGACTATACGGCCATTGCGCAGCAACGCACAGTGCATTGCGTGTCCGCGTCACTCAGCGGATCACTATTGGTGCCACGTGGCCAACCTAGATTGGAGTTGTACCTGTACCGGTGTTCCAAGGCATTTGAGAGTTTGGTTGAGGTCTGACCCTAGCCCCCATTCTAGGCCGAGAGCTAGTAGTCCACCCAATCGAATGGAAACTGAGCTTCAAAATAAGTTTGGCCCATTTGGTAATCTCCGTCTCACTAGAGGTATTGTTTTGTAATTGGAAGGAATGCCTCCCCTTGATTCTTTGTAACTTGTAAGATTGTCCTTTTAATGAAATTTATTTTTACCCTACCCCCCACAGGCCACCACAAGCGGGGACCCGAAAGTGCAGCGCACAAAAACGGCACTGTTTGGTGCACAAGCCAAGTGCTTCACAAATGTGGTCTTGTGGGCCCACTTTTGGGTCCCACACATACAATCCGAACCGTTAGATAATTTTAAAATAATTATTCAAGTGGTCTTAAAGAAAATAAGCTCATTAGATGTTTGTATGTAATTGATCTAATATGTTCGATTATCATGCAAAATTGAAGACCCTATAATTCGAAAGAATCTTCAAGAATCGATTTTCATTCAAAATTATAGGGTCCTAAATTCTGAATGAAAATCAAACATAATAGATTAATTATGTATAAATATCTTATGGGCCTAATTTTTCTCAAAGATTACTTGAGTAATTATTATAAAATTACGTTAAGGGTTTGGGTCATTTGTGTGGGACCTGGAAGTGGGCCCCACAAGACCACATTTGTGATGCACTTGGCTTTTGCACCAAAACGGCGCCATTTTTTGTGCAGTGCATCTGCTCACTACAGGGTCCCCAATCCCACCCACACCTACCCGCCCAAAAACGAAAGGGAAAAAAGAAGAAGAAAAGAGCAGTGCTGAAACAGGAATTCAGGGGCAGACCATAGAATCCCATTTTGAATACTTGAATGCTGGCTTTAATGCACTGAAATAATCAATTAGTAAGCTGACTTGAAATGAAAAAAAGGGCAACCATGATGATCTCCAACACCTGGAACGCATGATATGATTTTTTTGACAAGAATAAGGCGTATAATCCTTCACTCACCACGAAAAGGAATTTAATGCGGTCAACAAATGACTACTTGTCTATAGAGCAAGCTCTATATCCTAATTTCCCAATATGAGATGAGTCACTTTCCTACGTAAAACAACAAATACAAAAAAAGAAATATGCAGTTGGATTAATATTTCTAACACAACCAGCTTTGGAAGTGACATTTCTATCACATCGAACTCTTCCACCTCTATATTAACCCTACATTCGCTAGAATTATCCATTTATTCGGAAGATTCTATGCTTTGAAGTTATTTATTTTATTCCTTCTGCAAATAGAAGCAACTATCTGTTTTGCTATCATAACATCTTAAAAACAGGGAGAGTTCTACGGTACACACCACCTAAAAATTACTCCATATGAGATTATGTGGCTCTAAATATGGGATTTTGTGGCTCTACATATGAGATTTTGTGGCTAGATGTATGAAAAGGCATACCGTATGCACCCTCATATGGATAGTCGCAAAATCTCATATAAGTCCACAAAACTCATATTTGGAGTCACACAATCTCATATTGGAACCATGCATACTTCGTGCAGACCGTACGGATTTCGTTCAGACCTCATACGGATTGTCACAAAATCTCATATTGGAACACCAAATCTCATATCTAGTCCCACAAATTCTCATATGAGTAATCACAACAATTAATATTAGAACCATCACAAAATCTCATTAGAACACAAAATCTCATAATTAGTCCACAAGTTCTCATATTGGTAATCACAACAAAAAATATTGGAGTCCACAAATTCTCATATTGATATACACACTATCTCATATAGTCAATGGTAAAAGGTGGCACAATCTCGGCTGTCCATCCTTATGGGGTGCATAGCATACGCCATTTCATACCTCTAACCACAAAATCTCATACAAAGTAATTTTTAGGGGGTGTGTACTGTAGCAACACCCTAAAAACAGAACAAAAGAAGCAAGTTTGGTACTATTATGTGAAACTACTATGATTTCCAACACAGACCCATTAACTGGCATTCTGGTCCATAATACCAAATTTGACAACGTAGAACATATTTTTTAGAATTATAACAAATGGAGTATTTTGCAGTCATGTTGAGGAATTTTCTTACCGTTCTCTTCCCTTATTTTCCATAGTTATGGCATATGTCATATGCATATTCTTTATCAAATCTCTCAGCACCAACCTACAAGGAAAATTATTAGAAGGTAAACACCAAGAATTAAACATTAGGGATATGATATTCATTACTTGAGCACTATGGCACGAAACTGTACATGTTAAGATAGTGAAACAAAAATCCTGCACTCACCCATGTACAAACACTCACGCGGAGAGAGAGAGAGAGAGAGAGAGAGAGAGTCTATATCATCAAAAATGGTATTACAAATTATTTCTTTTGTTTCCTGCACCCACCCATGTACAAACACTCATGGGGAGAGAGAGACAGAGTCTATATAATAAATAATGGTATTACAAATTATTTCAAGGAATAAATATGCTGGTGACTGAATGATCCAAAAATGATTATTCTACCTGAACAAGTCAATCAGTGATGTGCCTCCGTTTAATTATCAAAATCATAATGCATAATTAATGCAGTAGGTTAGCAAATGTGGCATTTGCTTCTTACAGCTTCTTGTCAATGCAAAAAGAACAAAAATCCATGTTCCATTTTCCATTCAAAAAGTAATTTTAGCTTACAACAAAAAAATGCTTTAATATACCAAGTCAACCAAGCTCATGTTACGAGAAAACTCACTTTTCCAAAAGGCAAGGGCATCATCCAACTTCAATCCAACACCTTGCATGGCGAAAGAAAGAAAAAGAGTGGAAAACTATTCAATGCACAACACCAAGAAGTAAAAATTGCAATTAGTAACTTACCAAAGAAAAATGTAATAAGTAACTAGTTTTATAATTACATGAACTAAATACCAACATTGCCCCAAAATTACCCTTTATAAATGTCCTTAAATACCAACATTGTCCCAAAATTACCCTTTATAAATGTTCTTCAGTTCACTTGAAGATATTCAGTAAACAAATGATATTTAAGAAACAGTAAATTTGCGCAGTAGTCGGAGCCTGACTATCCTGACTAGTTACCATACATGACCATAACTCCATTTTCTGTAGCACAGATTCAAACCAAGCACAAAGTGTACCTGTTAAAGCATCCAACTGAAAATCAATTGGCAATGTGTGGAGCGGCAGCCCAGGATCATATACTAGCTTTGGAGGTAATAATTAACCAATGCGAGACAAACTCCACGAGTACCCATTTACGCAAGGACACGTGTGGCAGACGATTTGAACTTGACCAAAATAAATCAAACAAGGTGTAATCCATGAAGAGATGCCCAATAGACATATATACAAGCATCTCCAACAAAGGACACATGATATATATCACACTCCACATAGTAAAAATTCCACACCATGTTTCTCTTTCAACACCAGCACATTAGACAAAACAAGCATATCCAAGACCTTGAGAAATAGACCGAATTGCATCATCCCTCCATGCTTTAAATGATGATCCTCTCTTAGCTGCATGAATAGCATGGGCCAAAAAAGAGAATGCCCACTGAAAACAGAATTGCCAGTCAATCTCCACAGGGATAAAAGAGAAGATGGGAGACCAAAGGAAAATTTCTTTCAAGGATAAACTTGCGATGCAGCAGTAGTAACACTGACTGTGTAACCACACAACCTTTACCTTTTCAAACAGGTGGCACATGCATAGAGGAAACGAACTTTTAGCTACTTGAAAGGGGTGTGTATGGACCACACTTTTAGTTACGAATGACCAGTTCTTCAAGTCATTTTTTATGAGGTGGCGCAATATGGACCACACACAATAGGTACATATTATACACACTTAAAAGGGATGTGTATTGTAGATTTTTCCAACAAAAAAAGCTGAAAACTACAAATAAGCTTAGTAAATGGGCAACTATCCCATCTTCCTTATATCTTAATAGCGTCCAGGCACATGTGGCAGGAAGTCCACCATCAAACTGGTATTTCTAAACCACGTCACATTGGAGATGCTGAAATCTCATGGCTCGTTGGAAAAGTCAGTGTTAAATCATATGGCAGCACAACTAGAAATTTCGCATGGGCTACTATGGTAAACTAAACATGGCAAGAAAGGAATTCTAGAGATTTTCAAGGCATTCAACAACCTTTTTCCAATATTTTAGATAATATAAATTTGAACGTTCGTATTAAAAGCACCAAGATTTTATCAGTAAAGCAAACTCCCCTTAATACCATGCTTTGTAGCCGTGGGCAAATCCCTCCCGGAATTTTACGTCAACTTAGATGAGTTTTTTGTTATTGTAAAATTGTTTTCTGCAATGAATTTCTCATCCATCTTTAAGTCTACGATATATATATCAAATCCACATTGAAACCCAAAACAAATAATGTTACGAACAAGACCACATTGAAACCCAAAACAAATAATGTTAATAATAACCTGTTTGTCAGCACAAGTGCTTTTGAAAGATGGTTGCGAAATCGTGTGACAACAAGGGATGCCACCTAAAAATGAGAATAAAATGTCAACGAGATTGATGAATTCTATTATAATGTGCATTATAATGTACTTATAAAAAGGGTTAAATTTCACAAAGACCCTCTCATCTATACCTCTTTTCCACGGAGACCCCCTAATGTTTATAATCGTCCAGATAGACCCCCACATCTATAACCGTTGTCCACTATGATCCCTTTTGTAACATTACCGTTAGTAGGTGGAGCATTTGCAAATTTTTTAGATGAAAATACCCTTCTGCAACCATCTCTCTTTCCCTCTCCCTAAAATGTTTTTGTAAGTCCAATACATAACATTGTCGCTCAAAAACATTTATTTTAAAAAGAAATTGAAAAAGGTTCGAAACTTCCTTTTTTTCAAAATTTTTTAACAAATTTTGTTTCATAATTTTATTTTTTCAAAAAACTATTATGAATTTTTTTTTTTGAAAAACTACATTCAAAACGTTTTTCTTTTGGAAAATATTTTGTTATAAAACTATTTTTTTTAAATCTATTTTTTTTTTACAAAACCTCCCTTTTAAAAAATGCTTCTTAAAAAAAAATACTGTTTTTTCATATTAAAAAAATATGGTTTCTAAAAATGCTTTTAAAAATTTCTGTTTTCAAAAACTATTTTTTTTATAAAATGTTTTTTTTAGAACTTTCTTTTTCAATTTTTTTTTTAAATGCTATCTTTCTATTTCTCTAAAAAAAAATTACAAGATATGTTTTCCAAAAAGTATTTTATTTTTTTGGGAAAAAAAAGTAGAAGAGAGGGGGTGACTGAAGGTATTTTTACAGATGAAGTGGTGAGTTTGGGTGATTTTTAAGGCACATCATAGTCATTTCCGTCATTCCACTAACGGAGCAAAGGGTTTTTTTTTGCATTTTGAATAGATGAGGGGGTCTATTTGGAAAGCGTTAGGGGGTCTATGTGAAAAAGAGTCATACTGAAGGGGTCTCCGTGGAATTTAACCAATAAAAAGGGGTTGTACCTGATTCATAGCAATATATGCATACCCTTTCAGGATAAATACTCTACGACCAGCCACTAATTCTGGAACTTCTTCAAAGGGTACCTTCATTTATGAAAGAGGCAGAAAAACACATAAATAATCCAAATCAAACTAGCAAACGTAGGAGTCATACTAATCCGTGATCCAGAAGATGGTGAAGCCCCTCTTTTCACTCTTTTTCTCATTTGTTATGCTCAATGGCATTCAAACCACCAATTTGATTTTTCCACACTAAATGTCTCCGATTATATGATGTCACGCATTCAATAAATGTTTTCTACCTACCCCAAATGTAAGAGGCAAATATTAGAATTGGCGCTGTAATCGAGACGGGCCGAGGTTTGAGATGCTTGGGCTTAGCTCGCTAGAAATGTGGCTGGCTCGAGCTCGGCTCGCCTGAGCTTGAAAGTCACGTGGGTAACCATATGCAAGGGCATTGAGGAAGTAGTGTTGTAGCTAACATAAGTATCTCCTCTCAAGAAGTTTTCCGAAACTTTTGATGTGGGATTGGTGATTCTTACCATGGGTGGGTGACTGGGTGGGAACTCTCCTTTCTAGAGTATTTGTGAAACTCCCTAATCCCACACGGCCAATGCTTGACCGACCAGGTGATTAACAAAAAGACCAATGAAGACGCGTCCCAAGCGTAGGACTCTCGATCAGTGTAGCACAATAATTCCGGAAGTACCGGAGTCGAACCACAGAGACGATGGAGTGCTTAACCTAAATGTGTGGAGTGTAGTTTGAACCAGCTCTTAGGTAGCCACCCTTTTGATTGGTGAGATTGATTAATTAACTCCTAGACTGACTTAATTGATTGAATGCGTAATAATTAAGAGAGCGCAGCTGTGGAGACCCAGCGTCCACACCTAGCCTAGTCGATAATCACTCGG
The DNA here is from genome assembly GCA_022606695.1 of Vaccinium macrocarpon. Classification (NCBI taxonomy): domain Eukaryota; kingdom Viridiplantae; phylum Streptophyta; class Magnoliopsida; order Ericales; family Ericaceae; genus Vaccinium; species Vaccinium macrocarpon. The sequence continues at coordinate 19,886,919 of CM040173.1, read as the reverse complement.
GCCACAATGAAATATTTTACTGATTTTAGAATCTGAGAAAAATTTCCTAACGAATGCGCACCACCTATCACCAGATTCCGTGCGCATTCAAATTCCGATAATGCCTAGGTTTGTTCGTTAGAAAGTTCCCAGTTCCCAAAACTGCTCGAAAAACGATTTAATTCGGCCCCGAGGTGGAATATCGACTGGCCTAGATATGGGCACCTTCACCCCGCAGCTGCACTCGATGCGACTACTCACTCATAATTATTAAAGTTGCAAGATTCGGTAAAAACCTAGAACTATGCATGCTTGATGGATTAAGTATAAGAGCGATAACGAAATACGAAAACAAACTAAAAATTTCAAGGAAAGAAAAAACTTAATTTAATTACCAACGCGCGAAGCAAACAAAGTACTGTAGTGCTGGAGAACGAAACTTAAAACGAAGCTTGAATGTAGAACAAAGATCCGTAGCCGAAAACTTTAAACTTGGAAACACTAAAAAAACTAAGTAAAATTCGTGGAACCCTAAATAAATCGCAAAGCAAAGTATTTATAACTCTCAAAAAGTCAAAGCCGGTGATGAGGTCAACAAACGGCCATGTGACCCTCGGTATCGATACAGGAAAAGTCCTGTATCGATACCCGTGCCTTCTGTCCTCAAGTGATGCAATTGGTATCGATACAGGAGAAGTCCTGTATCGATACCGGATCCTTTATAGTGCCTTCCAAAGCCGATCCGCCGTCCCCACTTGGGCTCACCGTTCCTCACGCTCCTAACCGCCATGTCCACTTCACCACGTTTTTTTCGCTTGTTTCCCTACAAAACAATCAAACACACGAGAAACCAAAAATACACCGCATCAAGTGGAAAATGAGATAAAACCGTTCCTCTAATGTGCTAATTCGCCCTACTTAGGCGCTTATATCTACGACATCACGCGCCTATCACACCCCCCAACTTGAGCGTTGCTAGTCCCTAGAAACGAACGAAATAAAACTAAAGAAAGAAACTAGAACACACGAACGGGGGTACGACGGTTATGTCACCTGTAGAAACAATCACAAATCATAGCAATGGATACTCGCCTCTCAATATGCCTGTAACCTACATGCATGCATGCTTTGACAAAACATTGAAAACAACTAGCATTACTTGGCACGTGAAAATGAATACCCCACACGACAAATGCGTCACACAACTCACTAGAACACTCAACATCCCATACAAGCGTTTGGCGAATTTCGTGGAACCGAACAACTGGTCGCCACGTGCCAATCAAAATCAACGCTCAACAAGAATACATGCACATTGAAATATGATTCCACAAAATGAGAAACATCATTATCAACCATGCATAAGTGAGAGTATGAACACGTGCACAAGATCTACTAAGGACTTTTTGGATTATAACGACATTTCGTAGCACAAGGAAAGGAACTGCAAGAATCAGTCTTTGGCCTATCGGCTCAAGGTTAACTACCCACCGGCAAAGACTGGCCATGTTAACTAACTACACAACGCGCCCATTGGCGCCAACCAATCCAAGTCCACCAAATAAAAACATAATCCATGCAAGTTATATTACAGACCCCAAATAAAAAAAAAACGAACATAAGTAGCACATAAAATAACAAGTTCCTAAACATGAAATAACAGATAACTCCACATAAAATAACACCTCCTCATCAACCCATCTACTCAGAAGTCAGCCCATGCAACACAAGTGTCCCAGACTCAATCCTCATCATCCCCACTTTCCTCACTCTCCACAAAGAAAGCTCCTCATCATCAAAGAAAATCATCACCGACCACTAACTTCGAGTAACTCCAATGGAACATAAGGCTCGTGGTCGACCCCTCAATCCGCCTCACCATCCACTCTTCCCCGATTCATCCGGCCGCGAATCCTTGCATGCAATGCCACCTCTCTCTTCATCTTCTCACGACTCGGATGGTAGCAACACCACGACAAAATATTTTCTCGTAGCCAAGTAGTATTGGATGCGTTGGGGGTGGTTCAAGAGTTAAAAGAAAGCTCCTCCCCTCGCACCACGAGACTGGGCCACACTTTTAGTAAGAACAGTGCTATCCATCGGCCCAGGAACTAGTGGATCGTTGTTGAACCACTTAGCTCCCGCCAAACCGGCGTCCCTGGCAATGGCAGTAATCAGACAAGGGAATGGCATGCGAGTCTGTGTCGGGGCATCACGGAAATCAATAATCTTAGTGTAAATAAATAGAGCCCAATCACAGACAGTACCCTCCTCCATAAAAGCAGACAGCAAATTCCCGGTATACTCAGAGGGCTTGTTTTCAGTGGATCTAGGGTCTATGTTATAACACACCACCTGGTTCAGGAATCTAAAAGCTGACTTAAACTTGCCTGGACGGTGAGGGATACTAGCATCTTTACTTTTCTCATACAACAACCTCGCCACCCTACGTTGAACAAACTCTTCAGCGGGGCAAGGGTAATTGGTTTCAACAGTAGGCCTTACATATCGCAAACTTGCAGCAATAATATCGGGTGTGACTACAATAGGAACCCTAGCCACCCGTGGAGGTTATCCGGGTCCCAAAGATCTAACCTCAGCCTGGATCTTTGAACTTGCATATTCTTATAGAATTCCCTCACGAAGTTCTAGATTATATCCGGGATTCGCTCAAAACCAAAATGTCATACCTTTGCCTCACAATGGCTCGTAGATGGTGTCAATCGTGGGAAGAAACCCGGCCCCCGATAATGTGACGCCGCTTCTTCACCCCCTCCGACAGCCGAAGCCTCCCACCGTTCCCGCTCATCCCGGGCAATTTGATCCTTCGTCCTCCTACCCCCGGTTGCCTGCTCTGGAGGGGCACTAGAGGATGCTGCCCCCTTCCCCTTAGCGCTAGTCGAAGCCTTCCTAGGTGCCATACTTTGGATTAAGGTTAGGAAACTAGGGTTTTGGATCCGGAAAAATAAGGGCTTTGGAACGGTTTTGAAAGATATATGTGGTAGAGAAGGACGAAAGGAGTATTTTGGTGAAGTTTGGGCAAGATTTGGGTAGGTTTTGGTAGATTTTTGAAGGTTTTGAAGGTTTGGTTATGGAGGGGTTCATGGGTATTAGGGTTAGAGCGAGAGAGAGAAAAGGTTGAAGAAGATGAGAAGTGGGGGAGAATGACCGGCCAAACCTGTTATGTTCAAAGTTCTGAGGCTTCGAGATCGATACGTAAAATCCTGTATCGATACCCAAACGTTCTGTTTCGAATTGGGCCTACCGGTATCGATACAGAGGTTTTCCCGTATCGATACCGAACTCTTTTTATTTTTTTATTTTTATTTATTTTTTATTTGCAAGGCAATTGCTTGAGGTTAAGGTTTATGGCTTTGGTTTCCAAAACATGACACCTAGTCAGACTGCTGCAAAATTAATCCTTCACACACTTTGTCACGCCATATTTCCCACAGCAGTGAGACACTCATGATGCACAGAACTTGACTTCCCCCCAACTTAACTCCAACCAAACACCGGTTTCCTATGGTTAGACACGGAAAATGACTCGGACTGGTTAAAAGTGGGTCAACGGGACTCATATGTGGTTCAATCACGCAAAGAATACCTTGTGTCATCCCCTATGCACATTATTCACTCTCACAAATGCCTAGTCGACAAATCCGATTTCTTAATTACAGAGCAAAAGCCTACTATTTTATGCGATTGCAGAAATGAATACAAAGAACATGGGAATGCTATCAGAAACACGCTATTATCAATGTGGGGACTCCTATTCTCATGCTTCAGCAATGCATCATGCTCAACCAAGTAGTCAAATATATGCATGCATTCAAGTAAAACAGGCATACTAATCAGCTAAATCTGCTCAACGAATATCCACAAAATGCATAACAACCGTACCCCCAAAAACTACCTAGCAACGCTATATTCAAACAAATGTACAATGTACACCCTCCCCCCAACTAGAAACATGCTATGTCCCCAGAGCATGGAGACAGACAAAAGAAAGAACAAGGGGAAGAAAATGGACCGCAGGATGGCAGCCAACCATCATGACCCCGGCTGATGTATGGGGAATTTTCCGTCACTGCTGAGGTTCGTCATTGGAACTGCTTCCAGGATCCGCTCCTTCGGACCTTAGGAGGTCCACAGCTAGTCACACAGAGCCGCGCCGAAGCTTTTTAGGACTTACAACCGCCACATTTCGTGGCACCCCTGCTTGAGGCTCCTAAATGCCGCACTCACTCCGGCGGTGAGGCCCAAACTACCAAGGCTGGTGTGGTAGCATGCTCGTCCTGCAAAAGACTGAAGAACCAACTACCTACTAGGCAGCAAATGACATTAGTACCGCCCGCTAGTAGAAGCCGGGCTACAACATGAAATACTATAAGAAACAAAAGCCACATGCAAACCACCACTTTCGTCACGTGAAAGGAACGAGTACTACTTTTCTCCCTAATATTCTCACTTAAAGTTGTGTAGAGAAGGTCATCATAACAATCCCGGGTAAATCACGACTCAATAGGTTAAATTTCTCAAGGTTTCTCCTTAAAGAAATCAGAGCCAATCATCTTTTATGACTATCCGAGACAACGCAATAAGATTGTTAGAAACCCAGATACACAAATTCAAGGCTAGAAATTAGGTGGCTATACCAGACCACAATGTATTGAATATATATATTTTTATTTATTTTTATTTATTTATTTATTTATTATTATTTTTTTTACTGGAAAACAGATATTAAATGTACAACATGCCCTTACTAACCGGAGCTGGGCACACGATCCTTATTTTAATAGCGGCGTGCGAAGCTATGATAACCCAAGTCAATGATGGGTATCCCCAATGCTAGGGACCGGGTCCACACTCAAGGAAGAGTATAGTACGCGTGAGCTACCCGTCAGAACAAGGCCATAAAGGCCTACACAACTCAGTCATCCGAATAAACAGGATCGACCAACTCCTCATCAGGTTCACCGACCTCTAAAAATTCCAAATATGGTTTAAGACGCTGTCCGTTGACTTTGAACACATGGTCATCTTTAGGATCACGGACATCGACCGACCCATTTGGATACACATGAACGACTATGTAAGGACCATCCCAACGGGACCTTAACTTCCCTGGAAAAATATGCAGACGCGAATTATAGAGTAAGACTTTCTAATCAGCCCTAAAGGTTTTGCGCTGAATGTTCCTATCATGATACGCCTTAACCTTGGCCTTGTAAATACTCGCATTCTCATATGCGTCATTTCTAAGCTCCTCTAGTTCACTCAACTGTAATTTCCTATGCTCACCCAGTCAAACTCGAATTGACCGGCCCGAATGGCCCAATAGGCCTTCTTCTCTAACTCAACAGGCAGGTGGCAGGCCTTATCGTAAACGAGTCGATAAGGTGAGGCACCCAACACGGTCTTGTAAGTAGTGCGGTACGCCCACAACGCATTCGTCAACCTAGTGGACCAATCCTTCCTAGTCACACCTACGGTTTTCTCAAGAATCCTCTTAATCTCTCATATAACTCGGGCTTGCCCATTAGTTTGGGGATGATATGAGGTGGATACCTTATGAGTAACGGAAACTCCCCATCAACTTCTCAAAAGACCGACTCGTGAAATGCGTTACTCCTGATCCGAGATAATGGCGCGTGGCACACCAAACCTCGACAGAATGTTAGCCTTAAGGAATTTTAACACGACCCTCGAATCCATAGACTTAGTGGGGATCGCCTCCACCCACTTTTACACATAGTCCACCGCCAAAAGGATATACTCATAACCGTGAGAAATAGGAAATGGACCCATAAAAAGTCGATGCCCCAACAAATAAAACCTCTAGCACAAGAATGGGCTTGAGGGGCATCTCATGACGTCAGGACAACTTGCCAAGCTTTTGGCAAATAAATACATGACCTACAAAATAAATGCACACCCTTAAACATATCGGGCCACCAGAACCCACATTGCAAAATCTTGGCGGTGGTCTTCTTCACGGAGAAGTGACCCCCACATGCCTCACTATGACAGAACTCAATGACCCCTTGCTGGTCGGACTCGGGGGACACATCTACGCCTGAATTTGGTCCGCACAGTATTTGAACAAATAAGGATCATCAAATATGTACTGGCGGACGTTCCTCAAAAACCTCTGTTTCTCCTGGGTAGACCAATGAGAAGGAATCTGCCCAGTCACTAAATAGTTAGCAATATCAGCATACCATGGGCACTCATTAACCGTGAACAACTGCCGGTTGGGAAAGGAATCTCTAATGGGTATATCTGAGGTGGGGTCCTCAAACGCCAGACGAGACAGATGGTCCGCGACCACATTCTCTACCCCCTTCTTATCCTTGATGATGAGGTGGAATTCTTGCAAAGAGCGTAATCCACCTGATAAAGCGAAGCTTTAAGCATCCCGCTTGGTCATTAAGTACTTCAGGGCCGCATGATCGGTAAACACCGTGATCTGTGAGCCCACCAGATAGGACCGAAACTTGTCTAAGGCAAACACTACAGCTAGCAATTCTTTCTCGGTGGTTGTATAATTCATTTGGGCCTCATTCAATGTCTTGCTAGCGTAGTAGATCACACATGGATCTTTCCCTCTCCTCTGTCCTAAAACAGCTCCGACTGCATAGTCAGAAGCATCACACAGCAACTCAAAGGGAAGACTCCAATCGGGGGACTACACAATTGGCGGAGTTGTGAGACTCCGCTTTAACTTAAGAAACGCCTCCTCACATGCCTCAGACCACACAAAAGGTGTGTCCTTTGCCAAAAGTTGGCACAATGGACGGGAGATAGCACTGAAATCCTTAATGAACCGCCAAGAAAAACAAATATGTCCCAAAAATGAACGCACATCTTTGGATGCACCTAGGAGTTGGAAGATTACGGATCGTGTCTATCTTAGCTTTGTCCACTTCAATACCCTTTGGCGCACACAATGTGCCCTAAGACAATCCCTTTGGGTAACCATAAAGTGGCACTTTTCCCAATTCAAAACTAAGTGCTTCTCCTCACATCGCTGTAAGACCTTACCTAAATTCTCGAGGCATCCATCAAATGAGTCCCCGAAGACCGAGAAATCATCCATAAACACCTCTACGATGCGCTCAACCATATCACTAAAAATCCCCATCATACACCTGGAAAAGGTACCAGGCGCATTGCACAACCTAAAGGGCATGCGACGATAGGCATATGTGCCATACGGATAGGTGAAGGTGGTCTTATCCTGGTCCTCTAAAGCGACCTCTATCTGGTTGTACCCTGAGTACCCATCTAGGAAACAATAAAAAGCTCGACCAGCCACCCTCTCCAGAATTTGATCAATGAATGGGAGAGGGAAGTGGTCTTTCCGGGTGCTCGCGTTGAGCTTCCGGTAGTCAATGCAAACTCTCCAACCAAGAGGGAATGCGGGTGGTACCAACTCTCCTCGCCATTGGTCACCATTTGACCCCCAAAATTCTCTTAGGCACTACTTGTACTGGACTGACCCACTCACTATGGGCAATCGGGTATATAATACCCGCATCTAACAGTTTAAGCACCGCAGCCCGTACTACCTCCTTCATGTTGGGATTCAAGCAATCACCAGGCCGCCTAGACGGCTTAACACTCTCCTCCAGGAATACCCCGGTGTGTACACCGCGGGGCTTATACCATGAAGATCCGCTATGGTCCAACCTAGCGCACCAATATGGTTTCTCAAGAATTCGAAAGTAACTTCCTCTCTTGATCTTCCTCAAGGGTCGAGGAGATCACCACCGATAAGTATCATTGCCTTTGAGAAAAGCATATTTAAGTGTGTCCTAAGAGGTTTCAACTTCGCCTTTGGGTGGTCGCACTAAAGTGAAGAACTTTGGGCGAGGGTTGCCCAAAGGCTGGAACATAAAGTCATGAGCTTACCCCGCAAAACATCCTCATACTCATCCTCGATCAATAACATCTCACCTAACGCGCCTACCTCTAGATTCTAGAAATGAGACCTCCTCTTGGTAAGGGCTACCTCGAGAGGGTCCTTATACGATCAGATCTATGTGCTCCCAAGCGTGAGTGTCTCTATCAAACATAACTCCTCTATCTCCTCATCATCCTCGCCAAGGTGCTAACATCAGAAACATCTACCTCCATCCTATCCTCGCCAATGTATAACTGGACCTTGCCAGCTTTTGCGCTCATGACGGCATTGGAGGTTGCTAAGAAAGGGCTACCTAGAATGATAGGAGTCTTTTCTAAAACCTCGGTCCCCGGCTAATATCAAGGACAATGAAGTCTGCATGAAATTGAAATTCGCCTACCCGAATCAAAACATCTTCCACCACCCCTTTCGGAACCCTAACACTCCGATCTGCCAACTAGAGTGTGACAGGAGTCTCTCTCAGATTCCTAAGGCCTAATCTCAAAAATGCTGAATAAGGAAGCAAATTGACACTCGCTCCCAAATCCAACAAGGCTTTATCGAAAGTCCGCCTTCAATGGCTATAGGTATGGTGGGACAACCCGATCCTTGCACTTTGCGGATCTCACCAAGGATGGAGCTCACACTGCCTGGGCCGTAACCACGCTTGTTCTCAACTCTTGCGTTTAGTCGCAAAGGTCCTTCAAAGACCTTTGCACACCGGGAAATGACTCTATTGCCTCCATCGAGTGATAGGGGAATTGCACCCTCTTAAAAAGTTCGAGCATCTTATGGTTCATGCTCTGCTTAGGCTTTACCGCCAGCCTTTGAGGAAAAGGCGCTAATGGCTTTGCTAGTGGTGTTTGAGTCGTGGGGACCGCAGCAGTAGGTTCCACCACCTCATGCGACTTCTCAACACTCTCGGGGAGTTTGCCTTGGCGGCCCAATCGATTTCGGGTGAAACCGTGTTCGCTTTGGTGAAATGGGCTTGTCGATCTCCTTCCCACTTCTCGAGAATGGTGACCGACTTGGCCTCTTCGTGATTCTCGACCTTGGTTATTCGACCAAGAATTGCTCTAAGTAATGGGCCCCCGGCCAGATTACCACGGGCCGGAAATTTGCCCTTCTCCCCGCATTTGACTAATTATTGCAAAGTGAGTTGGGACATCCGAAAGTGGTAAGGGGCCCCTATTTGCCGCCTTTGTCTCGGCCCTGAAGGTCATCCGAGATCGCATCATGGAGTTGACATTCTCCTCTAACTTGTGGTCTCAACAACCGCCGCGAATAACCTCGGGGAGGACCACGAGGATGGATGGACTTCCCCTACCGCCGCTGTCCGGTATTGGTACCTAATGACTTGTTCTGCGAGGCCCGGGAAGACCGGACCGGGAAATTGCCGGGTGGGAGGAGGTAGCGCAGCGGGTCGAGCTTGACCTCCACCTCGTAGGTCCGGCTTCGACCACCCAAAGTTGTGGGGTGATCCCGCCACCCCTCGATTGTAAGTATTAGAATAGGGATCCCACGCCCCAACGCATTGACCTCCTCCCCCATTAAACCGACTTGCCCTTTGATCGCTAGAAACCCAGGGCAAGCGGCTGCGATATGTACCCCTTGCACTTTCATCTCAAACACAAATCTCCCCAACACCGACTTCATGAACTGGTCGCCCCCGTCTCACTTAACTCTTCTAACCTCCGAGCCATTTTCTCAACTTGAGTCTCAGAATCGCGGATCACGAATGGTGACAGGGGACAATAGTGGACCCGTGCTGTCCGCCTCGGCCATAATCGATGGTTCTAAGGCTCTCGCTTATCCGGCTAAATCATCTAAGAAATCCCACCCTTCATCACCGCTTTTGGACAAAAAATCATCCCCCTGCAAGATTACTCTATAGGCCGGATGGTCTCCGGCCAAGAGACCTAGGTGGAAAAACTTCGACTAATTGAATCCTCTCTCGGCCATGGTGTGGCAACTGAGGATCAATTCTTTAAAGCGCTCCATGCCTTAAGAAAAGACTACCCTCCCTCAAAAACCTTGTATCCGGCGCCTAAAAAACTTACAGATTTAGCCTCGTAAAAGTACTTCCTATAGAAAGCGCCCAAGACTTGCACCCAAGTGGTAAGGGGTCGAGGCTTACGTGATCCTAAACCACATAAGTGCACCATCCTAAGTGTTGCCTCAAACAACTTGAGGCATGCGTTCTCGTATTGGGTATTGGGCGCTTGAGGTTAGACCAATCCCTCGAAGGTTCGCAGACGTTTCATATGGGTCATCGCACTCCCTCCCATAGAAAGTTGGGAGGTCATTTTAGACACCCGGTTTGACAAAGAAAAGCGCTACGCGCCTCTTTGTGTCTCACGAGGAAACACAATGGGTCCTTCGTGGGTAGACCTCTCGTGGTATAGGTGTTGCCTCAAAGATGGTCATTTTGCTGAAGTCGATCACCATATCACTAGACTCGACTCACTGCATAAAGGATTACTAACAATCGACGGACTCAAAGGGTAATTCGATGAAAAGATCACTAATGGGGATCGACTCCGCCGAAAGCTAGGTCAAATCCCTAACTAGAAGATAAATCACTAGGAGATGCGTAATGACCCGACTCTAGTTCTCTTCGAACTAAACGATGTGTAGGGTCGTAATATAAAGGGTCCTTCCTAGGAGAACCCTTCTTACCCTTACCTATGATGGCTAGACTAATAGACTAAATTAAACTACGACTCAAAACTATCGAAAACTCACACACCGTCACCGCAAGAACGGCGCCAAAAATGCTTGACCAGGCCGGTGATTAACAAAAGACCAATGAAGACGTGGCCCCAAGTGTAGGACTCTCGATCGCTGTAGCACAATAATTCCGAAGTACCGGAGTCGAACCACGAGACGCGATGGAGTGCTTAACCTAAATGTGTGGAGTGTAGTTTGAACCGCTCTTAGGTAACCACCCTTTTGATTGGTGAGATTGATTAATTAACTCCTAGACTGACTTAATTGATTGAATGCGTAATAATTAAGAGAGCGCAGCTGTGGGGACCCAGCGTCCACACCTAGCCTAGTCGATAATCACTCGGGCCACAATGAAATATTTTACTGATTTTAGAATCTGAGAAAAATTTCCTAACGAATGCGCACCACCACCCGCCACCGCATTCGCGGCGCATTCAATTCTCGTAATGCCCGGGTTTGTTCGTTAGAAAGTTCCCGCCCCAAAACCGCCGAAAAATCGATTTAATTCGCCCCGAGGTGGAATATCAACTGGCCTAGATATGGGCACCTTCACCCCGCAGCTGCACTCGATGCGACTACTCACTCATAATTATTAAAGTTGCAAGATTCGGTAAAAACCTAGAACTATGCATGCTTGATGGATTAAGTATAAGAGCGATAACGAAATACGAAAACAAACTAAAAATTTCAAGGAAAGAAAAAACTTAATTTAATTACCAACGCGCGAAGCAAACAAAGTACTGCAGTGCTGGAGAACGAAACTTAAAACGAAGCTTGAATGTAGAACAAAGATCCGTAGCCGAAAACTTTAAACTTGGAAACACTAAAAAAACTAAGTAAAATTCGTGGAACCCTAAATAAATCGCAAAGCAAAGTATTTATAACTCTCAAAAAGTCAAAGCCGGTGATGAGGTCAACAAACGGCCATGTGACCCTCGGTATCGATACAGGAAAAGTCCTGTATCGATACCCGTGCCTTCTGTCCTCAAGTGATGCAATTGGTATCGATACAGGACTATCGATACCGGATCCTTTATAGTGCCTTCTAAGCTGATCTGGCCGTCCCCACTTGGGCTCCGCTGGTTCCTCACGTTCCTAACCGCCATGTCCACTTCTCGCGTACTTTTCCGGCTTGTTTCCCTACAAAACAATCAAACACACGAGAAACAAAAAATACACCGCATCAAGTGGAAAATGAGATAAAACCGTGCCTCTAATGTGCTAATTCGTCCTACTTAGGCGCTTATATCTACGACATCACGCGCCTATCAGCCAACTACTACCTCAACTACCATTCTATTTCCTATAAACATACCTCCACCCAGCCGAGCCGAGGTTTGAGATGCTTGGGCTTAGCTCGATAGAAATGTGGCTGGCTCGAGCTCGGCTCGCCTGAGCTTGAAAGTCACGTGGGTAACCATATGCAAGGGCATTGAGGAAGTAGTGTTGTAGCTAACATAAGTATCTCCTCTCAAGAAGTTTTCCAAAACTTCTGATGTGGGACTAGTGATTCTTACCTTGGGTGGGTGATTGGGTGGGAACTCTCCTTTCTAGAGTATTTGTGAAACTCCCTAATCCCACATGGCCAACTACTACCTCAACTACCATTCTATTTCCAATAAATATACCTCCACCCCTTTTGCCCTCACTCGCCAGGCGCGCATGCAACCTAGAACTGCCACTTGGCAATTGGGTACACGTGCGCTAAATGTTGACATATACACATATGTCTGCATATGCATGCCTGTACCGAGCAGGTAGTAGCTCAAGCTCGGTTTGTTTATATAACCAACCAATAAATGTAGCTCGAGCTCATTCACTAGCCACAAAGTCGAGCTTAAACGAGCTCAACTTGCTGACCACGAGCAGCTTAATTGGCTCATTTATAGCCCTAATTAGAACCATCTGATTCATTTAGTTTGGGGCTCGAGCCCCAGGAATCCTCCTACAGAATGTCCAACGAAATGCTACCCATGCAGCACCAACACTTGTCAGAGGTGACGTACGGTGTTGGATACTTGTCAAACATCAACATTCTCTAGACACGTGTCCAACACTTAAATTCGAAGTGTCTTTTTTTCTCCATATCTACTATTTAGACACTCCAGATGCATTAAAAAAAATTTAAGATGTAAAGGTTGTGTTCATTTTGGTAGTTTAGTTTAGTTTTGTTTGTAGGGGTAATGAGTGGAGAGAAGAATAGGCTAATGATTGGAAATAAGGGTAATGAGTGTGGAGAGATAGAGAGAGAAATGAGAATATTAGAAAATGGAGTAATGATTGGAGAGAGAAATAGGGTAATGATTTGGAAAACTAAACTAAACAAAAATGGGCAAACGAACACAGCCAAAGCTTTTTGCTGAAATACTTTTGTCAATGATTGTAATGATAAATATGGTTAAATGTATATATGGTGTTACATATTTACAATTAGAGCCTTAATCTTTTCAAGTTTTTATTCATACAGTACTATACATATATAGTTTTCAAATTGTGTCCCAATGAGTCGTATCTTCCAATATTTTCAAATATACATGTCGGTGTTGTGTCCATGTTCGTGCCACATAGACTGCTACAAATCTCTATTCTCTTCCCACTCAGAATAGGGAGGCTAATTTATCTACTTTAACAGGTCATTCGCCAATAAGATAAGAATTTCCTCAGTCACCGACTCACCTTCTGCGGGAAAGCTAAAAGTGCAATTGTTGCAGTTGAAATGGAAATTCGAGAAAGTACACAAACCTTGTAGAATATCGTATCAGCTGCAAAAGTAACGAAGCAACAAAGAGAAGAAAAAATAGTCAGAATACACCATATCTTCAAAGGATACCACAATTTTAGAACGTCTAAGTTAATTTTACATGCAGTAAAAGGAGAAAATTTAAATGAACCAGCACCGATATCCCTTAAGAAGAAATATTAAAATTAAACCCAGAGTGCGTCAAAGATAAAGCTTCTTTGCTAAGTCAGAGAGGTGATGAGCAGGACAGAAATGCATAAAGTGACATTAAAAGGCAAAACCCATGCGAATGCACAAGTGTTCATGTACAGATGGATATTGAATCACGACAATTCTTTGTTAACAAATAGAACTTGGCAACAGGCAATTCGAGTGAGAAATGTGCAGGACAACCCTAATAATACACTTGAACACGGTCACGACCAATAGGTGTGCCGTACATATCAGAAATATAAGCAAGCGAAAGCGAGAAAGTGGTTACTTTGGTGGAGAAAACGGCATGTTTAGCAAGTAACAGCAGTTACCGTTAGGTACGGATTGACCACAGTAGAGCGTGCAACTTGGTCCTTCATTCTCCTTTGCATTCTGCATAAGCAAGAAAACAAAAGTAGCTTAGAGTCCAGCCTGACATGTCCCCCAATATTAAAAATGGACAAATAGATTGAGATTTTTTTCATCGGTAAAAAAAGTGCTAAACATTTAAGCATGTCAAGCTATGTTACATGGACTTGGGAACGAGTATTGAGTGTGTGTGTGTGTCCAAGCGTCAGATCTTCCTAGACTTAAATCTTAGGACACTCAGATATATGTCCCATAACAGGGTACGGCTACGGAGACACGTCCTGAATACTTGTTTGTAGTATACGTTGCATGACTAGAACAAGTTATATATTGTAAATTATACTTAGTATTTAGTAATGTATTTAAACAAGAAGAGTCAAGAAAATGTGTTTTTTCTATTTCATGTCCATATGAAAGTGTAGAAATATCGTTTTTCTGTCTAATTTGGTATTCTTTTTCTGTAAATATCATACAATTAGAAGATCTAAGTGTCCAAAATAGATACGCATATCAGACACAAGACATGAGTACTTCAGCCAAAATGAAGGATCCATGTAACATAGATGTCAAGTGCAAGTACCTCACATGCTGCATGGCTTACTGCTTTATAAGAAAGATCAAATTCTGCCATCACTGCGCGTTGTAAATTCCAAAGTGAAGCCACAAATGATCGGCATCAGATTCGGAACAATAGTGGCTGTGTTTGGTTTAGAGTTTTAGTTTAGTTTTGATAATGTAAGCAGGTGTAATAAGTGGAGAGAGATAGAGAGAGAAATGAGAAAAATAATGATGTCATCAAAACCAAAACTGGCTCAAAACTTGTAAACGAACATGGCCAGTAAAACTGTAAATCTTGTAGAAGAAAACAAACTATACCTGCACTTCAGAACTTTCAAGTAGTCTGAAACGGTAACGAAAAAGGGTGGTTTCCATGGAAAGAAACCATTTTCTTAGTTCCTCGCTAATGCATCAGCAAACAAATAATAAGTAAGAACTCTGCAAAGATACAGACTCTCACAAAAATAGTAATAATTCTAATAATAATAATCAGGGATACAATTACTTACGTCCTACAGTAAACAAGATGGAGAACAAAGTGGGAATATCTTTGTTGATAATCTTAGATGTTGTTGGGATTATGTATTTTTCAAAAAAAAAAAAAACTCTTCAAAGAACACATGTCCATATTGGCTAACTAGAAGACATTTGTGTTCTTTATAAGTGTGGAGGCTCCATGAACCATTGATGAGCTAGGCCCAAGAGAGGCCTCGTGCGCCCACAGATTGGGCCAAGGACCAAGCTAATTTGTGAAAACCGATCTGTTAACTAGTCAACCGGGTGAGCGTTGCGAACCTCGCATGCGGGGGGGTGCAAATCCCTAAATTTGGAGCCTCGCGGCACATACTATTACAAAACATGATTAAAATGTGTGTTAAATTAGTTTTGGTAAATTGATTCAATCACTTTGCTGTGATCTGGCACTACAAACGGTGGAAACATAAGTTGTTGTTTTTTTACCTCACTACCAGAAATTGACTTCCTATTGTTCTTCTATGAAACCCGTTGTTGCTAATTCGTCCACTGACCAAAACCGTCAAGAAATTTAAGATTCGACCAATAATGATTTTTTCTGCAAAAACTATATCCTAAAGGCCCTGTTTGATGACCTGTATGATTACTACTCTACTTTTGAAACCGCCAAAGATGTTTGGGATGCACTACAGAAAAAAATATGATATTGAGGAGGCTGGATCTAAGAAATATGTTGTGAGTCGATATCGAAAATTTCAGATGGTCGATGAAAAATCTGTGGTGACCCAATCCCATGAGTTACAGAAAATTACTCATGAAATTTTGTCTAAAGGTATGACTATTGGTGAACAGTTTCATGTTGCAATCCTTATCGGACAAACTTCCTACATGATGAAAAGATTTCAAGAAAGATCTCCGCCACAAAACAAAGGAGTTTTCGATGGAGAGGTTGATTGTCCGTCTTCGGGTTGAGGAGGAGGCATGGAAACAAGATAAAAAAGATGAGATTCTTTTTGTTGCTAATAAAGGAATCAGAGTTCGGCTGTGCTCAAGCCGAAAGGAAAAATCATGAAACTAAACCAGAACTGCAAGACTTAGAATGTGAAGCCCTATCAAAACAGGAACCAACCCCCTTTGGCTGGCCAGGCTCGAAACATAGACTCTATCCAATTTCTGTGTTACAATTGTAACAAGCCTGGTCACATGGAAAAAAATTGAAAGAATGCCTGGCGTCGCTCTGGTCCCCAGGCGAACATGGTGAATAATGAACCACTAGTGGCTATGATATCAAAAATCAATCTGATAAGTGGTTCAGAAGGGTGGTGGATAGACACGGGGCGCTTCTTGTCATGTCTGTTATGATCGTTCCTTGTTTAAGAGCTATTCTGAAATAGAAGATAAGAAAGTGTTGTTGGGTGATTCCCACACCACTAAGGTTTTTGGAATTTGTGACATTGATATTAAGTTTACTTCTGGAAGGATTGTTACTCTGAAAGAAGTCCTACATACTCCAGAAATCAGGAAGGATCTTGTGTTGGGCTACCTCCTTAACAAGGCTGGCTTTACTTAGACACTTGGAGCGGATTAGTATACGCTCCCCAAAAGTGGAGGTTTGTCAGTAAAGGTTAATGTTGAAATGAATAAAATTGATGCTTCCTCTTATATGGTTTGTTCTGTGAATGTCTGGCATGCTAGACTTTGTCATGTGAACAAGAAATTGATTAAGAACATGAGTAGCTTAGGTTTTATTCCTAATATTGCCTTAAATGATTTTGAGAAATGTGAATCATTTAGTCAGTCTAAAATCACTAAGAAGCCACACAAATCAATTTCTAAGGAATTAGAATTGGTTGATTTGGTGCACACTGATATTTATGAACTATACGGAGTTCTCACTAGAAATGCACAAAGATATTTTATCACGTTCATTGATGATCATTCAAACTACACTTCTGTTTATTTAATGAAGCATAAAAGTGAGGCTTTTGACATGTTTAAGATCTTTCTAATTGAAGTTGAAAATTAGTGTAATAGAAAGATTAGGAGACAATGTAGTGATAGAGGAACTGAATATGATTCGAATGATTTTATTGCTTTCTATAATTCTACTGACATTATTCATGAGAAAACTGCCGCTTACTCACCCGAAATGAATGGAAAGGCAAAACGTAAGAATAGAACTTTGTGTGAACTTGTAGTTGCTATTATGCTTAGTTCGGGTGCAGCTTCACATTGGTGGGGTGAAATTCTTTTAATTATATGTTATGTTTTGAATAGAATTCCTAATTCTAAATCTTCGATTTCACCTTATGAATTATGGAGGAACAAGAAGCCCAATGTTTCTTATTTTAAAGTTTGGAGCTATTTAGCTTATGTGCGCATTCCTGACCTTAAAAGGTCAAAGCTAGCTAGTAGAGCTTATGAATGTGTTTTTATTGGTTATGCTGTAAACAGTATGGCTTCTAGATTCGTCGATATCAACAATAAGGTGATTATAGAATCTATTGACGCTCACTTTTATGAATATAAGTTTCCTTTTAAATCTAGAAATAGTGGGGGCACTGAATCTAGTAGTAGTACCTAGATTAGAAAGAACCTAGAAACGTGAACGCTAGGGACACTGATATTGAACTGAGAAGGAGCAAAAGGGCTTGCATCTCGAAGGACTTTGGTCTTGACTTTGCATTCTCCTTAGGAGAGGACCCCACTACACTTCAGAAGCCTTGTTTTCCCAGGATGATGATTTTTGGCAAGAAGCCATTAATGAAGAGATGGACTCACTGGAAACCAATAGAACATGAAAACTAGTAGACTTACCACCAGGTTGTAAGACAATTAGTTGTAAATGGGTTCTTAAAAGGAAGTTAAAGCCTAATGGTACAGTAGATAAATTCAAAACTAGACTAGTAGCTAAGGGATATAGGCAAATGGAGAATATTGATTTCTTTGACAATTATTCTCTTGTGACATGGACTACCTCTATATGAGTATTGATTTTCATAGATGCAATCCATAATTTAGTGATAAATCAAATGGATGTTAAAACTGCTTTCTTAAATGGTGATTCAGAAGAAGAGATTTATATGGCCCAAACCGAGGGGTTTGTTGTCCACGGAAAGAACGAAAAAGTGTGTAAGTTAGTTAAATCCCTTTATGGCCTTAAACAAGCTCCTAAGCAGTGACATGAAAAATTTGATAATCTTGTCATTTCGAATAGTTTTAAGCTTAACGAAAGCGATAAGTGCATATACTACAAGTTTGAGAATTCAGTATGCACTTTGATATATTTATATGTTGATGACTTGCTTATTTTTGGTTCTAGCTTATCTGTTATGAATGAAACCAAATCAATGCTTAGCAAGAATTTTGACATGAAAGACTTAGGAGAAGCTGATGTTATTTTGGGTATCAAAATTACTAAGTCAGATAATGGCATCTCACTTGATCAGACTCACTACATTGAGAAAATTTTGAAGAAGTATAATTATTTTAATTGTAAACCTGTTTGCACTACTTTTGATCCTACTGTGAAATTATTTAAGAACACTAGTGATAGTGTTAGACAATCTGAAAATGTAAGTATCAGTAGTAGTCTTCTTTATGCTATTGATTGTACTAGACCAGATATTGCATATGTTGTGGGTGTATTGTGCAAGTTTACTAGCCGACCTAATATGGAGCATTGGCACGCTATTAGGAGGGTAATGCGGTATCTCAAAAGAACGATGAACCTTGGGTTGCATTACTCCAAATATCCCACAGTTTTGGAGGGATATAGTGATGCTGATTGGAATTACCCTCTCGATGACTCCAAGGCAACCATTGGATATGTGTTCAATATTGCTGGTGGTGTAGATTCTTGGAAATCCAAGTAATAGACATATTGGCACAATCTACTATGGAGTCAGAGTTGATAGCAGTAGCTACTGCTAGTGAAGAGGCAGGTGGGTTGAAAAATCTTTTGTCAGAAATCCCTCTATGGGACAGATCGATACCGGTGATCTTAATCCATTGCGATAGTATCGTGGCTATTGGAAAATTTCAGAACCGTTATTATAACGGCAAGAGATGACAAATACGTCGTAAGCACAGTTTAGTGAAAGAGCTCCTCACTACTAGTGCTGTTAGAGTGGATTATGTTCGGACGGAAGAGAACCTTGCCGATCCTTTGGCGAAAGGACTAGCTCAAGAAAAGGTGTGGTACACCTCAAAAGGGATTGGACTAAGGCCCATTGAGAAATGAGTCACTTGTGATGGATATCCAACCTATAGACTGGAGATCCCAAGGAAAAAATGAGTCACATGTGTGATATGTTAAGAATCATACTAAATTAAAAATAAATTCAATCCCTAAGAAGCATGACATCCTGTAGCGTAAAAATGCTATGTTATTTTATAACACTTAATGAGTTCTATAGCTCTGTGGAGTGGAGTACCTAGACCATAGGATTACTCTTGATAGACT
>CM040173.1:19827500-19860000 GCA_022606695.1 Vaccinium macrocarpon | reverse complement strand
ACGGCTTGTTATATATCAACTGACTTTTGTTTTTGTTTTTGTTTTTTTTTTTTGTAGAGCTAACATGGCTTCCGCTTCTTCCAACGCCACATCTGGATGACCAATGAAAGTTTGTGCTTGCGAAGTCGGTCCGTGCATCCCCACCAAGGCTGACCCTAGTGCTAAAAACCATGGCCGATACTATTATAAATGCCCCATTACCAATGTAAACCTCTCCACAAAACTACATGAATGCTTGTTTCCGCAATTTTGAGAAATACAAATAAGCATCATTGGTGCTGTCGAATTTCATTCCCATCTTCGGTTCCTCGACTATATCTTCATAATTTTCAATTGGCGCTTTACCATCACCACCCTCCTTTATTGGAGAACCATTCGTAACCTCTTCTTCTTCTTCATTGTTTCCACTCCATACCTCTTCCACTTCTTCGTCCCTTTCTTCAATTTGGGAAGATATAGGACACATCACCAATGGTGGTGATGGTAACTAAAACATCACCTACACATTAAAAATAAACAAGAACAAACAATCCTAGGCTACAAGTCACAGTTTTATGGAATCTGTTCACAAAGGAAATGATATGTATGCTCAGAAGATTACTTCTTGTTGATGTGCACACTACACTCACACGATAGGAAGGTAGATGTTCAACCAAGTGAATCTTCACAATCTTTCCATATCTACAACGAAAAATTTCTAGCCTAATTTACAAATACAGTATCTAAATCTGGTGGAAAAATTCTAAAACAATGATAGGTATACTCACAAAACAATCTGGTGGCAAAATTCTATAGCAAAAACAATCCTAGGTAGACATTGGTACATAATTAAACACTAGTCATTATGGCTCCTTGGGCAAAACTAATTAAACAGTGGTCAATGCTTCAATTTTTTCACAATAACAACTAAGACAAGGATTCCTTCCAGCAATTTTTGAAGACATTCAATAGAGAGAGAGAGAGAGACCTTGGTTGAGTCGTACAATTTCTGGGCGTTGTCGTGGTGGTGTCGACTGGTGGTGGTGGACAGGTTGGGCTTGAGAATGTAAGATTTCTTCTATTGGGCGTCTTGGTGGTAGAGTGATGCCAGAGTTGAGTCGCCGGTCGAGGACAGTTGAGCGTCAGAGGGTGGGGTCATGGGTTGCCGGTGAAAGTTGATCTTCTTCCTCTCCTCTCTCTCTATCAAACGGCTAGCGAAAAATGAGAGTGAATGAGCCTATTTAGTCACTGATGAAGGACAGTCATCGGTGAAGGGCAGTTGAGCATCGAAGGGTGGGTCGTGGGTCACGATCTTCTTCCTCTCTCCTCTCTATCAAACGTCCCGAAAAATGACAAGTGAAACAGACAATTTGGGGATTTTGAAATTTTCAAAAGAAAAATCTGGGGGTAAAGTGGGCGGGCCCCACGTGAACAGTGCGCAGGCCGCAGGGTGTGGCTGTTGTTTTTGCTTCCCCAATCCCCAAATTGTCAAACGCTGATTCTACCCCAAATTGACCCTAGGTTTGGAGCATCAGATCCCCACAAACTCAGATCTCCCTCAAATCAATTGGCGACCATGGAAACTCAACACCACTCGTCATCTCTAGCACCACCCGAAACCGCTAATGGCGCGCCAACACCGACGCAACCCACAACCTCTGATGGCACACCGACCTCATCGAAACCGTAAGCTCGTTAAACTTTGATTCTCGCCCAAAAGTGAACGTTTATCCTTGGTTTATTCATATACTATGAGTCTTGTTTTGCTTGAAAATTGAAACAAATGCAGAGATAGAAAAGCTTCTTTTGCACCTTTTTTTTTGGTTGAAAAGTGGACCAAATGCATAAAAAACTAACATTGTTCTTTTCTAGACTTGCTTTATTAATATACTATAGTTGCTTGTATATAAAAGTATTGGTTATGGTCCCTGACACTTAAAAAAAATTAAACATCTATCTAGTATGACTGTGTTTTGTTTGGTATGACTTTAAATTGGTTTTCTTTTATTTTTTGTAATATAATTTTATTCTACTTCACTTGCTTCAACTTATCGTCTTTATTCACTACAAGAAAATGCAGATTCGGTGACACAACAAAATGCATCGGCAAAAGTACATTTGTGTCGGCAAAGGTTTTCGCCGATAAAAAATTTTGTGTCGGCATATCATCGCCGTTGATATGTCAGGAAAGGGTTTTCCCGACATGAAATTTTGACGTGTCGGCAAAAGTATAGTTTTAGCGATGTGATTTTGCGTCGGCAACAATCATTTAAAAAAAAAAAATCTTCTAGTACTAAACTTGTGCACACCCCATGTTTTGAACTCGAGACCTCTAGCATCTAACTCTACATTACCATGTGTCTACCAACTACACCAACTTACTCTTTCTTAATATTATTCCAATATCCAATACATAACTTACACATACACTAAATACAGTATACATACTTATATCTAGTGTATATGCGTACTTATATCATGTATAATGTATATAAATTATATTCTCCCTCCGTCCCAATTTCTTGGCCCCTTTTGGGGAAGAGGGTTTTTAAGGGGTGTGAAAACTTTGTATTGATTTTTCTATTTTGCCCCTAAATCCAGTCAAAAATATTACTATGACCAAATTTGTGAGGCTAATTTATTATATGAAAGTCAAAACATATTCAATATGGATTTTGGTTGATAGATATCAATTAGTTTTATTATACAAAATTTTTAAAATCATAAAAACCGTTATAAAATAAAAGATAATAGGCTAGCCAATTAAGATGGGAAAAGTACTTTTTAAGGGTAAAATTGGAAAGTGATCTAATTTTGATGGATGTTTTTAGAAGTGGGACAAATATTTTGGGACATCCCAAAATAGAAAGAATCAAGAAATTGGGACGGAGGGAGTACTTGTTTTTGGAAATTTATTTTCACACTTTTTTTTTAATCTTTTAGCAAAAAAATACATACATTATCAAACATTAAGAAAACAAAAAATAGAGTATGGACATCAAAAAGGGAAGTGGAAAAACCAATCCCCCTATTTTTTCTGAGGCTATTATATATAGTATACGCATTCATGAAAATTTTGTTTGGATCAAGCCTTTTCCAGTCCCTTTTTTTTTTTTTGCTGATTCCTCATGAGTACCATTAAAAACATGTTTTAAACACAATGAACGGTTCGGATCATCAAAATATGACTAGGAACTATGAGGTCCGTATTTTAGCAAAGTCAAGGATCTCTGAATGAATCCTGCCTAATATATATATAGACACTCACACACAAATAACACATATACTATACATATATTTAGATTTTTGAAAGTTTAATTTTTTTTTTTTTGACAAAAATCACTTTTAAGTTCTGTATAATATATGTATAGTACTGTATATATACATAAATATTATATAGGAATCATTGATGACACAAAGATGTCATCGGCTAAAGTTTAACTTTTGCTGATGCACATTCTGTCGCCAAAAGTTCCCCTTCAGGACTATCGCCGACACAAAAATGTCGTTGCCAAAATATTCAACTTTTGCCGATGCACATTTCATCGCTAGAAAAAACTTCCTTCGGCAAAAATTTACCGGGAAAATATTTCCTGCCAACCTTGCTTTCGTCGACTACATTGCCGACACATTTATTTCCATCGCCAAAATGTTTGTATTTACTAACATGAATTAATTTTGCGTCGGCAAAAGCATTCTTTTGCAGAGCAAAAATACATTGCATCGGCAATCTAGTTGCTTGACACCTAGCGTTGTTGTAGTTAGCGTCGCCCCAAGCGTAGTGCTAGGTCATAGAAAGCATAGTAACCCGGCAAGACCGGGGTTGATTTCCACAGGGACCAAATGCACCCGGCATGAGATTGACTTGCGATGAGGTTTATGGCGTTAAGATGGCCAACTTATAAGGTGGTTTGTTTGGTGGTTCTCTCTCAACCTCTAAATGAGTAGAAAATGAAGGTTTTGCTCATTTAAACTAAAGGCAAAGTCAAGGGGTTCAAAACACCCATGACTTGAATTAAATTGTTCCTCTCAAGATTACACGGGTAAATCATATAGTTAAACATGCTTAACCGGAAGATTTAACATTTTAGCACATTTGGATTCTAGAAAATGGGTTTGATCAAGAGTAGGGTTCATTGAGACATTTGTACAAACACTTAGAATGTCATAGCTCTAAGCATCATATGTGGCAAGAAGTCAAGATCTTGCTTACACAAGATCAAAAAAGGTAGCCATACTAAGTTTTGATACATAAAATTGAACCCTAACTCTTGAACAAACAACTTTTAATACTCATTTTGAGAGAAGAAAAAAAATAACCCAAGCCATGGGGTGCTAATCACCCCATGACCTAGCCTTGCTACGCTGCTCACACATACTCAAAGGGCAAATGGAAATACTAAGTGAAAATGGCACAAAAATGTGAAACATAACGAAAATAGAAATAAATTAAAGATTTGAATAGATAAGAAGAGTGCTTACAACTTTAATGAAGGCCGTAGCCTTGGTTCTTGAAGATTAACACCTAATTTCTAGAGAGAAGGTAGAGAAAATGGGTGAGGAAGAAGAATGGAGGTAGAGAAAGAAGTTGAAAGTGCAAGATACCCTATTTTATGAAGTTTGGGGTCTTTTATAGTCCCAAAGTTACAATTGAAATGTCTATAAAGCCCCAAAGTCTTAACTTGGTCGGGTATAAAATTTGGCTGAAAAACCTAGGTCCTATTGATAGGAGTTATTCTCCTATTGATAGGAGAACTCTTTTGCGCATGGATGGCCAATCTGATCCCTCTCCTATTGATAGGGCCAATTCTCCTATCGATAGGACTTCACTACTTCACAAAAATGGCCAGACTGATCCATGTCCTATCGATAGGGCCAATTCTCCTATCGATAGGAGTTCCTTGGTAGAAAATAATGGTCAATCTGATCCCTCTCCTATTGATAGGGCCAATTCTCCTATCAATAGATGTTAAAAATATGATCTTCGCCCATTCGTTCTCAACTTGACTTGGGTCCTTGCTTAGGCGTACTTGACCTTCTTCCATGACTTTTCTTGCGAATTTCTCGGCACCGTAGTGGTGTGCCACTTGTCCTTGGAACTTGGTTCGCGGATTGACTCGTGTTCGAGCCATGGCACCGAAGAGATGCATTATTTTTCTGAAAAACTGTGAACGACAAAAACATAACCTACGCGCAATATCAATCAAATAAAAAAATTTATGTGCGAGTGTGTGACAAAAACGAGGTAGATAAGCCCCTTTATTTATACTATCGGGGGCTTATTACTAGTCGCCATTGGTGTATTTTCTTGCAGTGCTTTTTTTTCTTTTAGGTGATCGGAACTGAGTCATATTTGCAAGATGAAGAATTCTTCGCAATGAGAGGAAAGTATTAGCGGAGATGCATTCTATTTTATTTTTTGAAATGATCTACATGTATTTCTTTTTTGGTAGATATTCAAGAGAAAACTGAAAACATGTAGTAATTTATTTTGACATTATTATCTTTTTGTGATGAAATGCTTGCATTTTTTACATTGTTGTTTTGTTGGAAATATATATTTGTTGTTATTGTTTTTAGAGCAAATTTGACAATATTATGTGTAATATGTGAGATTTGGTTGGTTAAAGTGCTCTGTGAAGTCACTGGAAATCACCGGGATGGAGTTTGGAGTTTACTGTGTGAAGCATTGGGGTACAGGGGCAGCAAAACAGCAACGTTTCATTCTTCTCTCTTTTTCTTTCTTTTTCTTTTTTTTTTTTTTTTTTTTTGGGGGGGGGGGTTGCAAAGCGACATCATTTTGAGACCCCGGAGCTGCCTAGACTCAATCCGAGCCAACGGTTTCTCTTTGGGTGGTTCTAAAGGGGGCATATGGTTTTAACCCCATCAGTTGAAATAACCATCACAAAGGGGTAGACCTCTCTGAATGCTTTATGATCTCCCAAGGCAAAGATGAACTTTGTGCGTAGGTATGGGCAAATTCCTTCCTTCTCTTTCTTGGAAGATGATTTTTGTAAGATATCCCTAACGTTTTTTTAGGTTTTTTCCCCAACATTCGGTACTCATTTTTTAAACAAAAAAAAATCCTATATGTTAACAAATACTCCTATATGTTTGGTTAAAAAAATTAAAAATACTTTCTATAAAGCACTTGAATTAAATTAGTTATCGTTATTTCACAATGTTGTACTAAACTATAACTCGGTGGTTGCCATAAGGACCAAATGTAAATTCCAAAGTTGTTGTTGGGAGGGAGTTTATATGGTGTCCAATCTAAAATGTTCAAAAGTATTTTTGATGGTTCAAATATTAAGTATTATCCTACATGTAAAATAATCTGGACCATGAATTGTTGAATGGACGGCTCAGACTAAACACTACATAGGTTCAGGCACTACAAAGATCCTGGTTTCGTAGATGGCATTGGCTTTGTGTTGTCAATATATGTACTTTATGTATAGGGTGATTCTATTAACAGTCCTACATATACTCCATGTAACCTACAAAAAACTCTCCCATTTCCCTTAATGTGCAAAGACGAAAATGACCCTACATATCCCCTTCTACAACCAAACTCTTCTTCTTCTTCTTCTTCTTCTTCTTCTTCTTCTTCTTCTTCTTCACTTCACTGTCAGACAAATTTGAACTCTCCTATGACACTTCCCGCCCCGCCACTCCTCCTCCACTGCCACCCACATTTGTTAACATCTTCTTCTCACTATCAATGGAGAATGAAGGACTAGACAAGCAATCAATGGTGGGTTCTTCTCCTTCCTTGGATCTATTTGAAGGTTTATATTCAATTGAAGAAGAAACAATAGAAATGCAATCAAATTTGTTGGTAGACAATACAATGGTGGAAAGCCAAATTGCTGTGATGAACAATGTTCCTTTGGTGGAGCCAAAATGTCATGAAGAGGTGAGCATTTCGATTCAAACACGAAGAACATTTTTGGAAAACTGCGTTTTTTTTCCAACATTCATACCCCGAAATATGTTAACATTTTCAACAAATCGATGTTGAAACATTTGACTTAACCTACATTATGGCAAACAAAGTTCAATAGTAAATTGTCGACTTAATTCACTTTTTTCAACATCATAATATCGAATTCTACATATTATATCAACATTTTCATTCCGAAAAAGATACAAAGAAAATTCGACAGATTACAAGTTTCGACAAGACAATGTTGAAATTATTTTCTTATTTCAAGATTTAGATTATGAAAGTTGTACTTGTAAATTTTTGCAACGTCGTAGTACAATACCTTTCAAAAAGATAATGTTGAAATTATTATCTTATTTCAACATTTGGATGCCGATGATTGTACTTGCAAAATTTCCTTTTCTGGTAGTAGAATACCTTTCATCAAGATAATGTTGATAACAATCAAATTTTTGTCATGTTGATGTTGAAAATGGTACAATTTTTCGAAGTCAATGAGAGCAATCCTGAATTTGTTATCTTTTTATTCATCCTTTCGTCCGTTAACTCCCACTTGTTTATGTAACTAGGATGGTGGTGCAGTCTAAGCGACGATAGTTCTTGTCCTTGCCAAATTGCAGTGGCCACGTGCATGTCAAAACTAACCAACAAACTTCTATCCTCTGATCCACCCGGAGGCTGAGTGTTAGCTGCATCCTCCTAGTCCTCTACCTCATCCTGAGTCAAAGATTCAACCTCTATCCCAGACTCCTCAACCTTTGCCTCCGCAAGGAACCGACCTCCTCCTCGAGGAGGTCATTCTCGGCATCAGCCTCGGCCTCAGCGCGGTGGACGAGCCATAACCTACATAAAAATCACAAAATATATGTTAAAGTCATATATATATATAATCACATAACATGTCAATCAGTATTACGCACAAGTACAAAATTCAAAATTAGGGTGTTGAATAAAAAAACTTCAATCAACATGCTCATGTTGAAATAATCCCCTTATAACAACAATCAAATGTTGAATACTGCAAACATGTTCTATGTTTCATTGAACTTAAACATTCTCAGTCTGAAATTAGATATATTATTCAACAAGTAGGTGTCGAAATAAGTAGATCTCACAAATTTATCTCTGGTTCATTTAATGTAGATTTCACGAATTTCGATATTAAGAACTTGGAAAAATATATATATTTCGACATGCAAATCTTGAAAACAACAAAATGTGATCACATGTACTAACTTTGACATTATGATGTTGAATTTAGCGATAAATTTCAACAGGATAATGTCGAACATAAACAATGTCCAATTTTTCCACCAATTTGACCGCAACTTGGTTCAACATTAAGAAGATGAATTAGAAGTGTAAATTTTGACATGGGTATGTTGAAAATATACTTCAATTCCGACATGATGATGTTGAACATAGACAATCTCCAATGTCCCCACAAAATTTCACAACAACTTCGTTTGACATGAATAAGATGAATAAAGGCATAAATTTCGACATGGGGATGTTGAAAATATACTTAAATTTCGACATGGTGATGTTGAACATAGACAATCCCCAATTTTTCCACAAGTTTCACAACAACTTGATTCAAAATTAATAAAATGAATAGAGGTATAAATTTTGACACGGTGATGTCGAAAATAGCCAATTAGACCTTGGAGTCTAAATCGACATGTAGTTGTCAAAATTCAGAGTGTATTTCAACATTCAAAGTACGAAAACATGAACAAGTGGGTCGAACCCGAACTCAATTTAACAGACAATGTATATGTCCAAACCCCAATCCAACAACTCACATTGTTCAATTCGATCATCAAATCCTCAGATTAGTTTGCTATATACAAATATATACCAAAAGTATATATCCATCCAAACTCCTCAGATTCAAAGTGCAAAAAACACCTATATATACACATATATATGAATACAAAAGAGAGAGAGAGAGAGAATAGCGGACGAGGGAGAGAGAGACGAGAGGAGACACCTACCAGACTGTTTCAATGGTGGAGGATCAACGGTGGCGGTGTTAGTGGCTATGGTGGTGGCAGAAGGTGGAGAGAGAGAGAGAGAGAGAGAGAGAGAGAGAGAGAGAGAGAGAGAGAAGAGAATGGAGAGAGAACCAGTGGAGGTCGGCGGTGGCTAGGCAGAAGGTGGAGAGACACAGAGATGAGAGAACAAGAGAGAGGGATGATCGGGTGTCGTCTGGGGAAGTTAGATAGATTTAGGGTTTGTTATGGTTAAGGGTATTTTAGGTACTTTAGGTTCATTTTGTGGGTTGTATGAAGTAAATTGGTTTTTTAGGTTCACCCTATGTACATCACGATCTGGACCATGAGTCCTACATATCCCATGTGAGTTTGTGTAATTATTGGTATAAGTGTTAATGCATCTATATTTTATCATTTATTGATTGCAAGTATCTGAAAATATAACATGTACCAAGACCACAAACACACTAAGTCAATATGTGTAGCTTATGATTGTAGGTATCTGAAAATGTAACATGTACCAACACCACAAACACTAAGAGTACTTGTCCTTACGTGAAGTCGGAAACACAAAATGAATGTCTTCGAGTTGAATTTGGTAGCATAGTTCCATGAAATAAAATCACTTGAGTTCCTCAAATTCTGAAGAAAGAAGGATTGTTACTTTAGTGAGAAAACTATCTAAAAGCAACTCCATTGTTCATCTATTGTTAAAATTATATCTATCTAAAACTATTGGGGATTGTATGTGTATTATTGTGATGGTGTTCTCTTTATTTATTAAAAAATTGGAATGCATATGATACTGATCAAGTTTTTCTTATTTTTGAATAAAAACGTAGCGCCCCATTCAATTTCAAACATACACTTTGCCAAACATTGCATCCAAACAGTAGGAAGCTTTTGCGTCAAAATAACTGTCAAGTGTCAATTGTAAAGTTGAAACTAAAGACCCATAAATCGTTACAGTGTATTCGCCTTTGAATCTCTTAGGCTATTCTTCTTATACTATGTGATTATCATTACCAATTTCATCAAAAGTCCCATTAGCTGATTCTTCAATAGAGGTCCTTTATTAATTAAAGATAATTAAAGAGTACTACTCTATTTTTTTAACTAGATGAAGAGTATCCATAAAATATATAAATGTTAGAATGTGAATCATTTTCTATATCATTATACCTACAACACACATCCACTAAAAGTGTGTACACTTATTGTATGATCCATATTATGCCACCTCATTGGCAATCATAACATTTTTTAGTGTTTCGTAACTTTTCAGCAATAAGTAACATTTCTATGATTCATAATATTTTAGTGCATCTCGTAACTTTTTAAAAAAAATCGTAACTTTTATTAATAAGAGGTAATCAATTTGTAATTTTTATAGGGGTTGTGTATAATACACACCTAAATAGGGGGTGTGTATTGTAGCATTTTCCAAACATCATTAGTAGTATTTAAGATATAACATTTGCACCCAAAAACTTTAAAATAAGACAGATTTGGTTTCTTACCAAACCATAGCTCATGTGTAGATAAAGTATGATTACCAATGTAGCATGCTATATGAAACACATGTGGTTTCTACCTCCTACACCTATATAAACACAGCTCCAATCACCTAATGAGTTATGATACTCACTTTACGGAGGAACCATAGAGCTCATTTTTATCTACAATCTTGACTAACTTAGGCATCGTAAAGGTGTTCGTTGGCACCACATCTGTGTACTTAGTTTTTGTGCAAGTCAAGTGATCTGAGGAGCCCAAAACTTTATCACCATATATTTTTATAATTTTGCCACATATTCTGTAAGATAGGTTCTTGGTTTGGTCAAATAAACTTAATTTGGCGAGGCAAACAATAGCTAATAATTGAGCGAGAATAAAAGAGTGTGTAAATGGGTGGAGAATTAGGCCAAATACACAGAAAGAGAATGCAACAGTACTTAGTTCACTCCCCTAAGACCATCATCATCCTTAAATCACAGTTCTAAGGAAAAGATGAGCTTGTGAGCACCAGCATGAACAACGTCCTTGATTCTAGAGCTTAGAGTCACTTTCTCTTCCTAGAATTTTCGTGCCTTGGGGATGAATCAATCTCTCAAAATTTGTGAAGGAGTGCCTCATATTTATAGGGATCTACACCCAATCATTGGGCTACAGACATTCCCCTTATAATATGATGACACATGCTCTCTCTGTATACCTGGGCAACGTGGGTGACATCACTGGACCTTAGGAAGATTCCTTTTGGCCTATCCAGTGCATGTCATTCCCTCACGGCGATTACTAATCTTTTAAAGCCACCAAACCACTTATATCTCCCCTATTCTTGCGTTGCTAGGGATGGTTGCGAGCCCTTTGGCTCTCATCAACACTTTCCTCAAGACTCGCAATGACTTCTCTGCCCCTACCTTATGGCTAGGTGCAGTCACGAACTCGATAAATATGTATGTGTAAGTACTCACTTCTTCCTGTCGCCCCAATTCCCTTTACTGAGGGTGTCGCGACAGGTGAGCTCCCACCAAATCGGGTTCCCTTGCTTAGGGTATCCCTTACTTTGGGTATTTATGATTCTGGTGTGTTCCTCCGCGAGGGTACCCCCATCTCGATGGGGTTTTACAATAGTCATTGACTTATGTTAATGTTTGACATGTCCATTGTGGCTTTGTTGGACACATGGCAGGCCATTATAGGCTGGTCAACGATCTATTCCTTAGACGCGTTGACCTTTCTTACATATGCCCCTCGCGCGACCATAATCCCGGGCGCATGGTTTTTGCTTGACCAACCAGGTGACTAAAAATAAGACGCGTCCCAAGCGTAGGACTCTCGACCAGTGTAGCACAATAAATCCGGAAGTACCGGAGTCGAACCACAGAGATGGCTAACGTTGTTTGACTCAAAAGTGTTGGGTTCTAGTGTAACTTGGCTCTCAGGTAGCCACCCCTTAGTTTGATGGGATTTAATTAATTAACTACTAAGTTAACTTAACTGATTAAATATGAGATGATAAAGAGAGCGCAGCTATGGGAACCCAGCGTCCACACCTAGCCTAGCCGATAGTTACTCGGGCCACAATTAATCCTTTTACTGATTTTAGAATCTGAGAATAATTTCCTAATGAATGCGCACCACCTGTCACCAGATTCCGTGCGCATTCGAATTCCGGTAATGTCTGGGTTTTGTTCGTTAGAAAAATTTCTAGTTCCCAAAATTGCTTAAAATTTGATTCGATTCGGCCCCGAGGTGAGATACCAATTAGCCAGATGCGGTCGCCTTCGCCCCGCGGCCGCACTCGATGCGACTACTCACTCATGATTACGAAAATTGCAGGAATCAGATTAAACCTAAATCTGTGCATGCTTAACGAATAGAATATAAGAACGATAAGAAATAGAATCACAATTTGCAAAGGAAAAACTAAATTTAATTACCAATCTGCAGAACAATTTGAATACTGGAATGCTGGAAATTAAAACTGGAAGCATAAAACCGGAAGAAGAACTGAGATCCGTACCCGAAAAACTTGAAAAGCTAAAACCTAGAGAAAATTCGTGGAACCCTACTTTGCCCCCAAAACGGGGTATTTATACTCCCTACCAAAGTCAAAATCCGAAACAAAGTTAAACGGCCAATTATATGGCATTCGGTATCAATACAGGAGAAGTCCCGTGACGATACCCGTGACGCTTCTATTCCCCGTGATAAACAATTGTGATCGATACAAGACAATCCCCTCAGACGATAATCGGATCTTCTAAAATGCCTTCCAGCTTGTTTGGCCATCCCCACTTGGGCCCCACTGGTTCCCTACATGCCTAACCGCCATGTGTCCACTTCACGCGTTCTTTTCTAACCCGTTCCCTTCAAAACAACCAAACGCACGAAAAGCCAAGAACACACCGAATCAAGCGGAAAATGGAATAAAATCACGCCTCTAACGCGCTAATTTGCCCTACTTAGGCGCTGGAAAGTAAGCTTCCCACACGCCTATCACATCCCCCAACTTGAGCGTTGCTAGTCCCTAGTAACGAACGAAACGAAAGCAACGAAATAAATACAACGACTCAATAAGGGATACGAGGGTTATGCAACTTGTATAACATCGAATGAACAATTAAAATATAGTCTTTTCTTACCCACAACTCAGTCACATGCATGCTCCAACAAAAATTCAAATAATTTCCCTCCTCAACAAGGTCTAAGATAAAATGCTCCCACGCGACACAATATCACTCGTACTCACCGAAACACTGAGGCGCTTAGCGATCAACGTGGATTGAACAAACCACCACGTGCCGTCAAAAACAACACCAAGATATGCAATGAAAGCTCACGAATCAAGATACCACACATTCACAATCTAAATATAACTCACGCATGCAAAAGGGTCAGACGACGTGCATCGGGTCAACTAAGGGCTTTGTTAGGCTTGTAACGACCGCGGTTAACAACGAAAAAGGCAACATGCAAAGGGTGACGACCTATATAAAAGCTCATGGTCAATCTACCCAGATTGGCCGTCACCAACACAGATAAACACAAACACAACCCTCAAATATCACATAGAAACAACCAAAGCTCTAACATCGTACTACACAAAACATCACGAATAAAGTTTGACACAACCTCCGACCACAGACACGGTTACACCACCGACATAAACAAACACATAAAATGGAATAGTTCCCAACAACAAACACATAAAATAGCAACTACTAGTAACACCACCAACACAAACATGTCCAACTCCGCGCTCAACACTCCTTCGTGATCACATCCTCGGAATCATAGCTCAATTCCATCTCAGTTTGCCTCTTAGGGTTCCATAACTTTGGTGAGTTTAGGTTTGGAAAGGTTTAGAGGTTAAGGTTTGGATGGAGAAGAAGGAAGAGAGGAAATGAGAATGATGAGGTAGAGAGCGAGAGAGAGAGAGAGAGAGAGAGAGAGAGAGAGTGGGGAAGAATCGGATGTTCCCCCTCAACTTGACCGCATTTTTCTTTTTCTTTTTCTTTTTTTTTCTTTTGTTTCTTTTTTTTTCCTTTTCTTCTTTTTCTGGAAAACTTGGAAATTCATAGCAACGGGTCAAAGGGTCAGTTGACAGTCTTTCCACCACTCTCTTATCATTAAGATGGGTGAATTTGGGGGAAAATGGTAATGGATTAAGGTTTAGGGGTTTTTTTTTAAACCAAAGACATG
The DNA here is from genome assembly GCA_022606695.1 of Vaccinium macrocarpon. Classification (NCBI taxonomy): domain Eukaryota; kingdom Viridiplantae; phylum Streptophyta; class Magnoliopsida; order Ericales; family Ericaceae; genus Vaccinium; species Vaccinium macrocarpon. The sequence continues at coordinate 19,845,864 of CM040173.1, read as the reverse complement.
GCACCCCAAAAGCAACATATTTAATTTTCGATGCTCCTTTATTCCATTGATTCAAGGACTTTAAAATGCGCACAGAGTTGGACCACCAAACTGACTCACCAACCAAACACCAGTTTCCTAAGTTTGACGCAGAAGCGACACAGATTGGTTTAACATGGGATCAATGGGACACATATAGTGGTCTAATTATACAAAGATGGCATTGTTTCATCCCCTAAGCACATCACCAACTCTCACACATGCATACACAATATTCAAACTTTGATTTGTGGTACAAACGCCTACTATTTTGTGCGAATGCAGAAAGTGAAGAACAATGAAACACGGGATGCTTGAAGGACATACTATGCACAACGTGGGAACACCTACTCAAACTTACTTATGGTGCGGAAAATACTCAAACATGGATGTCAGATATATGCATGTGAACAAGTTAAACAGGCAACCAATGAGACAAAAATCTAGCATGCTCACCTAACTCATACAAACAAGCATAACAATCGTATCCCCACATTAAAAAAAATAACCAAAAATTTAAAAATGACCACTAACCTACTAACAACGCTCAAAACAAAAATAACGTGTACAAAGTACACCCCTTCCCCCAACTTGAAAATTGCTCTGTCCTTAGAGCATGAAGACAAAACATAAAAATAGAAGACTAAGAGAAAGAAATGGACCGTCGGATGGCAGCCAACCATCATGACCCTAGCCGATGTATGGGGAATTTGCTGCCACTGTTGCGTTTCGTCATTGGAACTGCTTCCAGGATCCGCTCCTTCGGACCTAAAAAGATCCACAGCTGGTCACACAGAGCCGTGCCGAAACTTTATAGGACTTACAACCGCCACATTTCGTGGCACCCCTGCTTGAGGCTCCTGAATGCCGCACTCACTCTGACGGAGAGGCCCAAACTACCAAGGCTGGTGTGGTAGCATGCTCGTCCTGCAAAAGGCTTAAGAACCAACTACCTACTAGACAACAAATGACATCAGTACTGCCCGCTCGTGGAAGCCGGGCCACAACAGATAAAGAAAGTAAATTAAAAACACAACCAGACCTTCACGCAGTCTCACGTGTCATACTTTTCTCTCCATCCCCCAACTTGAATTGAAGAGTGGGTGGCTATGCAAGACCATCAAGATGTTTTTGTGTTTTTTTTTTTGGAATTAATTATAACTAGGAGAGAGAGAGAGAGAGAGAGAGAGAGAGAGAGAGAGAGAGAGATCTTTGAAACGTGGAATTCGAAAATTAAGCAAATCCACAAAGATGAATCCCATGAATGAACCACCCCACATTAAGCTTTGCACTAAAAATTGAACTCGGCCAGACCACAAGAAAAGATACTTCGAGTAAAGCAATTGCCGAGTTATTTTAAGAAATTGAAGTGCCTCTAAGTGCTCACGTGAAACCAAATTAATTTTTGAGTTGTGGACATAATTTGCAATAGAAGGAGGATAAACAAAATCGTAATCATCAACACCAAGAAAATCAATATGTTCCACTACCGTTGACTTCGACTCTTCTATCGAAACCACATCTGCCAAGGTTGGTTTCTCAACTAATTCCTCCTTAATAAAGTCGTGGTCTCCAAAAATAAAAGACTCACTCTCTAACCCATACTTCCTATCTTGCTCGTCCATTAACGACTGCAAATTTTCAATCTCAGCGTCCCACTCCTCAGCAGTAGGAGATTTTTCTATTTGACCATCACACGAAGGGCAGTGAGCTCCTCGTTCTCTAGACTCATATGAACATAAAAGGGAAACGTAGGCAGCGCGGATCAACAGTGGGAGATATAAGAGAGGAGGTTCGACCTTTTCATTAGACTCAAGGGAAAAACATTTAGCAGTTAGCTCCGCGTTCGCTCCCAACTCAGAGGGTTCTACCAAACCATCATCAACCCCACTCTCCATGACAAGTGGGTCAACTTTCTGTTCTATCTCTTCCCTAGCAGTAAGCTCCTCATCCCCTATAAATTCAAAGGACTGTGGTAAGACCAAGTCAACCTCCTTAACATCGTTAAATAAACCTATTTCCTCTTCCCTAGGAGTAAACTCTTCACTCCCTTCAAACTCGGAGGGGCTTTCAGACCATGAGTCAAAATCCTCCATACGATCATCAATCCGTCCCTCAATGAGAAATGGGTTGACTTCCTTGCTTCTATTGACTTGAGGCAGGGAAGGAAATGTCTCCCACTCCTGTTGGATTTGTCCCAGTGCCTCTGTGAGTTGAGTCAATTGGGACCTAAGGTTCCCAATTGCTTGGGTGGTTTCTGCGGTGAAGGTCATCTGCGATTGCACAAAAGACTGTACCCTCTCCTCAAGCTTCTCATCATGAGCGGGATAAGTTAGCTCTGGGGGTGGGCTACAAGAATAAGGATCAAACCCTTGCGGGTCTTGGAAAAGGGAGCCAAATTGGGTCATGTGGTCTTGGGCAAGTTCGAACGACTGTATTTCTGGCAGAGGCAAAGGCAGTGCCTGTGGTGGCACTGGGGGTTCGGAATACCACGATGAAAAAGATGGGTGGTGGGACCACCCTAGATCGTACGCATTTGGATAAGGATCCCACCGCTGATTAGTACCACTCACCCTAGGCTGATTATTTCGATAAGCTTCCTTGAGTGCATAAAAAGCGGAGCAGGTATAAACAGAATGCCCCCAACACTCACACATCTCACAGAATTCTTCCATTCTCACCTCGTTCACCCAGTTGTTTCCTTATTACTTTTTTTTTTTGACTCGGCTCAAGACACAAAATATTTACCACTCGACTGACACTAGATGACTCAACCTAGAAACAAAAAGATGCTAAAAAAAACAAAAAAAAACAAGACACTAAAACTCACTCTTGAACACACGTCGCCGTCCCCGGCAACGACGCCAAAAATGCTTGACCGACCAGGTGACTAAAAATAAGACGCGTCCCAAGCGTAGGACTCTCGACCAGTGTAGCACAATAAATCTGGAAGTACCGGAGTTGAACCACAGAGACGGCTAACGATGTTTGACTCAAAAGTGTTGGGTTCTAGTGTAACTTGGCTCTCAGGAAGCCACCCCTTAGTTTGATGGGATTTAATTAATTAACTACTAAGTTAACTTAACTGATTAAATATGAGATGATAAAGAGAGCGCAGCTGTGGGAACCCAGCGTCCACACCTAGCCTAGCCGATAGTTATTCGGGCCACAATTAATCCTTTTACTGGTTTTAGAATCTGAGAATAATTTCCTAACGAATGCGCACCACCTGTCACCAGATTCCGTGCGCATTCGAATTCCGGTAATGCCTGGGTTTTGTTCGTTAGACAAATTTCTAGTTCCAAAAATTGCTTGAAATTTGATTCGATTCGGCACCGAGGTGAGATACCGAGTAGCCAGATGCGGGCGCCTTCGCCCCGCGGCCGCACTCGATGCGACTACTCACTCATGATTACGAAAATTGCAGGAATCAGATTAAACCTAAATCTATGCATGCTTAACGAATAGAATATAAGAACGATAAGAAATAGAATCACAATTTGCAAAGGAAAAACTAAATTTAATTACCAATCTACAGAACAATCTGAATACTGGAATACTGAAAATTAAAACTGGAAGCATAAAACTAGAAGAAGAACTAAGATCCGTAGCCGAAAAACTTGAAAAGCTAAAACCTAGAGAAAATTCTTGGAACCCTACTTTGCCCCCAAAACGGGGTATTTATACTCCTTACCAAAGTCAAAATCCGAAACAAAGTCAAACGGCCAATTATATGGCATTCGGTATCGATACAGGAGAAGTCCTGTATCGATACCCGACGTTTCTGTTCCCGTATGTTGCACACTATGTCGATACAGGACAATCCCTGTATCGATACTGGATCTTCTAAAATGCCTTCCAGCTTGTTTGGCCGTCCCCACTGGTTCCCTACGTGCCTGACCGCCATGTGTCCACTTCATGCGCTCTTTTCTAACCCGTTCCCTACAAAACAACCAAACACACGAAAAACCAAGAACACACCAAATCAAGTGGAAAATGGGATAAAATCACGCCTCTAACGCGCTAATTCGCCCTACTTAGGCGCTGGAAAGCAAGCTTCCCACACGCCTATCAGTTTTCTACAGGCTATATTGCGCACATCGACGTTAGCGGAATCCGTCGTTTTAGCATTACTCTCCAAAAGGTGGTTGTTCCCAATTTCGAAGTTTACAAGCCAATTGGATTGCTTGTGCCGTTGCAACTGCTTATTCTCATAATGACAGTGAGGCTATGCCTATAAATATCTTTTGAGATAGTGGATAGACTCTTTACTTTCTCAAAGACCCTTTCATGCTTATCTCAGAAATTTCCAAGTCCCTTATTTATTTCTTTCTTTCTTCCACAACTTGCGATTTCATCCAAAACCCTAAGTTTCCTTCTTTAAACTCATCATGGCTAGAGCAAGGAAGTCAGAACCTGACACTGAGGCTCTCTTAGCAAAGACGTCTCTGCCCCCTGCCAGTGAATGGAGAAGGGCTCCATATCCAAGGCCTAATAAAGACGTTTTCTAGCCCAATTGTGAACACCCCGCAGGAATGCCCACGAAATCAATTGCGATTTTGGAAAATAGTTTGATTGGTTGGATGAAGTCACCACCCGGGTTTGAGAACTGTACCCGAGAAACCAATTGAAAAATGACTCTTTTGTCCTTGGAGTAGAAAATGTTTTCACTAGTCTTTCAAAATGAGATTTCTCGAGTCTGGGAGCTAGCTTACGAGAGAGGAAGGAATATAAAGCACCCCTCTCGCCCAGTGTGACCACTGGTCTCTACTAAATGTTTGAGAAATTTTGAAAATGTTGCTTGAAGGGAATTAATTCACCAACTCATGCAAGAATACATAAATACATAGAGAAAATCAATGAAACGAAAGTGGGTGCTTGTGCTTGTGATATGAACGACAGAGTATTATGCAAAAAGTACTTAAACTATGATGAATTCTATCCCAACTGTATTGAAAAGATACCAAAACTCAGCCACAAATATTGGATGAACCACACCGAGAAGGCAATTTGAACTCCCGGATTGCCCAAACCTAGGCGTCCGAGAGTAGTATAGGCGCCCGAGAGCAGTATTGGCGCCTGCAAACAGTCAATGCTGGCGCCTGGAATGACTTCAGGTGCCTGGATTACACATTAAGCCCAACTTTTTGTTCCTTCCGAATCTTACAACCAATACAAGTGTAACTCTTCTCACTCTTCTTCTCACTCTTTCATGCATGAAAACTGTAATACTACAGATTAACATGAGAGATATGAACCCATAAAGTTGACTTGGTAACATGATATGCACTTATGAAATGTTGATCTTAAAGACATTTATGACTAAAATGTAGCATGTCAAACTAATCCTACATATCCATAATACTCTCATGTACAAATCTCCTATTTTTATATATTTAAAAAATGGGGAATGAAAGTAAAGATGGATTTAGATCATGAAATACCTTAAATACCACGTGATTGGCATAAATGACTCAATACATTTCTCTCTTTTGAATGCAGTGTTATAATGATCAGAAGAAAATAAGAAGACAAATGACTAATGGAGCTTCAAATGATCAAAAGAGAGGGTTAAGAACATAGAAAATATGATAACATAAATGAAGTCCGGGCACCCAGATTAAGGGTATCCAGGCGCCTGGATCAGGTACAGGCGCCTGCAAGGATCCAATCCAGGCGCCCATACCCCATGCAAATCCAGATGTTTGACCCTCTTTTGACATGAAATTTATGTCCCACTCAAACTGTCCACTAGTATTTGAGACTAGCAAGAGCTTGATAAGGTCCCCACAGGGCCTATTTGAGCATTTTGGTAAATAACTACCTTGGAATACTTGATTTGTGGACTTTGGGTTTGATTTATGATAGATTTTTGGCAAGGGAATGGACTGGATTTTAGTTTCTGAAGGGATAAAAGGAAGATTATGGGTGCTTTTACCAAGATTTAGTGATGAGGGGTGAAAGATATGATGAGTTTTAGTAGGAAAGGGGTGGGTTTGAGGTTGATTATGAAGGGGATTGAGAGGGAGGTGTTTGGGATGGAATTTCTGGAGTATTTCTGGTAGAGTAACAACAAGGAGTGAGGGTGAGCTTGAGCCTCTTTAATATTGAGAGAAATGGGGGTATATATAGGCAAGAATGGGGTCCAAAAAGGGCCCTTCAAACCCTTAGGGGTCAAGGTTAGGGGCAATAGGGTACCTTATATTCCCTCCACTATTTCTAACAGATTTCTGCAGAAAATCCTCATAAAAATTCTTCAAGACTCTCCTCTCGACTCACTTGAGCTTGGACAGCAAGTATTTGGAGTGAGTCTGGGCGCCTGGAATAGGGTGATCCAGGCGCCTGGATTAGGAGACATCACCACATATGAAACTTTGCAGGGCCATTCCGGTTGCTACTGAACTCCGTTTTGCGCATACTTTAAAGTGTTGGAAAGCTTGTCAAGTCTACTTTCTAACCCAAGTGGTTTGAACCCAAGATGATTTGTACATCAAAATATGTGACAATTTTACCCTCAGAAGGTCGGGAAAATAAGTTATTTTGGTAAAACAGGCACATCTCCCTCATTTCAAAATGGATTAGGACATGTTATATATATATATATTTTTTTTTAAAAAAAAAGGGTTTTGAATGTACTAAAAGGTGGTGTATGATTGGGTTTATTTTGAAAGGGTTTTGGAGGGGTTTCCAAGTTCACAATCAAGCCTCGCATGCTCGTATTGGGCATTTTCATCCTTGGGGACGCTTAATTAGTTTCTCGGGTCAAAATCAGGGTGTCTACAGTTGCCCCTCTTGGATGAAACTCCGTATAATTGCTTGATACAAGTTACATCTAAGATAGAGACATCCCAATTCGTTCCCTGAGCCTTTTTCTAGCTGCAAAGAAAAACATTAAAATCACGGTCATGCCACTCAGGCTGCCTACGTACCCCATTATAGGGATCAGACCAGCGTAGTTCTTTGGGGCAAAGGAATAGATTGATGATTCACTTGACAATGAATGATGAATGATGATGCACACGATAGATGATTGATGTGTGATTGAGTGTTTGATTGAAAGAATGAGTGACGATTGATTGGATTGAATGATGATTGGATCGCCCGGCTAGGTGGCTTTTGAATGATGGTTGGATAATTAGATGCATCAGTTAGGCGGCTTTTGAATGATAATTGGATGATTGAATGATGATTGGATGCGCCGGTTAGGTGACTTTTGAATGATAATTGGATGCACCGGATAGACGACTTTTGAATGATGATTGGATGCGCCGGTTAGGCGGCTTTTGAATGATGATTGGATGCGCCGGATAGACAACTTTTGAATGATGATTGGATGTGTTAGATAGGTGGCCCCGAATTAGGCCTGAACTTTGTGGGATGAACCAGAATCGTGCCATGATCAATACTCACAACCTAGGAGGCTCAATAGAGGTTCAATTCTACAATTGACCATAGAATTTGGTCGCTATTGGGCCACCTAGATTGTGACCATTGATCATAGCATGATTCTGCTTCAGCCCACGAAGTTCGGCCTTTCAAATTGGAAATTTCCAATTTCGGCAATTTATCGACGAGCCCAGAATTAGGCCTGAACTTTGTGGGATGAAGCAGAATCGCACTATGATCAATACTTACAACCTAGGAGGCCTAGTAGAGGCTCAATTCTAAGGTCAATTGGATCGGTCAAAACAAAGGAGGCCTAAATAACTTCAAATTTAAAATTACCAATAAGAATTGGGCCGCTACTAGGCCTCAGAGGTTGTGGGTATTGATCACAGTGCGATTCTGCTTCAACCAATGAAGTTTGAGCTTAATTCCGGGCTCGTCGATAAATTGTTGTAGTTTTCAATTTGAAGTTATTTGGGCCACCTAGGCTTTGACCGGTCAAATTGCCATAGAATTGGGCCGCTACTGGGCCTCAAATGATTTTTTTGAAAATCATTGTCATTAAAATGAAATTTATCACCATGGAGGGTTTTTGAAACATGAAAATGATTTTTTTGGAAAATCATCATCGTCAAAATTATCACCATAGAGCGTTTTTGAAACATGAAAAGATTTTTTGGAAAATCATTATCATAAATAAGATTTTATCACCATAGAGGATTTTTGAAACATGAAAATGATTTTTTTGGAAAATCATTGTCATAAAATGAAATTTATCACCATAGAGGGTTTTTGAAACATGAAAATGAAATTTTTTTTTTTGGAAAATCATTATCATAACAATTATCACCATAGAGGGTCTTTGAAACACGAAAATGATTTTTTGAAAATCATTATCATAAAAAAATGAAATTTATCACCATAGAGGGTTTTTGAAGCATGAAAATGATTTTTTGGAAAAATCACCGTAAACATAAAAATGATCCTTTAGAAAATCATCACCATTGAGGTTTTTTTTTTTGAAACATGAAAATGATTTTTGGGAAATCATTACCATAAAAATAATCTTTTAGAAAATCATCACCATTGAGGTTTTTTTTTTGAAACATGAAAATGATTTTTTGGAAAATCATTACCATAAAAGTAATTTTTTAGAAAATCATCACCATTGAAGATTTTCAAAAAATAATCCATGACCTTGGGCCAGTATCATAGAAGATTTTGAAAATAAATAAATAATGACCCTAGATGTCTCTGTGTCGTAAAGGACTTTAAAAAAGGAGACGATGAATGATAGACTCGTGGGTACATAGTCATTTCAAATCAATGCCATAGAGGACTTAAAATTTATGATGACTCAGGAAGGGCCATTTCAAATCACTGGGTGAGAAATTTATCGAAGAAATATATCTCAAAACACTAGGTGAGAAATGCATCTAAAGAACTGAGGGTAAGAAATGTATCCTGAAAATTGAAAAATTGTGAAATGTATTTCAAAAAATTGAGTAAGAAATTTATCTGAAAAACTGAATGGGAAATGTATCCCGAACATTGGGGTGAGAAATATATCTCAAAACCGTTTGAAAAGCTGCTCAAAAGGATGATTGATCGAAAAATTGTCATGAAGGACCATTAATTGAAAAGCTGTCCATGAGGACTTGTGGGTGAGACTCAAAGTTTGATACTTGATAACACAATGACAACACTCCTTTCTTCTAAAACTTAAGTGAAGCAACGGGGCATCTCTTTTGTTTTACTTTCTTTCCTCTTTTGGCTAGGGTTTGGGTATCGGGTTGATTTTTAAGGCTGGAGTTTGTGGCTCTTAGATCCCAGTATATGCTTGCCCTCATGAATGGTGGTAGGCTGACGTGCCCCAGTTTTGAGCAAATGTGCCCCAATAGCTGAGGAACCTCAACTCTGATTTAGTTGATGGTTTTGGCAACCCATTGACCTATGTATCCAAATGAGCTCTTCCATGTGTGGAAACTATCATCCATGAGTTTAAGATTAACAAGACCACAATGACTTTAACTAGATAGAGACTGTGTGTGAATTTAGACAAGGCCAAGATGATTCGAGAGACAAGAAAACCCTCTTTTTTAAAATAAGCAACATTACAATTATACCCCTGATTTGGGCTTAGATTGACTACTTGATTGAACTGGAGGTTTGATTTTGACAAGACCGGGTTGACTCAAAGGACTAGAAAATGAATTCCCTAAAGGTGCCTCTGATTGGGCAAAACTTGACTTCTCGATTGACTTTTTTGATAAAGGGAGTAAATTTTGACAAGCTTATGTCAATTTGAAGGGTAGAATAGATCAATGAGTAATGACAAACTCAAGGATTCAGGAAACATCAAAACATGCCCCACAATTGATGTTGGAATTGTCATAGACTCGAGTCTTTTGATTTTGAAACTGATTCGCTCCATCACATGATGTTCACTGAAATCGATTATTTTATCAAAACACAAGATTTTTTTATCATGAAACCTTGCCCTTGGGATGTTGATGAGGATTTGAGATGCCTCAGTTTGAACTTTCACTCGGTTGATGCCCAGTGTTGTGCAATACTTTGATTTTTGATCTTCAAGGACTTTATTTAGGTTATAACAGGGCTAAGGTTTGGGCTTGCCAAAGAAAGGATAGTAGGCTCAAAATTTTCATTTTTCCTCGGGGTAATTAGAGCTAACAACTATCTTGAGTTCTTTTTGCGTGCCCTTTCTGTTTGCTTCAATGCTTTCCTTTGTGTCCCATTTTGGGTTTTGATGGACTCTTTCTTCCTGTCTTTTTTTTTTCAAAATCTTCACATTTGGTTGTGCCCATGTTCTTGGCACTTTCATTCTTTTGAAATTTGACGTTCCACTGGACATCCTATTGATAACTATGCATTTGGCACTTTCATTTCTCTTAATTCATCCTAGTGTGTGGGATAGCTGCCTAGCTGGGTTGTTTTCAAAGAAAATGATTTAGGCTCAAATGGGCTATCAAGGGATACACTTATCTATGGAATAAAAGCAAATAATGTCTTTCTTCATTTTTTAATTGCACAATTTGATAGAGAGAATCTGTACGTGCTCTAACTTTTTCCTGGATCTTACTTCAAAGTCTTGATCTAATGAGCTTTGATTTATTTGCCATAACTTTTACCTAGGTTGCCCTTGCGGGTTTTCGACCTAGCAGGCTCTTTTTGTGTCAAAACATTGCTCCTAGATGACGTTAGAGGATGGCACCTAGAACTCACTCTTCTTGTGAGAGATGAGGGTTCAATAAAAAATCATCCTGTGTTTTGAAGTGATTATCATGAATCTCAAATGATGGTGGAAAACAATTCATTTGGAAGAATTATTACCAAAACTCAATTTTTTATTATGATAATAAAAGCGTGACATCGATTTTTCAAAAGTTGCAACCGAACCATTAAGGGTTGCCTACGTATCCCTTTGTAAGGAATCAGGTTGTGACGTAGTTTGGGACTACAAAGCTGACTCTATTTTTTATTTTTTATTTTTTTCTTGACAACAGAACATTACATACTCAAATTTGAAGGGAGACACCAAAGTAGAAATAGAAATTCAAATAGACTCAATAAAAGATTGGTTCATTCCATGGTTATTGGAGGTTCATTCTTCTTTTGCTGGCCTTGACATCAATTCAATTAGCAATCCCCCATGGGTTCAGTGTCAAATATGATAGAGTTTATATGATACTCGGCTGAGTGCTTGTTTTTGTTGGTGGGAAAATGAGGGTTTTACTGTTGATGAGGTTTTGAATCCTGTGATGCAGGCGGTGGCACTCATCCATAGCATGACCGGGCATTTGGTGGAATGCATAAAAGGTATTTGGGTTATGGTTAAATGGAATCTTCTGAGGTAGAGATGTTGGAAGGAGTGGTTTGATATGGCCGGTTTTGAGGAGCTCCTCATAAATCGAGGATAGAGGCATGGAAAATTGAGAAAAGGTTCTTTGTAGTTTTCGGTAATGGCTTGTTTGAGCTTTGATCTCATTCACAGGTATGTCTTGGTTGAAATTTCAAGTTGTGGAGCTTTGGTCATCTGGAGTGGAGCTAAAGGAGGTTTGGTTGGTTTAGGAATTGGGCTTGTGTTCAAGCATAATGTTGGACTTTTTGAGAAGGAGTGGGATGGTTCCATCTTTACTAAGATCTTGGACTTTGTGTTTGAGACGGGTACAATTATTGGTGTGATGACCAAGTATCTACTAGTAGATATAGAAGGTGTTTTGGTTATGGTTCGCAGGAAGCTCTTCAGGTATTTCTCAAGGCTCAAGTGATTTAAAAAGGTTGTTCTTGAGAAGGCTTTTGTAGACAGGAACAAGGGAAGTAGACAATTGGTGAAAATTTCTTTCAGGGTGGTTGGTTTGGGTTGTGTTTGTGGAGTTGGGGTTGGTTTTTGTAAGGTTTTTTTTTTTATGTCCTGCTAGTGCATTTTTGGATCTCCAATATCAATGAAATTTTCAAAGCCAATGGGTTTGAATTCTTCCAAGACAGATTCATCCAATTCATAAATTCTTGCCAAAGCTGTGGCCATTTTCGGGCTCTTTCTGGGTCATTGGGGTTTCTCTTGGACTTGTGGGCGATGGTTACGAATGTCTTGTACCATGATCATGAGCTGGGTAATTTGACCGTTGATCCATTCGCCCATATCATTTAGAGTCTTCTTGAGCTCCTTGATCCCAGTCTGAACTTCCATGTTTATTGCTTCTAGTCAGATCAACCTTTGTCCTCTGAATGGGTGAGGTTTTCTTGTTTGGCTCAATGACTAAGAATTGATAATAAAGCAAAGTGCATCTGCTTGTTTTATTTTGAAAAATAGGAATGTTGTATTTGTGTCATCATGTATGCAAACCTAAGTCTCAAAAAGTTTTCAACAGCCATGGGTAGATCGACTACTCAATAGGTTAAGTTTTTGTGTGTGAGAACCAGAGCCAATCAACTTTTGTGACCATCCAAGACAAAGCAATAAGGCTGTTGACACTCAGATAAAAATGTGTTAAATCAGATCACAAGGAGCCATTCGAGCACGTCTGACACTGGAGGTGTTTCAAACTCCAAAGATTTAAAGCCTCCTAGAATAAAGAAAAATGATCCTAAAAAGGCTGCCCCGATCCTTAGTTTTTCTTTTGATAGTGTATCCTTTGTATTGGAAAACAAGTCTTCGGAAAAATCTGAAAATGGACTAAATTCTTTAATAACTTCTTGTTGAGATGCTAATTTTGTTTTTAGGAATAAACATCTTCATAAATGGGGCTGATTATTCTGAAGCTCAATTAATGTCACTGATGAGAGTTTATTGAAGATTTTAGGCCATCTTAATTGTCTATAGTCTCATTTTCCTAAGGATTATGTAATTTGAATGACATGTACCCATCAGGAGTACATGACTCTTCATTGGTCAGGGCAACCTCTTAAGACTATGGGAAATGTGACGATCTAGGGCTAGACTAACCAAAATGCATATGCTAATGTATGTGCATGCAACATGATGATAGTGCATAGATGGAGAGCGGTAAACAGATAGTAGAATATATCACATAATTCTAAAATGTGGGCCCTATTGTAGGTTGAAAAGTTTTACGATTTTCTATATGCAAAGACTGGTTTTGGTTTAGTGGGGTTCCCCAGACTAGAACCAATATTTGCCTCCCAGTGCCAAGTGTACTGCATGGCAAAGGTCGAACAACAAGCTGACTCATCACAATCCAAGGTTGCTGAGCATTTTGGGTTGTCCTAACACTAGTAAGCTGGGTAGGGTAACCAAAATGTAGCAGCGAGGTTTATCCGACATCGATGCATGTGCAATGCAAAAGATTAAGCAACAAAATATTTTCAAAAATCCCACAAGCAGTTTTGAAGTTTGGCTCTCTCTTTCAAATTAATTTATTTTATTTGATAACTTTACACAAACAACAACCACAAAAGCTCCAGTCAAGATGGCTGGGCGAGGCCCTGTTAGTCCACCATTCCTTCCTTCAATAACAGGAAGCATTTTCATTTTGACAAGCTTTTGGATTGTTGACAAGTGTAAAAATATCAAATTAATAAATTAATTTTGAATTTCCCCAGCAGAGACGCCAGTTTGTGGACGGTGCCGCAAGAAAAAAAAAATTTATTTTTGGAAAAAAGATTTTCAGAGTCGCCACCCTGGTTTTTATTTTAAAAAAGGTTTTGGTACCCGTGAAACCATTTTAAAATGATTTGAAAAATAATGACTTTTGTGCGTGTAATTTTGGAAAATGGTTTGGACTACGAAAAATAGGAAATTTTGGGTTTGGGAGCCAAGTTACGAGTGGGGAAAGTTTTTAAGGCACGCCACTCACCCCATTAAAAAAATGTTCTCTACTATAACGTGCTTTAAGTTTTGGAGACCTTTCCTTTCCCTTTTCTCTCTCTCTCTCTCTCTCTCTCTCTCTCTCTCTCTCTCTCTCTCTCTCTCTCTCTCCAGAAACAAATCTCAGATCCGTCGCCTAGAGGGGAGTCTCCTCCTTCCCTCTCCCCCTTGGGCTCTCCTCCCTCTCCACGTTGGCTTCTCTCTCCCATTTTCTGGTCGCTTTTCTCCTCTGCGCGTTCCTCTGCTTCTCTATCCTCCGCCGATCATCTCACTTGGAGCGTCCGGTTTGCCTAACGGTGTGGCTGGCTTGGTTTCTAGGGTTCGCGCGGTTGAGATCTCCCTTGCCACTCCACTCCTGAGTGGTTTCAGTTATGCCTAACGGCGTGGGGTTGCTTTGTTGCCGTGGTTTGTGTTTCGTGTTTGTGGCAGTGTTCTTCACGGTGGCTTCCTCGCAGTTTGGTGTCCTGGTTTCTGTGTTTTTGGCCATCTTTCATGGGTGTTAATTGCGATCCTTGGTGGTTTTGAGATGCCGGAATGTGTGGGATGCACAACGGCTAGTTTTCGTTCGGTTTGCCTTTGGTTTGTGCTTGTCTTGGTGGTCAACGTGATGCGTGGTGGTCGACGACTTGGTCTGCGGGATGGTTTTATTGTTGGAGTTAGGGTTTTCTGACTAGGCTTGTGATTTTGGGTTGAATCTTGTCTTTTGTTGATTGGGCTATGACCCTTAAGATTGTTATTGGGCTTTGCCCACAGATTGCTCGGGCCTTGCCCGTTTTATGTTTGGGTTCTAAACTTTATGTTGACCCTTTCCCCCCTACCCCTTCCCCTCTTCTTCCCTCTCCTCTCTCGATATACCCTTATCGAGTTAATAAATCTCTTCTTTTATCGAGCAAAAAAAAAATGGTCTCTACTAATTGCTTCGTGGGATTTTCAGAAAATGTTTTCACTACTTAACAGTTAATAATAAATGGTTAAATGAGTTTAAAACATGAAAGGATAACCAATTTTAAGAAAAATTAGAGAAATGAAAACACTCTATTAAAGGGAATACTATCGAAATTCAATGTTCTTTTATTTTTATAAAATGACACCTTATGTGATAGTTTTGATTAAAAAAAAAAAAAATCATCTCGTTCTATCCTAACCGGATAAAAAACGATTATAACTTTCAATCGATAATACATTTTATTGCAATATGGATCTTGTTTGATGAATCTTGATTTAATCTAATAAACAAAGTATTCAAAATTACCTAAAACATTGTAGAATATAAGATATAACACTTTGAAAAGTGGCACAAACTTTCAAAATGAACTATAAAATTGGTGCTTTCAAAATTGGTACATGTTATGTATATATTATTGCCATATGGCATTTACGGGCTGCTGCACCTCAATGGTGCTTTAAAAATGCTTTTCAAAACATCATGCTTTTGACTTGTAACTGAAAACTGCATGACCATGCAAAAGAAAATGTTTTATTTTTCTTTGAAACAAACCACTTCCGTACGGCAGTTATTGACCACCGTGCATCATTCTTAGAATTATAATAGAAGTTCTAATAGCAAATTTTGTGTAATACTATAAGCCATATGGTTACACATGTATTCTAAACAGATTACTCCTTGACTATTGGTTAATCTAGGAGTTCTAGGCTTGGAAAAAATTTTGCGTTTAAAACATTGCCGTACGGCTGTGCCACATTGTTGTGCCGTAATGCAAAAGATCTAGTTTTTGACTTTTGTAAAGAATATTGGCCTAACATGACCCCAAAAACAATATGGATGATTGTTTCTGGGTATCAAAGGGCCCTCCCCTCAAGTTGGCAAGATCATAGCCATTAAGCCCAAAAAAATTTACCTTCGTAAGCATAAAAAATTCCTAGACAGCCTTCAGATGCACGAACAGTTTCCTTCACGCTTTGTAGCAACTAGAAAACAACACTTTGGGAGTTAAAACGGGACTTAATTCGCTCTAGCTAAGAACAGATGGTTGGGTTTCTGAGTTTGAGGATTTTCGGGCTAGTTGGTTGAACTTGGAAGGGTTTTGATAAGGCTTTCATGATGAAGGGCTTGAGAGCAACAAACTGGAGGGAATCTTGAGGCCATTTTTAGAGAGGTTTTTCCAGAAGATTTTCTTCATGGTTTTGGTCCTTAACCCACGTCGTTATTTATAGATGGAGTTTATAGATGGAATCTATAGGCCTTGGCGGTTACGCAAAGCGGTTGTGGGCTATAGCCTCAGCTTTACTTCTGCAACTCTGATTCTCATGAAAAAAAGGTGGGGCGGTCAAACTACTGCGAAGTTCGACGCCGTCAGACTGCCTTCAAAATACCGTCTGTGGGTTGCACACTGCTGCACGACAGTGTTTGGGCATGACACAGTGGTAACAACACTATTGTATGGTGTATGATACTGCTGCATGGCAGTACATGTACTTGGCATGGCGGTGTGAACACTAGGGTGCGGATGGTGGTGTACTGTTGCACGAAAGTGCATGTACTTGGCACAGTGGTTGGCACACTGCTGTGTGGTGATTGCCTACTACCGTTTGGTGGTGTATGTTCATGGCACGACAATTGTAAACTGGTGCACAGTGGTGTGTGTTTCATTCTAATGCCTTGCCATGTTTTTGTACTAATGTGCCTTGTTCTCTCGTCACCTTTGATTTTTCTTTGCTCTGATAGCTCGTGCGTTTGATGTTTTCTCGTTTTGATCTTGTTTTCATCATCGGGGAATTTTTAATATCATCCATGGATAAAAATTGGGGTGTCTTCAATGTTGAATCTAACCGAAGTAACACATTGCGTAACTCATTGGATCCATATACCATTGAAACCTATTCTCTTCATAACATCTTCAAGAAAGTCCCATTCAACTATATCATAAGCCTTGTTGAAATCGATCTTGATAGCTGATAAGGATGACTGACCTCCTAAGATTGGGTCGGTAAAGCCAAGGCAACCCGACCTCTCAAAACAGGTTGGTCATGCAAAGAGGAACGACAAAAGTAATGTAAGCCACATTTCGAGGAGGTGTAGCCACCCCTCCGAGGAATTTGATTCGGAGTCGCCACCCGGGCTTTTGCGAATTGTCCCCAAGGAAGCGAACTTGAATGACTCGTGTCTTATTTTGGATAAGGTTTAAAACCAGTCTGTCTTCAACGTAATATCTTAGGTTTGGGAGCTTGGTTACAAGAGGGGAAGAGTTTTATGGCACCCCTCGCACCCGGCCCAAAAGTCTGTCTCTCCTTAGCATTTGTGGGATTTGCAAAATGTTTATTATATAACTTTGAGCATGTAAAAAGGGAAATGGGGAACGGGAAAATAAGTAAATGTGATCACAAATAAAGAGAGGCATGAAATGGTGGATGTTTGTGCAATATGTACAAAGTGTCTATTTATGATGCATGTAATGTATTGAGATGCGCAATTTATACAATATATACATAACATGAGTTCACATGAACTAAAGGCAAGTTTAAACATGAGTACCAATATGTGATATCTGTTAATTTGAGGAGCTATGTGATAATCTAATCATGAAAAGACTAAGATGCAGTATGATTATCATAAACAAAAAGCTAGATTCAATAAAATGCAATAAATAAAGATTGCCAAGGGCAAACTAGATCCGCTTGCTGACCATGATCTGAGCACTCAAATGGGCTAACCTGAGTGCTCAAATGGACAAACTTGAGTTCTCAGATGGCCAAAATACACAAGTGAGTTTTCCTCTTTGATGACCTTATTTTGCTTTTATTTTTTAGAAGTGAATCCATTCCTCATGTTTATCATGTTTTCAGACTTGTAACCCCTTTTTCATGAGGCAAATGAGCTTTCAAAATCCATTTTCATCACATTTCATGCACAAATCAAGCCACAAGCAAACCCATCTCGGGATAGAACGATGATAAGAGTCTTTAGAAACAACTTTGCACATAATATAGACCAGTGGCAAGGACGTACGGGTGAAAAATTATGATGGCCCAGATGGACCTGAGTGCTTAGATGGGGGAACTTGAGCACTCAAATGGATTATTTTGAGTGCTCATGTGGTTTGAGTTGAACCTTTGAGTTTTCAAAACCATAGTACTTATTTTACAAAACCATAGTACTTATTTTACTAACGTTCATGGCATTTTTCTCAAAAATACACTTGTTTTGCCATGTTCATCATGTTTTCAAACTCTCCCTCCCTATTTTCAAGAGAAAAATGCTTCAAAAAGCATATTTTTGACCTTTTGTTAGACAGATTTGAGTTAAAGTAGCCCTCATTTGAACATCAACAACCATCAGAATAAATCAAACATGATAATATATTAACATATTCATCAAAACACAAAATATGAAGAAAAATGGTTTAATCGTTCTGACGGACTTGGGTACTTAGGTGAGGAAACCTGAGTGCTCAGGTTAGAAAACCTAAGTGCTCAGATGAAGCTTGACCATTTGAACCAAAACCTTCACAAAAAAAAAAAAAAACATTTCTATGAACTTTAAACCTTAAATAAGTTCAGAACAAGTATGAAGAACTTGTCTAAACCTTCTGAGTTCCCTCAAGAAGCAAAAGAGCATATACTAAGGTATTTCTACCTTTTTGAGCTTGAAAC